>JALPQI010000005.1:1200000-1559153 GCA_025490895.1 Thaumatotibia leucotreta | reverse complement strand
TATTTAATGGATTGATTCTCTTGCAAATGTGCTCAAAATGATCATTTCAAGTACCTTCTCCATAGTGCTTCTTACGATCATATCTACAGTGCCATGCACATTGGCTATAGAGGTAAACAAATATTTCTCCGTCACCCACCTTTCTTGTTGGGAACGCAAATTTTTCAATTAAAATTGAAATTTTCAGATCCCAGAAAAGTTTCAAAAGTCGAACCACACTAACAACTGGGCGGTGCTAGTCGACACGAGTAGGTTTTGGTTCAACTATCGCCATGTAGCGAACGTTTTGTCAATTTATCGGAGCGTCAAGCGGCTCGGTATACCGGACAGTCAGATTATCCTTATGATATCGGACGATATGGCTTGTAACCCGAGGAATCCGCGCCCAGCGACTATATTTAACAATGCTCATGAGCAGATCAATGTGTATGGAGATGATGTTGAAGTGGACTATAGAGGTTATGAGGTAAGGATCCCTTTTCGTTAATTATCTTATCATGTGCCATCTTATCAGCAGTATTTTTTTTGTAATTACTTAATGTAATGGGCAAAACGCCCATCATTCAAGAAAACATGGCAAAGGGATTTGCAACAACAGTGTAGGAGGCATTTTTAATTTAGTTTAAAATTTAACAAGTTAGAAATAATAAGAATTCTTTCCCAATTATGAATAACATTCATTCTTAAAGCATATAATTATTAAGTAGTTAATCAGTCCTAGTACTTTGAAACTATGCTTCAAACAATCACATTACCATGGGATAAGGAAAAACAAATTTAGTACCTTTTGTGCCTTATATGGCAGTATGAATATCTAACTATCTACTGAAGCTGTATAAGTTAGAACCAATTTCAAAAATCACATGCCATGTAAAATAAAGCTTTCAATCTATTTACAGGTTTCAGTAGAGAATTTTGTTCGTCTCCTCACTGGCCGCCTCCCACCTGACACACCTCGGTCAAAGCGTCTCCTCACTGACGAGGGCAGTAACATCCTCATCTACCTAACTGGTCATGGGGGAGATGGCTTCCTCAAATTCCAGGATTCCGAAGAGGTGACCAGCCAAGAGTTAGCTGATGCTATGGAGCAAATGTGGCAGAAAAGAAGGTTTGTATCTAAACTTTTTAATGAGAAAAAGAAGTTAGACTTTAAGAATAATTTTGCTATCAATCTACTTTAGAAATTTGTGTACTGAAAAGTTATCTTTAAGACCAATGCAGAAATTAGTTAAAAAGTGGGTAAACTCATTGGAAAGTTTGTCAAGGCAGCTCATTAATGCAATAACCTATTCATTTGATTTTATATATTCTGAGAGATTTAAAATTATACTACCTCTTCAAGATTATTAAGGCAGCATTTATAACTAAAATACTCAGAACTTAATAATCGGTTAGGTGTATTATGTAGATATAAGGACACTGAAACATTTCATACATTTTACTATTCAAGAATTTGGTTTGGTGAAAGATAAACACACAGAATTGATACATTTCTGCAAAGGAACTGTACTTGACTTTAACCAAATTTTATTTTCAGATACAATGAAATATTTTTCATAATAGACACATGTCAAGCATCATCTATGTATGAGAAGTTCTACTCGCCCAATATCTTAGCAACTGCCAGCAGTTTAGTGGGTGAAGATTCACTTTCAGTAAGTAACAATTAAATGTTTTTGTAGCATAATTTTGCGATCAACAACACACTTACATAGTCTAATGCCGGATTTTACATTGAACAATTTTCGTAGTCTGATTGTCAATTTGTAAAATCTTATCATTATCAACTAATAATAGCAATATGATTGTAGTTAATGCACAACATAATAAACAAATAAATTATTACTTAAATGTAGATTGCAGCCATTTTTGTACAAAACTTACATTGAATAAATTGGAAAGAACTTAAAAGAGCCTGGCAGTATACAAACGTGGTGTCACTTTTGTGTATTCCATATAAAACTTCTTAGTGGTGATCATTTTGATAGTTGGAAAAAAGATGTTGATTTGACTTGCTATTCATCATTCCTATTATGTTTACATTCCTGTTGGCATATGATGGTTTTTATTATTACCGTTTTTCGGATGATTACTGAATCAATAATAAATTATATTATAACAAACACTAAAAATGGAATCATCATAAAATCATAATCCTAGAGAACTTAAATGTACCTACGTAGGTCACACTGAAAGTTTCGGGAATCTAGGAAACTATTAATTACGCCCCTTTTGTTTAAATTATCACCTTTCTTAACTCTTTTTTGATAATATGTACAATCTTTTAATACGATTGAATCAACCCTCAAAGCTCGTAACCTATTTTTCCTATGAGTTCCTATTTCCTATCAGTTTTTGTATGAAAATTTTCAGTTTTCTGAATTTTTTATGGAAGGTTTGGGTAGTCCATTGCGACTATAGATTTTTTAAGGCTATATTGAACATAGTCTAAAAACGCTACAGAATATGTATTTTGGGCGAAAATCGTAAAATCGCCCGACACACAATTTTCAAATGACATGAAATCCTAATAATCTGAATAAATTATACCTAAAAAAAATACTAAAGAGTTATATTTTCAGAAAATAATTGTTTCTATACGCTGAGTGATCTCTAAGTGGGTTATACCCGAAAATTTCAGTGTGACCTAATGTACCTATGTTTTGTATTTGTAAGTAATTGTAAGCTACCCTATAATCATACTTTCTATCTTCGTAGCATCACGTGGACTCTGCGATCGGCGTTTACATAATAGACAGATACACATACTATGTGCTGGAGTTTCTTGAGAATGTGCACCCCAACACACACAGAACTATGTCAGAATTTGTAAGTACTTCATTTGACTATGAAATTGTTCAAAAACATGTCCCAGTGCACTCTAATGCTGTGTAATAAGAACGTCGTAACATATTTATGAGCGGATTATTTTTGCACTTGACTGTACACCATACATAACTTGTGAGCCGTTTTCCTATTTTGTTACCAAGTTTTTTAATGATACATTAATTTAAGGTTTTGTAGTTTGTGGACTTTCTTAATTATGCGAAAGAATAGACAAAATTATTGATAATTAATATAATTATAGTAGTATGGTAACCAAATAGAAAATTAAACAGCCATTTAACAATCTGTCTTCTGTACAAACTTTTTGAGAGCTGTAAAACTGGACAACTGTAGTCCAGTACTCCAGTACCGTAAACCGGGGTTACTTTGATCAATTTTGAACTTTGGATGCATTTTCTGATGAGATTAATGAACATAAAAAAATTAAATTAAGATATAATAATCGGGTTTTTCTTAAGAATCAATCAATAAATGGAATCCTTTTTTTTGTTTTATCTATTTTTTTTATTATTTATGAAGAGATTTTGTCCAACAACTGCGTCATTATATCATTAATATGATAATTCCACTTCATTAAATGGATCAAAATTCTTTTCGTTGTCTTATTTTATACCACTCTGTCACGCTTTTAGTTGCTGTTTATTGTATTTCTTTTTCACGCTAGATTTTAATCCATACATCAAAAATTGGAAACAAAACATCATCATACAAAAATCACAACTGTCTCACGTTTTTTAGGGACACGAAATAATACAACGAAAAGAATTTTGACCCAAATATTTAGTTTTGGATTATAATTGGAAGCTTTTGTACTACAGAGTGGAAAGGGACGACGTTCCTTCCCGCTACCGACCGAGTCTACCAACCATTACGATGAACTTTCAGTATGGGAACTATGGGACCAAACTCGAAATATAAAAAAAAAAATTAATCCCTCATACAAAGTGAGTGATTACCTACCTAGTTAGAGTTCAATAGTATGGAAAATATTTTCTTCGGTTACCGCGAGGATTACTCATGAAATAAAACTATGAAAACGGATAAACTCGCGTATATTAACTAATTTTAACTTCATTCCGACGTTTCGAACACTTTACAGGGTTCGTGGTCTGCGGATGACTGACAATGGAGGAAATTTGATAGATCTACCTCCATCAAAATAAGAAAGATAAGTACAAAACTACCCACCAAAGAAAAATTACTAAACCACAGACAATAAATTTTAAGGGTGGATGTACATACAAAATTTGCAAATTAAGCTAGTTATTCATTACAAATATTTTCCAGAATGAAGACAAGAGACAAAATAAATAATCTACGCCGGTTCTATCCCTACGCCACTGCCTGAGAAGTATTTCCTTCCTTTGTATGATTGTATTGTTAGGAAGGTATCCCAAAATTGGGACCGGCAAGAAACTCAGCGGGACAACTCTTTTCAAAAAACATTTGTAGTACATCTTAAGATCATCATGCATTAAACCAAAACATACAATTTTGATTAATAAGGAAATTTAAAATAATTTTGAAAAAATGTTGCCAGTACTAAAAAGGGGGGGAATGGTCACCACCGCCAAATACATCAGCCTCACGGTTTATGTCTAGACTGTTCCTTTATCAGATGAACAACTGGATCCCAAGCTGGTGGTAGAGACAAGCTTCTTTCCATTCTATTAAAGTTTGGATATTTCATTATCTCAATAGCCTCACGCAACATTCTAGGAATGTTTCTCTTCTCCTTAACGAGAACCAAAGGCTTGTCAAACTTAATAGAATGATTCGGTCCATCACTGACATGCTCCCAAACCGCAGACTGTTGTCGACGGTGCTTGACATCGGCTATGTGTTCCTTCACCCTAGTAGTGATATTCCTCTTTGTCTGCCCAACGTATGAAAAAAAATATATAGTATGGAAAAGTCAATTTTCCATCTACGCTTTCGATCTTGGTCCCATACTGAAAGTTCATCGTAATGGTTGGTAGACTCGGTCGGTAGCGGGAAGGAACGTCGTCCCTTTCCGCCCAATTGGGTAGTTTTATGGAACTGCTCATTTACGATTTGCACGGTGTGGATAGTTTTATAATGTGCACGCGTTTCAGTTGGCGGTATGCCCCAAAAGCGCCTGTCTCTCCACTGTGGGCGTTCGCCGGGATTTGTTCAAGCGCGACCCTAGCCGGGTGCCCATCACGGACTTTTTCGGGTCTGTGAGACCCGTTGTCGTCACGACCGACCCTATCGACATACTGGATGTACCTAAGAGGAAGAAAAAGACTGAGCCAGAGTAAGTTGAACATTTGTTTTCTTTTTTATTATTATTTTTAAGTTGAGGATAGAAAATCGATTGGAAAAATACTTTTTAGTACAGATGGTGCGTTTTTAGGCTCTAGTACGAGAAGTGTGTAATTTTACGTCAGGTCCAAACCTTCGGAGGGCCATTTGCACTAAAAAACGTCGTACGAGACACGTGCAAAAACGAAATTCGTAACTCGTGACGATTTAAAACACTCCCTATCGGTCGTGTTTTAAATATCGCTACTCGTTTCGAGTTTCGCACTTGTGTCGTAATGTACTACCTATTAACTGGCATAGCTCAAGGAAACTCTTCATGGAGGCTAGCATAACTTCTTTTTGACAGGAACATGCAGCCTTGTTTCAGCTACTAGTCTCTTTTAAATTAGCAAATTAGGAAAGGGACGAGTGAGTGTTGTTGTCAAACACAAGATGTAGGTATTGTGTTAACCCTTCGTCTGTGTTTGATAAGGATCCGTACAATAGATATTGAACTTAAATCAATTCTTAATTTGAATTTAAAATCCATTGTACTGATCCTTAGCAACCACAGACGAAGGGTTAAGGCTGCAGAGCCTTACATGTTTTTGTTGTAAGGTAAAGGTTTCTAAAGTGTATTTTTCTGTTACAGACTGAAACCTGTGTTACCAGAAAAGCGGAGTTACTTGCCGCAGTTCCCAATGCATTTAGTGGAATCAAACTAGTCCAAAGAGTGTAAAAACACGCGAACAAAGGTATTAATAAACTTATTATTAATTTTGTATGAGAGGCATTTTTATTTCAACTTATTAGTTTCCCATTTATCCAATTGATTGCTATTTTTAACTAAAAAAGAAAAGGTTCCTTATTTAGTTTTAGGTAAATTCACCGATAGGCTAAGAATGTTATTATTATTAGTAATTTGCAAGAACATAAGGCACTGGTCTCACCGCGAGCTACTAAGCTATGAACTATCGGCTATAAACACGAACAAAAGATACGCGGGAGTGCGTATCTTTTGTTCGTGTTTATAGCCGATAGTTCATAGGGTTGGAATCAGTGCCTAAGGGTTGGAATCATTTTGATATGAGAGGAAAAGCCGGGAGGCAAGGGGTACTTAGTATTAAAAAAACAACCCACAAAATATTAAATAATTTAATCTCTATAAGTACTAAGAATAATTTTCTGTAACATTACGTAACACAACCTTTACCGCTGAATTCTACAACACAAGCACATTCACGTCTCACAATCTGATATGAGATCATAATCTACAGGACTATAGCACCATTTCAGTTACGATCATAGGCCATGTCTTTTGGTCTAATATACCTACGTATTCGTCCCATATTCTATATGCAGAAGGGGAAAGATTTCGTTTTGGTATCGCCAATTAACAACTAAAACTCACTGAAATCACTACATAAAGTACCTACTAATAAAGTCACTGTTTCTGTCCCTATGTCCCTTTATACGCTTAAATCTACGAACAAATAAAACATGGAAGCCGCACGCCATATTAAATTGCCTTTCAAAAACGGTCCTGAATTTTAGTTGACAAGTGTCACCCCCTCTTCAATGCATCACGCTAATGAATGTCAATATCAACCTATAAAAACTTAAACCGCCATTAAAAAATAGTTGTGATTGATCAATCAAAGTTTTGATTGGCTATGTTCTATAAACATTTGTCAAAGATGTTGCGCCGAAATATGCGCCGTATTAAGAAAAGCGCTATGTCCTGCCATCTTGGCACAATTGAACAATTGGTTTTGGGGGCATTTTTGAGCTGGCGTTAGACGTCCATGTTATATATGGTCGCAGGCTTAAATCTTTAAAACTACGCGACGGATTTTGATGAGATTTTTTTTAATAGGTAGAGTAATTCAAGAGAAAGGTTTTTATGTAGGTATAGTACACGTGCGCAGCCGGGACGGGTCGCTAGTAAATAATAAATGTAAGGCTAGGTTTAGCCAAAATGCCATTCTGCAATCGTATACGATAAGCGATAAGTAATAAATGGATGAGGATGACAGATTCGAACGAAACGTCACGTGACCATTTCCAAACATTATGGTCACGTGACTTATCGCTTATCGCATAGGTACGTGAGGTGAGTGGGTCGCGTCGAGCGGAGCGGGCAGCGGTACGTCGAGCGTTTAACCCCCTCATTCATAAACGTCTGCTAACTTAACAAGCCGCTAATAATTGTTTGTCCCTTTCGGTCTTAACAATGTGTCCATAAGAGCAAAAGGGACAAACAATTATTAGCTGCTTGTTAAGTTAGCAGACGTTTATGAATGAATGGGGGTAAGAGATTTGGGCGACGCCCCCCACACACCCCCCTCGAGGGTCCATCAAGTTCGTACTCAAAATCACATCCCTGAGAAAATGTAAGTAAGGTACCAATACTCGATACTGCACTAGTATTCGAAAGGGTCACTTTATGAGAAGTTTATATTTTTTGAAGAACTCGAAAGGGTCACTTTATGAGAAGTTTATATTTTTTGAAGAACGTAAGATTTTTTCGATATTCGAATTTAGTCCTTGTCACTTTTACATAAAGTGCCTACTATCTATGTCGAATTCTAGGTGACGTGAGTAATGTTTACAAATGCAGCTCATCGTATTGGCGCAGCCAATATGCCAATAAATGCAATTGTCTTTGTCGCACTAATAATAGTGACTGAGAGAGAATACCTACTAGTATATCCTGTGAAATTAACACCAAACCAGTCTTTCATTTGATTGGAATTAATTATCGCCACAAAACTGATGACAAATCTTTTTTGAGAGTTCGGCTTTTTTAATGCCTGAGTGAGTTTTAGCTGTCAATTGACGATACTACAATTTTTTAGGACAGTAATTTAGAAGGTTATTCCACATTGGCAAATAATAAAATAGTACCTACCTACTGAGAAATTACTAGAAATAGAAAGGTATCAGAAAGTTTTACAATCTCACATGCATTTTATATCTATATTTGGGGCAGTAAAGCGGATTTTAAATGACGTTTCAACGGTTGAACTAGTTTACTATATTGCACCTTATTATGTTGCGATAAGGTGCAAAACCGTAAACAGTCGTAATCGTTCGCTATGCAAAGAAATAATTAAATTCATAAAGCAGTTCCAAATAAATTACACGTTCGCCTCCGGTACTGTCAGGCGCGGATCCAGGGGGGGGGCAATGGGGGCACTTGCCCCCCCCTCACGCTGGACTTATGTATGGCTAGGTGGTGTTTGAAGTGTAAAATACTATCATATCATAGGGCAGTGCCCCCCCCTCAACGAAGTCCTGGATCGCAGTGCCCCCCCCTCAACGAAGTCCTGGATCCGCGCCTGGGTACTGTCTCACTAATTGCTAATACCATGCCGATCGAAATTATCTTCTAGAACTCCTATGCCAGTGACACGTATACCTATGTTTGACCGAAAAGATTGTACTCCTATGCCGACGACACAGCACTTGTATCAAAAACGTTCGTATCTCTATGCCACTGGCATAGGAGTAGGAACTTGATTTATGCTAGTGGCATAAGAATAAGATTACTTTGATCACTTATGTGTGTCACTGGCATAGGAATCAGTTTTTGTTGATCACGTATGCGTGTCACCGGCGTCGA
This sequence comes from Thaumatotibia leucotreta, assembly GCA_025490895.1. Taxonomy (NCBI): domain Eukaryota; kingdom Metazoa; phylum Arthropoda; class Insecta; order Lepidoptera; family Tortricidae; genus Thaumatotibia; species Thaumatotibia leucotreta. Next base: position 1,550,416 of record JALPQI010000005.1, on the reverse strand, counting down.
ACGTGATAAATGTACCGTAATCGTATGTACGTTACTTTTGACGTAAACACTAACCCCCTTATTTATAAACAGGGCCTAAATTAAAATGATTGACGACTAATGATTAATAATAAACAATAAAACTATTTCGGATCACCCTAAATGGAGCGTGACGTCAAATTGATGTCATCGGCATGAAAATTACGGGTCCTGTTTATAAACGTTTGTTAACTTAACAAGCCGCTAATAATTGTTTGTATCTTTTGCTCATATGGACACATTGTTAAGACCGAAAGGGACAAATAATTATTAGCGGTTTGTTAAGTTAACAAACGTTTATGAATAAGGGCTTTAAACGTTTATAAAAGCAAAATCCGCTTCATGAATGTCAATATTTCTTTGTCTATGAACTCTATTATAATGGTTAATTCTATTTTTGTTTTTGAAAGTATGTTAAACAGATCGATGATAGTGTTACAAGTTACAAGCTTAAATAACCATTTAGCCCTATGACTAGGCAGACTTATATCTTTACAGAACAAATTGTTCACATTTATTAACTTAAAATTTTACATTTACAAATTGTACGTAAGTACCAGGCAACACTCTGAATTATAAACATTATAATTAGTCAGTTTATGAAAAAAATCTACGATTAAACGGTATTCGACGTTTTCTCTATTTTTTAAATGTTACACAGTTAAATACATATAATATAGGTATGAGCCGGTAAACTACCATAATATGAAGCGTAGGGTGCTGAAAACCCGCCTAAACTACTCTATTATGGATAACAATAGCGTAATTTTTTTCACACTGACTATAGTTACTTAAAATAAATACAAAACGTAAAAATAAACAGTTGAAACTTATAAAGAAATCTAACATTCCTTTTGTGGTTGTGATGGGAATGGGAACTAAGACAAATATTTTGACGCAAAGTCATTCATTCACTTTTTGCAGTTAGTAATTCATTTGGATTTGTGTGCCAGGAATCATTCACCTCAACTCTCGTGCCGATACCTATACCTTGGTAATATATTGGCTTATCTTATAATTATAAAAAAAAAACTGATAACTGTTACCTGCACTTAAATGAAACAAAAATATAATTACAATAGGATGCTTTCTCATTGCATTGCATGCGTAAATCTAATTTTCCTATGTTCTAATATATCCATACTTATTTATTTATTGGACATAATCTATGATATAAATAACAAATATTTAAAACTGTGATCTAGGGCATCTAGGATTCGGATTCAAGCTCAAAAACGAAATATTTAACAACATGACTATGTAACAATTAATATTAAGATACAAAATATTTACAAATTGATAATCATTGACAAAACTGGATAGTAAAACGCTAGAATATCTATTTAACATTACTACGGTAGCTATTCATTCTTAAAAGATAAAGTTGTTCTTATCGTTTATGTACCAAAAGTTTAAGAAATCGTCTTTAATATATCACCATTGACAGGGAATATTGATTGTATAACGAAACTTAGTAAAAACGTGCTTCAAATTTGACAACTGATAGACCAAATTGAATTGGAAATTGCTCTAAAGATGCATTCAGACCAAACGAGCATTCGCTATTCTAACCCCCTACTCTACGAAATTCGATCGTTACGCAAAACGTCATTCGTTGATTTCGTAGAGTGGGGGATAGAACAGCGTATGCTCGTTTGGTCTGAATGCACCTTAATACGACATTTGGCTAGCTAGGTTATTATAATTAATGAAGGGTCCACGGAAAGAACAAGTCTAGTCAATTCAAATTACAGAAGGAAAAACTACCTTACTTTGAACAGAATAAGGTGTGAATTGAGCCCTGATTTTTTTAAGCACTGGACATGTTTTGCCGTGGACCCTTCAAATACATTTCGAGGAGCTATCTTACTCTATTTAATTAAGTTTTACTGGAGTAAAACTCAGAACACTAAGTTCCACTCAAGTTCCACTTAGTGTTCTGAGCGAGCACTCACTTGTTCGTGGGCTGACGAACGAACATTTTGCTATGTGAAATTCTGTTTTCATCTACCCAAGAACGAACGAATTTAAGCAACATTTTCACTTACTGTTCTGAGCGAGCATTCGTTCGTTCTGGGACAGATGAAAACAGGATTTCACATAGCAAAATGTTCGTTCGGCAGCCCACGAACGCGAGAATGTTCGCTCAGAACACTAAGTGTAAACGTGGCTTAAGAAGAAAGATGCCCGAAATTTTCGAGTTTCGATTGTCAGGTTGCTGACACATTCCATCTAACTGTCAAATAGGAAGTACGGTTTACTTATAAAACGGTTATTCTCTGCCATTTTTAAACGTATTTATCGCTTTTGTACTTGCCTTGGTACAATACAACAGTATTCCATATAAATATGGGTGAATCACGTTTTTCTTGTCCGTTATCGCCATGGTTACGGCCTCCTGTTTCACGCTGGTTTTATACAAAAATTATGCTACTTAAGCCAGCGTGCGTGATTCAGGAGACCGTAGGTAACCATGGCAATAACAGACAAAAAAATATGATTCACTCGTGTCAGTTTCACGGTGTTGCAACTATAAAGACTCCACTCAATATTAAAAAAAAACATCGGGTTGTGGGTGAAGTCCTAAAACACACGTTAAGTAATTAAGTAGATATTAAAAGCTGTCAAAGAAAAAACTTATGTTGACATTCAGCGCCACCTACCTACGTCGTTTTCAAAACTCCGGAAAACATTTTACATAAATATTTAAAAAAATCTCTCAAACGAGTTTTACAATTACAACATTTATAACTATGTCTAAGACACCAAGAGTATAGATGGTTTCATTCATGAAGACGCGTGCTTTGGTTCGTATTGCCATATCCTTACCGGTTAGTTTTGACAATTCAGAAGGCCGAGTGTAGGTAATAACAATAAAAAACGTCACGATCGCGTTTACGTTTTCATCATCAATTTCATACAAATCCTTCGGCCTTCTGAGCGCCTACGTGAGTGAAACGAACTAAAACTCTTCGTTACCAGACAAAACAAGCCAGTTGATCGGTACTTATTCAAAGTAATAACTCTTATAAGTTAAAATTCTTCTTGTGGTACTTTTGTTTCATTCCTAACAACCATTATTCGTTGCCATATCATGCACATTTTTGTCAACAATACTTTTAACTCCATATTAATTATTACGTCTTGAAAGAAATAATTTACATATTTAATTTAAATCTATTTCCATAAACCTATATGGAAGCACTAATTTGTAATCAGCGTCAGCACAATACAAAACTAAAACAATATGGTATACAATCTAGGGTATGAAGGCATACATACGCCTTTCTCGTTTGTCAATAGCATTGAAAAAATGTAGTTATTCATCCGTGACTGTACTCTATGAGCTAACCTATATCTCTACATACTATCAGTTCAACAATTCATTTAAACTCTTAATTATTTAACTCATTAAATTATATAACAATTTTGTATGCAAATAACGAGTCTTGACTGGATTTAAAATTAAAGATGAGTCCGAAATTATAGAGCCTATCCAAGTGTTATTACCTATCCAAATATCCAAAGAAAGTGCAAATACTGTGAAGCTCAAGAACAACTTTTTCTTTGGGACCAACCACAAATGTTATTTATTTTACTTTAGAACACAAACAGTCATAATCTCCTAATAAACGGATAACTTAATTTACACTGCACAAGACGCCCAGATACGAAAATAGGGTACAAAAAGACCTGGAGGCTCATCTATTACGATGTAGGTTAAAGTTTTAAGAGTAAGAACCCCAACTCCTCCTGCGGGTGTCGTAAAAGTCGACTAGGGGATTGAAGTGTCACTGACCATTATTTGATAAAAGAATGATGATGGGCAGCAGCGTCATCATAGTGGACACATTACTGCGATCGCCAATCCGCTTGCCCAGCGTGGCGATTATGGACATTTACCTCCTAATGCGTCTATACGCATAGTTAATAGGAGAGGCCTACGTCCAGCAGTAGACTATCATAGGCTGATGATGAAGGTAAGTAAGAAATTTTAAACCTAGCAGTATGGGACCGGAATTTTTTTCATCTCACTTTGGTCCTAAGGAAAAAGTTATTTAGTATGAATCTTTACGAGTCGGTATCACTTTTCATTATACAGGAACATCGTTTAAACATCTATTGCATTAATACGGCTATTTCCAGCACACTTTGCAAACAAGCCATCAGTAAACAATCCTTTAACTTGAGATTCTACTCCCTCAACAAACAATATCATGTATCGGACCTTCATTATCCGATATAATATCGGTAAATATTAACCAATTAGCTGCTTCAGCGGAAAACGATTAGCGGTAATAATAATAAGGGCGTATGTTTCGGTAGGTATATGCACCCTTATTACCTAAGATATTGAGTATAAGATATATATACCCAACTATCAAGCAAGATTGGGTCCTTGGGTGGCATTGTCTGAAATTACAATCAACGTTTCATGCCTACAGGCTTTATAGAAAAATGTTTCTATGGCTGCACTGTTAACTCGTGTTTTGTAAGAAGATTTGCGACCTCGGAACTCACCAACTTTGAACTTGGATGAAAATGCCATCTTTGAAAACAGACTCAATATTTTAGGTTAACTATACATACCTGAAGTAAAATTATGTATTGTGCGTGTTATATTTCGAATTGTACCATACAATTGTACTAAAATGATACTAAACTTAACTTCAATAATCATGCCCGAAAATGATTATTGTATGTACCTAAGTTGCCATTTTTCATCAATACATCGTCTTTTAGTTTATATGCAGGAGGGTTACCTATGTCTCCACTGTTGACGGTACCGGTCCAATTATATTTCAACACTTACACACCAAAGTCTTATCACATCAAAAAGTAACATAAGCTCTAGAATAAAATTAAAGACAAAATTGACAACTTTTCTGTCGAATCAATTTGGAACAATCAGTCTTCACCCATGCTGGTAAAACCACTAAACAAATCACACTTAAACATTCTTATTCCATAGACTTAAGGTCTAATTTCCTTCGTTCGCGTGTCATCCTGATTGGTATACAATCCATGTTAGCCGCTATATAAAGGGTATAACTCTGTTGAACCTCCTTGTCGTTTACGCCCTTTTATAATGCGCGTTATGTATAAATGACGTAACCAAATTTTATAATTACGCTCATCCATAGCTCGGGTCATCAGGTTGCACGATTTCGAAATAGTTGTCTATGGTGTAGTTGAAGAGTTGAAAGTCGTATCTGCAAAAGAAATGTTATGTTAGTCACGTTAAGTCAATGTCACAATGAAGGGCTTTCGTGATTGCTATGCGGGTTATTAATTGATTGCTGATACTAATGGAAAGGTTACACGATACATTATCCTGGTTGGGCTCAGTAAACGCGGCATATCGTCTTACGCCTCGATACAGCACGATTTGCGACGGGTATTACCTACTTCTGAAGAATCCCATATAGTTCCTATCACTATTTACTAGGTACATTGATGTTCAAAATTCGTTCGGTACAAACAGCAACACTCTTAACTTTACATCTGTGGATGGACCTTATTACAATAGGCATAAGGCCTACAGTGTAGGCGATCGTAGAACACCCCAAAACCAGACGTTATTCCTACTAAAACCGGGTCACAGGAATTTAATTTACCTGTCACGACAGTCGTGTCCCCAACGTCATAGAACCATAAACATACCTACATATATAGTACATACGTATGTAGGTAGGAACTTATGTCAGTAATTAATAGAATGTTAGACCTAGATACAAGTATAATTATCCTATTAGTGTCCTACGAAGTCGCCAGTCTATTAGATATTAATAGCAATAGAAAATAATGGGGATTGAAACAATTACAGAGTTTATACTAGGTTTGTATAAACCGTGGGTGGATCAACTATTCCTTGTCGTTACCCATTATCCAGGGTGCTATAAAACGTGAAAAGTAATGTAAGTACGAGTACTTACTCAAAAATTATAAAGAGAACGTCGAGAATATTCGATACAACCTCCTAGCTAGAAATCCCTATTTTTCTGTTAAATAGAAACGAAAACCGACCTAGATAACAGTAAAAAAACAGATTTGAAAACGGTCGACCTATTTTCGCGAAACAGCTAAAAACGGTCCCGTTCAGATTTGCTAATCCGCTTGGGAATACGATATTGCAACGGGCGGTCAGAGTGGAGTTTTGAAATTCAACATCTCTTTTTGCGTTGGGATTTAAGATGTTCGAAACGCCCCGTCCCGATGTGTTTTGTTACAAGTTCCATTTGTGTGGAAAGTGTAAGTAGCAAATGGGCGGATTTTTATTTTATGTAGGTAGTTTTTTTTCTAATTTTCCACATTAAGATTTTTTTATATTTTTTCTACTCAGAATCGCGAGCTCTTTCGATCCTCATTAGCAGAAAAAAGTATTCCAAAAATTCCATACAGTTTTTTGCCTTCCAGAGTTACGGTCGAAGACAGCGGATGAAGAATAGTACCTAACACAATGGTTTTTTTTGGGACACTTTTTTATTTCTATCAGGATCGAAAGAGCTCGTGATTCTGAGTAGAAATTCGTGAAGTTTTAAAACTTCAAAGATTTTTTATTTTTTTACTAGCTATTACGTATGCTGTTCAGCAGAGTAACAAAAAATTACATGTGATTTGTCCGATAACCCCCTTATGGTAATAATTGGTGATTTTTTCTTGACCCCCCCTACCCCCTATACAGTATGACGTGATTAATGGACAAGCTCTTTGGGAGAGGTTAGCATGTTCAGCAGTGGACGTCTTTTGGCTGATATAATGATGAAGTTGATGATAGTCACTGTCCGTGTCCGAGATGACAAAGGGTACCCACTTATAAAGATTGTATAGGCCAACAAGCTGCTGTCGCCTCAGACGTGAGTAGAGGTGGTTGATGCTCTGCTGCGTCTTGCCCTTGCCGCTGTTCCGCCACTCGGGCTTCACCACGTCCTGCAGGCGCGCCAGCTGGATCAGGTACCTTTGGTCCTCCTGCAACAAACGGTTCAAATAATTATATTATGCTAAAGCTTGTTCACGAAATAAAGTAGCCATCGTAAAATCAGTCTCTACTGTTACGCAACTGTCCCATGTAGTTCTAACAGCCATGGGACTGTAAATTGATTCTTCTGTTTTATGTTTAACAATCCAATATCCAAAAGCATTCGCTGGAAAGTCGTCAAAATCAAAATAACTTCAGATAATGCTTAATGCAAAAGTTCACGCCCAAAAAAGTGCGAATTTCCGAGACGATTTCAACAATGTTAGTCTGGAAATAATTAAAAAAATTGTAGACCCGAGATTCATAGTTTATTATAGTATCGCTATTGTAATTTTGTTAAGACCCATTGGTGAACTAAATGACCCAAAATGGTAAAATAAGAAGAAACACTACTTAAATCCAGAAGTTTAAATAAAAGTCCATAATTATGGAGAATTTGATATAAATATCAACCACAGCGTCCTAGAAGATAGGCAAAGAGCCCTTCTTTGTAATAACACCCGTACTAAGGTATGATCTCATAGAAAAAAAAAGAATTTTACAGCAATGGCTACTTTATTTTGTGAACAAGCCTTACATTGCGATACTTAGATTGCGAAAAAGATCGTCTTTGGCCTACGGCGAATATGGATGGCCACACTGCTATACGTAGAGAGCAATGCTACTGAGATTATTTGATCCATCAGGTACCTTTGGTCCTCCTGATAACATTATGCGATAGCTACTCGTACATAAATCGCGATAGAATTACCGCGAAAAATCGTTTTTGGCCCACGACCACTACGCCAGGCCTCACCGCTATATAGAGTAATGGCGCAACCCGGAAAAAAATATTTGCTTAAAAATGTATTGGTATCGTGTGAAGTATGGCCCCGCAAACCAAGTGCAAACTTACCGACAGCGGAGCGAAGGGACGTCGGCTTTGGGAGAGTATTCGCGAATATTTGGCTACATTGCGATTTGCGATTATGCGAATATTCGCGTTATCGCTGTGTATTCAATAAGTATTCGTGGAGAATCTGAAGTTAACCTACCCCGAAACGTAAAGCTGTACTACGCATTTAAACTATCATGAGACATAGGTAATACCACAAACAATTTATCATAGTATTAAACTCGAGTATTTAGTCACTCTACGACGGCAACAACGAGAAACGATTAAACGCGGTACCATCATAAGCCCACTGATTAGGTATCTTTTAAATGCTTTTATATTTTCCGGAATCTATCTTGTAGAGAACAGTTTAATCGTTATTAAAAACAAAAACATTTTTTATGTCACCAAAGAATAAGATCAAAGAACTCAGATATCGTGGTTTGCCGGTGGCCCAGCGTCAACCGCAAGAAAGTAATTAATTAGGTACGCCTTTGATGTTTATCAAATGGCCGTACTGAGCTGTCGGCATGGTAATAAACGCATTTCAAGGGCCTCTTGTCTTGATGTCATAATTATAAAATGAAGCAAGACAAACAAATGTCAGTTCTTAGGAAATTTATCATAAGTATCATAAGAAACCGGTTTTGGTAGTCTTTGGCAGAGCGGATAAAGGTAGTTAATGTTATGTGCTTTACACTTACTTGCTATCTTAAAAGTTACATTTTTAAGCATTATTATATTAAAATATTTTAGAGGACAATACGTAACGTTCATAGAAATAGTGAAGAACTTTCCCTATAACACTAGGGACACAGAATCAAAGCAGAGTAAAGGAATATTTAAAAAAAAGCGGTGGTGGCTCAGTGGTTTAGACGTTTGACTTTCAATCCGGAGGTCGTGGGTTCAAATCCTGGCTTGTACCAATTAATTTTTTCCGGAATATCAGATGATATTTACAATTAGCTTTCGGTAAAGGAACACATCGTGAGGAATCCTGCATACATCCGGGAAGAAATTTAAAGGTGTAGGTATGTGAAGTTTCCAACCCGCTTAAGGCCAGCGTGGGGACTATAGCCCAATCCCTTTAATATATGAGAGGAGGCCTGTGCCCATCAATGGGACATTATATAGGCTACCATATTATTATTATAAAGGAATATTCGTCTAAAATGATCAATACAATTAACAAGACAAGCGACACTAGTAGACAGCTTCATTGTTTTGCAGTTTCCACTAAAACAAAAAGGCACTGAAACCCTCAAACCGGTTCCGAAAGAGCATCGCAACATTAACGTTTCCTGTTTCCCGTCGCAATTCGGGCTATATTTTTTCAATGACCTATTTTTGAAATTCTTACTTGAGCTGTTAAGGTACCGTTGATTTTCGTCCACATAAATTTTGTTGTTGGATTAAAATTTCACATTTCGTCGTTGAGATTGCCAATTCCGTTATGTGTAAATTTCAAATTTGACAAAAGAAGACTGTAAACATATGTCATTTGGATTGATTTTTCAGTTCCTGAAATCGTGCACATAACGGAATTGGCAATCTCAACGACGATTTTTTGAAGTTTGCGTCAAGTGAGAATTTTGAAATAATCAAGGGGTTTCATTCGCGTAATTTTGGTCATACTCGTAAAATTAACGGCATGTTTGCAGAGTCTCCGTTATCATTTATCAAGCATTCCTATTGACGCACAATACAGACAGGCTCAGCTTTATCAAAAAGTAAATACGCTACAAGTAACTTACGTCCAAAGTCTAGAACTTAAGCACGACATCGAAGTCCAATTTGCACGGCGTGCAGAAGTCCATGTACGGCGTTCAGTGCCTGTCCAGCGTGGGCTTCACTCGAGACAATTGAGACGAACTCCTTGAAACTCAAATTTGCAAGACGCGGAAACTTAGGTCCCCTGTAACCTATCCTGATTGCGTTTATCCCTGCAGTTTCAGATAAAATCTTCTAAAGGTGCGTTCAGACCAAACGAACATTCGCTATTCTTACCCCCACTCTACGAAATTTGATCGTTACACAAAACGTGATTGGTTGATTTCGTAGAGCGGGGGATAGAACAGCGAATGCTCTTTTGGTCTGAATGCACCTTAAGACGTAGAAGAACTAACAAGCAATTTGAAAGAGATTCTCTAGAGCTTTCCTGTATGCCGTGGTAGTGTGGTCCATGTTTAGCCTCTACTACCAGTGTCTACTAAAGTGTTTCAAGTAGCTACGTAACTATGAGAAGAATTGATCAAATAGATTTACAAAGCGTGCGTTATATTCATGTTTACACCGTCCCCTCGTTAAACAATACTCGAGACGCAGATAATGCAGAAGAAATAAACATTATCCTTGAAATGAAGCTCTTCTTGTCCTTGCCCTTAATCCCAGTTCATCTGGGGTCAGGCCTCCTTGTGCAGCGGCGCCAGGACCTTCTATCCCGGGTTGTCATTGGCGAAATGTCTTGGGCCTTTAGGTCCCTCTCAACAGTTGACCACCACGTGGCAGGTCACGTGGCATCCTAGAAATGACGCTAAAACTATATTACGTCGTTGAGATTGCCAATTCCGTTATGTGCACGATTTCGGGAACTGAAAAATCAATCCAAATGACATATGTTTACAGTCTTCTTTTGTCAAATTGGAAATTTACACATAACGGAATTGGCAATCTCAACGACGAATTTAGTAACTCACGTCCAAAGTCTCGAACTTAAGCACGACGTCGAAGTCGAACTTGCACGGCGTGCAGAAGTCCGTGTACGGCGTCCAGTGCATGTCCAGCGTGCGCTTCGCTCGCGCTTCGTCCAGCACGTACGAGACAAACTCCTCGAACATTGGGTGCGGCGATTTCGGCGCGTCCGGTTTCTGGAAGGTACACATACGATTTAGATTGATGAGTGACAACTGACAACTTTTATCCGGGTATGTCTGAAAACTACGACCAAGACCGATGGGCAGCAGCATCCCTAAAGTGTGGTGGAGACACGCGATCGCCAAACCGCATGCCAAGCGTGGCGATTATGGCAAAACCCTCCAAAATTAAAACACAAAAAAGGCCGCCGCCCCGAGGTTCCGGCGACCCCCGGTGCCCTGGTTATGGTAGCGGCCAGGGTGAGGGTGGACTGAGGGTCGCAGGAGTCCGCTGGATGCGGGTAGCACGGGACCATTGTCCAACGGGTCATTGTGGCAATCTTTGGGGGAGGCCTATGTTCAGCAGTGGACGTCTTCCGGCTGATATGATGATGATGATGATGATGAACTGACAACTACAGGGGGTCTATCACGATCTACTAATGCGATTCAGTTTATTTATTTAATCTTTATTGCACAAAAGAAAAACGTATAGTACAAAAGGCGAACTTAATGCCATACGGCATTCTCTACCAGTCAACCTTGAGGCAAAGCAGAAAGATTGTAGGCGGTGCATTAACAAAACATTAATAAAATTAAGGTAATGAAAACAAAGCATAGTCTCAAAAACAAATAAAATACTAAGAATACTAAAATACACATATACATAATATTTATATGAATACATATATTATACATACATTAATAAATAATATATACTATATACCCAATAAAAGTAGTATTAAACATTATTTAACTTTTATCTACCAGCAAAGAAACCACGAACAGATTTTTTAAAGGCGTATTTTGTTCGGCGCTTTCCTGATGTTTGCGGGAAGACTGTTCCAGAGACGAGCAGCTCGAATGGTAAACGAATCAGACATAAAGCCAGTGCGATGGAGTTTAGGACCTAATCTGAATCGCGATGTGTCAGTTCCATAGAGAGTCAAAAACTGACAAGCAGAACCTAAACTGAATCGCATTTAAGAGGCCATGGTAGCCCCCCGGGTCAAGTTCTGTCCAGGGGTGCTATATTGCAAAAAGAAATATATGCTGACAAAAATCCGAACATGACTCTAAAAGTCCGGACATTTATTGTGACAGAGATTTAGCAATGCCCAACTGCTGCACCGCCGCGCTGCTGTGTACGTACTTTATCGTGCATTTTACCATTTCCTTTACGCTTACGGTTCACCCATACCAGTAATTTTGTTTGTATTTGATACACAATTATTTCTTAATTTGTATGCCTTTTGAAGGAAATGCATCAAAACATATTTTATTTGATGAGGTCATTTCTAACATTGCCAGGTCAAAAATACAAATGCATCAAAATACTTCAAAAATATGGCCAGTACATAGGTACATAGGTACCTACACGTTATTCTGATGCACGGTACTTTAACCTCGGTTTTCTAAAAGCGACTTGTACAGCAAACGTTCATAATCATTTTAAAAGTCTAGGATTTAATATATTTAGGCATATAATTAGGTTATTTTCCTAGGACTCACAACTTGTAGCGCGACAGCCCTAAGTAAACCCTGACAATTTAATTATTTATTTAGCAGAGCACACTAATTACACTATGTATGAAGTAGATTCCAAGCCACGCGAACTGAACCAAAGTTTCATAAAGAGATTACTTATGGCATATAAAACAAGGTCCCTCATTTGTTATGAATTTATGAATTGCCTTGATTATTCAGTCAGGAGGGATTACACCTCGCTACCCCCTTTGCCACCCCTTTCACCCCCTAACGTTAGTCAGCGTTGCTTGACGACGTAACAATGGCATAGCAAATATTGTGGTTCTGATCATCAATTATTCGAAGGCTTGCAAGGGCTTTGATTATCGTATGTCGTGTGCTTGAACTGGGGCATGTTTTATTTAATAATGGTTAGTCTGGTAAATCACAGTCGTTAGTAACAGTGGAATAAATAAATTATAGTTAATTTAGATTTTGTGGTACAACTCATTGTTTTATTTTCAGTTTTGTTTTTATGCGGATGCGGACAGCTCACGACCGATCTTTGTGGAACTCTCTGGGGGAGGCCTATGTCTAGCAGTGAACGTAAATTGGCTGATGATGATGATGATGTGTTTTTAAAGTACCTACTGTTTATAAATGTAAATATTAGATAGGTCAATCAACTTTTCGTTCGACACTATTTTGTCGCGTAGGTAGCGCAGGTGACAATTCATCAAGTTTGCTAGAAAAGATGCTTAGAAATTGCACATGCGTTAGACTTCACACAAGTTCACATCGATACATTTAGGTTCCAACGGTTTTTCATTTGAAATATGTGTATAGTATTAATTGACGTACGTAACGTAAGTTCATGAAAAGTAAAGCAGTAGACAGAAAATATGTCGATGTAAAAGTTGATTGGTCCAGAGAAAAACACCACCAAAGAAAAAAACACCGAATTCGAACCTACTTTCTTAGTTTTCGCTGCTGATGCCTAAACCCATTCGGCCACTCCAGCCGCTCGTGGGCATAATACTTATGTAGATTTTACCACAAAAAAAAATCGAGCATTTGTCTCTGTCACTTCAACAAAGGCGTCATTATAGTGACAGAGACGGATGCTCGGAATTTACGAGCTTCGAAGTTCGCGGTAGTCGTCGGATACGTCTTCAGAATACAGCTTGGCAAAAAAGAGTAGAAATTAAAAAGTAGCAACATTGTAGTGTCCCTTTCAAATCAATATGCGTGAGAAAACAGGACGACACTACAATGTTGCTACTTTTTAATTTCTACTCTTTTTTGCCAGGCTGTAAATTAACCTGTACAGGGGGGTTACCATGACGTACTAATGCGATAGGTTCGGGGAAAGGGACAGTGATGTATGTAGTTAAATGTATGTAAATTCTTTATTGTACACAAAACACAGGTAAAAATACACATATTAACAGTAAATTTGACAAGTACAAAGGCGAATTTATCCCTATAAGGGATCTTTTCCAGTTAACCTTTGAGCAAAGGAGTTGCGTATAGGAAGCAAAAGATAGATAAACATACACGTGTACTGTGGTGAATGTACATATTAGAGTAACAAATAACTATTAAATACTTGCTAAGCTAACTTCATACATAAAATACTCATATAGTTAAAATATACAATAAATATATACTACACATCTATAAAAATTAAAATTAAAAAAAATACCCAACGAATTCACAAAATATCGGAGAGCCACAACTTTTTCAGATTGTTCTTGAATGACGCAACAGACTGGGACTGTCTGATGGACAATGGAAGCCCATTCTACAATTTCACAGCGACTACGATATACGACTCGTATAGCCTTGTCCCTTTCTCTCGATCTAAACTGTTCCGCATTAGTACGTCATGGTAACCCAGGTAACAATACATCTATTCGAAAAATATATAAGGATCTACGGAAAACTTCACAATGCATTTCAACATGCACTTCGCCCTTTTTACTGCAGGGGTATCTCATGTAAATTTCCAGTATTCGATCATTAGCGACTTCAGTGGACAGAATGGATCACGAAACAATCAGCAAAGTGATGCTCTGACAAAATGGGACCGCGCTCTTAACCTAATTGAATTTCCAGCCATTGGCCCTTGCATTTTTTTGTTGACGGGGGATTTAAATCCATACTGCAGTAATAATGGTGCTATAAGGGTCGATTCCTAAAAAAAGTACCTAGGTATATAGTTAAATGCTTTTAATGAAAACAATATTAAACGTTATAATTTTTGTGGTACGAAGTTAAATTTTGGGTAATCACTTTTGAGAGTGAGATAGGGTAACAAATTAAAATTTTCTGTGAGCGATCAACAACGCGATCCTACTTTTTTTTAATTTGCCACATTTTTCTACTGTTCGTAATTTTTGTTTTGATTACGGCCATAACAATTTTTTTACAATCGACCCATAAGTAGGTACGCAGGATTCTCGCTAACGACATACCTCGATGCAATAATAATTACCTGTACCGATTACTGTACCGAACGATACAATAAAAAAATAATAAATGCCAGTACTCTGCTTAGTCAGTATGAAATTATTTTTCATTGGAGAGATCCAGTTAGGATCCAGGTACGAGATACCTAGGATAAATTGATAATTTCGCCAGAGTTAAGGTGAATGACAATACAAATAGTTCAAAAAAGTTGTCAGTTTTTAACGAGATCCGGGCATTCAGTTACTATGTAGTTGTTAGTGGAGTTAAAAAACTCATCTCGTCTCAAAGGACTCTGTATACTTTAACTGCAAAGCATCTTAACCCGTCGAGTCTGTTCATATTTCATAGTAATGATTTAGTGCAAACCAGAGCCTTGCAACATCTCAGTTGATTTTGGCGCATCGCCCTAGAGCACGTTCACATTTGGCACAGTCCGCTTTGGCTTGGTGTCAGTAGTGTAAGCGCTTTTAGTATCCTTAATATCATTGGATTGCGAGTAATGTAGTATGAACATGCTTTTACCGTAACACTCCAGTCACTTTAAATCCTAGGGACCGTTTTTGAGTTTTGACCGCTTGAAGTTAGTGCTGGTGGTCGGAATAATCATTTCAAATTGTTGTTTGTGTTTAATATCAGTGTCAAAGTTATATTTTCGATTCATATCATCAGCTTGTGTCAGTTCACGCTGCACTTAGGTATCTCCCATTAACTATGCGTATAGAAGCTTTAGGAGGTAAATGCCCATAATCGCCCCGCTGGGCAAGCGGATTGGCGATCGCAGTAAAGCGCCCACTATGATGGCGCTGTTGTCCATCATAAATCTTCTATCAAAGAATAGTCAGTGACACTTCAATCCCTTAGCCGACTCTTACGACATCCGCGGGAAGAGTTGGGTTGATGACAAATGTATTGTTACTGCTATTACCACACGGCCAATTTCGATTATACCAATGATCATATTTTCAAATAAAGTATTTCTTTGTTTTTAAAAGATGCACGAGTGGACAAATCTGAGAGTGCTTATAGATTAAATCTGCCACTGCCAGCTTACCTTTTTCCTGTATTTCTGTATAATCCGGTATCCCATCTTGTCATGAAAGGACTTCGGCCACGCATGGGCAATTTTGTCATTGTACGCCGACGCCAGCCTTTCTAAAGGATGTCTCACTATCAGGAATGATATGGAGTCTAATTGTGCTTTCTTCACCATTTCAGCTGATGGTCTTGCGTATTTCTTTCTGGCCAGTCCTAGGGGCACTTCTTTGGTTTTATCTAGAAAGGCAGCCGTGTAGTTCGCCATGAGGTTGAAGTTGTACATCCATGACGTCGATGCCGCTTTGAATATGTTGCACCTGAAGCAAAAAAAAATTGAATTCAGAGCCTCTGTCATAATATTTATTAGAAGCTAGTGGCAAGAACCTCTTTCGATCTATTTACGGTTCACTTTGTACGTTGGATAGTCTGTGGCTCTTCTTTCCTATTCAAGCAAAAATTAAACAAATAGGCGATCGATCTAACGAAGTTCGCGGTAGACCACCATGAGGTCACAGTTGAATATTCATCTGCAATTTCCTGTGAGACCATTTTTGCTATCTGTGCCATTACCTTGTTTGTATGCATCGTGGTAAAAAACAATGTACATAGGTACTTTATTAGTCGTTACGATACGAAACTGGTGTAGCAGCTTAATTGCAATAACGAGTGTTTAGCACTTCAGTGACATTTCCGTTGTTTCAATTATACGATCCCATTATTTGGCGTGTGATAAGTGTAACGACCCAGTTTAAACGGCTTAGAAGGTCGGGTACGTGTGTAATTTAGTTGGATTATGGTGACACGGCAGAAATACCAACAGTGCAAACTTGCAGACGGTATACATATTAATTACACACACAAACGGTGTCAGAAATGTCAGGATTAGAAATAAGTTATTGCCAAACATAAATTTTTTGATAGGTTAGCAGCTCATTAAGACGAATAAACAATATAATAACAAATAAATAAAATTTCTATGTATTATGCCCTGGTCTCCTATTTGACAAAACCTATGCGACGCAAGATAGATAGACCAGTGGTCATACTATGACTTGGAAAGTAAAGGATACGTTAGGTTTTACTCAATACATAGGTAATGCATTATATCGCGATGGCCTGCTTTACTTAGAAAAATCTTACGTTACCGAAACTTGCAAAGTCATAGTACCTACGGCTCCAATCATCATCTCTCCTAGCCGTTTATTCGACCACAGTGACTGTTTTTCAGCGCTGAGAGCGTCGCTGGTGCGCTCTCAGGTGACTGACATAGCCAATTTTTGCAGCGAATACACGGCCGCATTCGCTGTAAGTCAGTACCCCTCCAACGTAATTATTATTGTATGGATATGTAAGTGCGAGCGCAATACAGTGCGTTACATATCGAGTAAAACCTAACTTTCCAACTCATGGTACGGCTACAGGACCTCAATATTTTATTTGAATGTTATTTCCACGTTAAGACTCGATAACGAGAAGCACCGTAAGATGACAAGAAAGTAAGAGTTGAAATGATTCAGATGGCTGGAGCGAGCATCCGAGTCTAATGCGGCAGACGGTGTGCATCGGACCGGTGTGTTTTGCTCGAATTAATGCGTGACGTCACACACGACTTCGTACAGAATGTAGAAAATAATGGTGACTGATGGTTTCAGGGTACATTTAGCGTCGTATTTTAATGGGAAATAACAGAAAAAAAATAAACAGGGTGGTTGTGGTTACTCAAAGCAACATTAATTGAATTTAAGTATTTTTTTATTTAGTTCTCTACTTATTCGATAGAATACGACATTGAATAGTGAGCCTTCCCTAAAATCACTCTTATCGCACTTCTATACAAATTACTGTAGGTATACGTACTATGTGACAGAGTATTTTAAGCCTTGCCTCTTAAACTCTGTTTTGGTTGGCATTAAAAGATACAGGTTTTCTTTAAGAAGTGACGATCTGACGAGCAATGAAGAGCAACTTAGTACCTAATAAAATAGTAAGTACGTGTACAAATAACTTGGTACTGTCCGTTGATGGGGTATTCCCACGTATATGCCTTATTCCTGCTGCTGTCCAGCCCCAACCAAGAACATCACTCCTAAGGCCTCCATTCTTAGGTTCTCCTCTAAAAACTGGACCAAGTGACAAGTGATCTTCGGTCCTGTCTTAAGTTTTGTATTACCATATAACGTGGTACCTACTGCCGGTTGATGAGATGCTCCCACGCGTATGCCTTATTCCTGCTGGTGTCCAGTCCCAACCAAGAACATTCACTCCTCAGGAATTGACGGCGCGCCTTCATCCTCGGTTTCTCCTCTAAAAACTCGACCAAGAGACAAGTGATCCTCGTTCCTGCCTAAAGTTTTATATTACCATATAACGTGGTACCTACTGTCGGTTGATGAGGTACTCCCACGTATACGCCTTATTCCTGCTGCTGTCCAGTTCCAACCAGGAACATTCACTCCTCAGGAATTGACGGCGTGCCTCCATTCGCGGGTCCTCCTCTAAAAATTCGACCATGAGACAAGTGACTCTCGTCCCTGCCTAGTCTTGTTTCTTACCATGTAACGTGGTACTGCCGGTTGATGAGGTACTCCCAAGCGTACGCCTTGTTTCTGCTGCTGTCCAGCCCCAACCGGGAACATTCACTCCTCAGGAATAGACGGCGCGCCTCCATTCGCGGGTTCTCCTCTAAGAATTCGACCAAGAGACAAGTGACTCTCGCTGCTTTAAGTTGTGTCTTACTATATAACATGCTACTACCGGTTTATGAGGTACTCCTACGCATACGCCTTATTTCTGCTGCTGTCCAGTCCCAACCGATAACATTCACTCTAATCCTCAGGAATCGACGACCCAGACCCACCTCTCCGCTCATTCAGGTGAATGCGCAGATAGAGGCCAATCATTTGACGAAATGATCCTCATCCCTACCTAAGGTTGCGGTCGTTTCGACCCGCCGCCCGTGGCCGACAGCATCCGAATGGTGTGTCCGGGAATGCTCTGGGGTGGTCGTTTTCGCCCGCCGCAGCAGGGGACGCCGCACGTGGCAAGCAATGAAGAGTAACTTAGTGATAAAATAGTATGTGTCTTACCAAATAACTTGTATGGTCCTGCCGGTTGATGAGATTCTCCCACGCGTATGCCTTATTCCTACTGCTGCCCAGTCCCAACCGAGAACATTCACTCCTCAGGAATCGACGGCGCGCCTCCATCCGAGCGTTCTCCTCTAAAAATTCGACCATGAGACATGTGACCCTCGTCCCTGCCTTAAGTCTTTTGTCTTACTACGTAACATACTACAACCGGTTGATGAGGTACTCTTACGCATACGCCTTATTCCTACTGCTGTCCAGTCCCAACCGATAACATTCACTCTAATCCTCAGGAATCGACGACCCAGACCCACTTCTAACCGCTCATTCAGGTGAATGCGCAGATAGAGGTCCATACATTTGACGAAGTGATCCTCATCCCTAAGGCTGCGGTCGTTTCGACCTGCCGCCCGTGGTCGACAGCGTCCGAATGGTGTGTCTAGGGATTGCAATTGCTGGATCCAGCATCCAGCAATCCAGCTGGATCCAGCGCATTTTCCGGTCTGCTGGATCCAGCAGCCAGTGCTGGATCCAGCGCTGCGGATCCGCAAATAAAATTCACCAAAAAAATGCATAATTAACTTTACATAAACTTATTTTACGTCGTGTTTGAAACGGTTCCGCGATCCCGCGCTTGGCCCTTGGTGGCCGTGGTTAATACGAGTGCTCCTTCCAATTTATGGTTGAATCAATGTGTATGCCTAGAAGTGGGAAAGTGTGGACCCGATTCTAATGTAGTGCTTCGGAATGAGAAATATATGTTTATGCTACGTTTTTGGTAGGGTCTAAATTGCATGAGTTTGCTTTAAATTTTATTGAAATTAAGCTTTAAATTGTAATCGTCCAACCAGGTTGCAATATTTTGAATGGTTGTATTTAAGCTATTATTTAATTAAAAATAAAACACAACCGAGAACACTGCCTTGGGGTGTTGGTCGAGTAATATTCGTTTTATGTGATTGAAATGTTTGTATGGTCCTGTAATGTAGTTGTGATATTCTATTTCAATTCGTATTGTGTACGACCTGTAAGGTATGATTCAATTAAACCATTTGTGAGCTCAGCCTCTAATACCTATTCCAAATAAATTTTCAATAAAATATCATATAAAACACAATCATAAGCTTTGCTAGCATATTTTCTGTCATTTATTGTGTTTAAAAGGGGATTGGGTATTTTTGTATGGACGAGTGGCGTCATTTTTTTTTTCAGCGGCCATCGTTTATGTTACTACTATTTTGTAGTGCTACCTTAAACTAGCTTACTTACAAAATAAGTTTTGCCGTAAGTAATATCGGAGCCAAGATATGGCCCTTCAAACAATGTTATTGGAGCAGTGAATATACCTAACTAAGAAGGTTTAGGAGACAGCTTAGATGACTACAGGCTTATTTAACTCGATAATACTACTAACAAAGATACAAGGATATTGCCCTTAAAGTATTATCATAGTTAATTTAACCGACTTAAAAAAATAAGATCTTAGGTATATGAAAATGCAACTGTATTTTCTTACGCGATTTCAATGCTGTCTATTTAGTGAACATTACAAATGTTGCAAAATGGTTTCAATAGACGGTTCACCCTCTGACTACACCATAAGGAAACACAGGTGTGATGCACACATGCAAAATGTTTTGACATATTTCCAAGTAGGAAATGTACCTAATTAAATTCGTTTTTAGATTGGAATTGTTACTAATGCTTTCTTATTTTTTTATTTTATTTTTATTTTATTGATTTGGGAAACAAACAGCATACAATAATTCTTATAGTCTATAAAAGTATGTTAACACATGAGCCAAAACAGTGACATTATTTGGGATAAGGGGCCTTATTGTCGATGGCTCTTACGTCCGGTGACGTCGTATTTGTATACAAACATGGCTCATAAAGCCGTAAGCGCCAATGACAATAACGTCCCTTTTCCCAGATAACGTCATTTGTATTTTTTAGTATTACGTTGAATTACTTTTTTAAACATTTTTTGGCTCGTCGTAAACTTCATTCTCAATATTATCTTGGCGAATCACTCTCTCTAAAAACTGTGCCGAGGGATCAAGATGTTCTTGATACCTACCCCATCCCAAGAACCATATAATTGACATTACATGTGAGCAACAGTCTAAGGTCCTCTTCCCAACAACACATGACAATAATGTCCTAATATTGCGTCTGGGCCTTGTAATCCACCATCTACAGCTACATAAACAAAATACTGTCTTCTGTTGGAGTGCCACGATTGTATTCTACCTCTTATTAGGTACCTAACCAAAAACACGATTCGCTTGTCTACATTTATTTATATACCTGAAAAAACACGGATAAAGTGTAAAAATATGAATACTTTATTTGTTGTTTAAAATGCGCCATAAAACCTTTGACATAATTACGTTCAATAGAACGTTCATCACCATCCGTCATAAAATCGCCATGTTAAAGAAAATAGGAACTATCTCTAAATAATCATTGACCGAAAAAGAACCTTATGTCCAAGGGTTACCTTATGTTATGAGTTAAGGTTAAGTTTTACGTGGCATACACAATAGTAGTTTTAACTCATTCCGATGCATTTCAAAAATAAATGTGAGTCTTTACTATAAAACTTTAAAGTATGATATCTCGGCTCCGATATAATTTAGCTATACACTCCATAATAAAATAAGTTTATTTTAAATTGCTCTTTTCAAATTTACCACTTTCATGAGTGGCCGCCAAAATTTAAAAACGACGCCAACATTACCCAAACCCCTTTGTTTATGTACTTGAAGACTGCTGACGATATTGAGCGACCTTTTCACAAAGGCTTTTCGTTGTCTGCTGCTAAAAAGGAATATAATCGGTTTGACATAGGGGTTTTAAAATTTTTGGAAAATTGTGGTAGAAGAGGGTATGGGGCGGTTATTACTACATTTATTGTGATTGCCTTTTTTATATACATACAGGTTTAATATAACGGACATTTTAAGGAGATCTGGGACTGTTCCTTCTGTAAAAGACTGGTTAATGAGAAGTGTCAAAGGAGGGGTTAACTCATCAAGCTCATTTTTTTACTAAATAGGGAACTTCTTTTATTTTTGAGACATTTAGTTAGTTTGAAAACTTCACGTGGGGTGACGGGGCTAAGGTAGAACGAGTTTTCAGATGGTGATATTACGGGTCGTCCCCGGAGCGAAGCTTCAGCCCTCTGCGGAGTCGGTTTTTGAAATTCTATCCAATTTTAAACTAAGGGGCACACTAAAAGGTTTCAAATAAAGAAAATAATAAAACAACACGACTGCCGTTTTCAGCGAACTGAAAAAGTAACAAATAATTCCTTTTTCAGGTTAATTCTTGTGATCGTATGCCTAGGCGTTTGTCTTATTACATTACTATAATTTTGTTTCGATTGCAGTCGGGGAAACTCCATATATTTATATTTTCCGTAATGAAAGGTTCCCCGTCTGCAATCGAAAGAAAACATAGTAAGTAATAAGACAAACGCCTATATTATGTAGATACGCTCACAAGAATTAACCTGAAAAAAGAATTATTTGCTACTTTTTAGTGCGCTTAAAACGACAGTCGTGTTTTTTAATTTCCTAATTATTTTACTTTTTAAGTTTTTTTAAATATATAATGGTCACAAAATTGCGCGTTATTATCCTCCTTTTCATTATATTAAATATTATTATTCATAATTAACCTGTTTTATTGCAAAAAGTCGTTTTTTTTTTCGTATTTTTACTATCTGCTGGATCCGCGCTGGATCCAGCTGGATTGACGCCGATCCAGCAAAAATCCAGCTGGATTGAAAACACTGCTGGATTGCAATCCCTAGGTGTGTCCGGGAATGCTCTGGAGTGGTCGTTTTCGCCCGCCGAGTAACTTAGAGTAACTTAGTGATAAAATAGTATGTCTTACCAAATAACATGGTACTGCCGGTTGATGAGGTACTCCCAAGCGTACGCCTTGTTTCTGCTGCTGTCCAGGCCCAACCGGGAACATTCACTCCTCAGGAATCGACGGCGCGCCTCCATCCGTGCATTCACCTCCATAAACTTGTCCCTTGTTAGGAGTCCGTCGTCGTTTGTCCCGTTTTCGTACATGTACTGCAACAAATTAAGTAAGTATTAAAAATAGGTAAGCAAAGCAGTATTTTAACTGAATATTAATGTTCATAGACGAATTAAAATTAATTTTAGGCCCCTCACAAAGTGGACCGATGACCTGGTGAAGGTCGCAGGAGTCTGCTGGCCGGACATTGTCGCAATCTTTGGGGGAGGCCTATATTCAGTAGTGGACGTCTTTTAACTGATATGATGATGATGTTGCGGGTTGGTACAGATAGCGTGCATCATTGAAACATCTGTTTAGTGTGGTTTAGTTCAATAGGTGTCATAAATCTTAAAAATCAAGCCCTTCTTACTGGTACTACCCATATTTCCGCTAGTTCTGCATGAACTTGTTTGTGATAATAACTTTAGAAAAGAAAATACGAAAAATCGTATAATCAATATCCACTACAGCAAGTAGGTAAGTATTTCATATTAGAACACGACGTAAAAATGTTCTTGATTATTCAAGAACTACTTAAAGTAAGTATTTTTCTCGCATTTAAATCTGTATACATTACGTACTGTGTACTAATCACCTACTTATTAATACTTTTCACTACTTATTTTAGACTTCAATTTCGAATTCTGTATAAACAAAATGTAGCTATACTGGGTGCGGTTGCATACACAATACACGTACGTAACATAAGCAATGAGTGAAATTTCATCCAGCGACCTTGTTTAATGGTGTTAATTAACATAGTTACACTAATTAATCACTATCGCCCTAGAGGAAACAGTAGTTAGACATTGCAGTACCTTAATTTCATATTCGATTCCTATGCCTCGAATTATTTGCCTATTTTAAAATAAGCTAATTATTTGCTTAAGATAACATAAAGCATACGTGTGATAGCAATAAAAGGAATTTACGTGTAAACTACTGTTTATAAATGTTAAATAGCGTGACAATCGTGACCTACGCATCTATTAGAAATCAAAAGATTGTACATATATTAGTACTTACCTATACTCGTATGTATTTTCCATAAATAAAACTTTATGGATTATAATCTTTAGTGAAATAGGGATACGGAAATATTAAATCGACACACAATGATAAAATAGGTAGGTTAACTATACCAACTAATAACTGCTCATTAGCTAATTAATAGAACTATCTTTTGTAGGGATACGAGTATGTGATTTTTTGTAAATTGTAGGTATCTACTCTGGTCAATTAGAACCTATGTGTAGGGAAGTCACGATACTGATTATTACTATATTTTGTTAAGTTTCCAAAAGTTATAATTGCACTAAGTGCTGTTTACTAACGTGTTTGTTGATTATCGCTTTCATTTAAGTTAATTAATTAAATGTACTTGGAACTCATATCAGGCGAACTTTTAATCATTTGGTACCATTCAGTAATGTTTTATAGTAAAAAAATGTTGGTATTACCAACTTGGTAATTTTAGGTACTATATACCTACGGTTAGTCAGTAAAAAACAAAAATTGTAAACAAATCTAAAAACTTGCATTATTTCATAATCATGCACTTTTAGAGCAAAATGATTTAGGTTTTATTGCCAACTTAAAACCTTAAACCTGAAGTTCTAATAGGTACATTTTTTGTTAAAATTATTGATATTTGTTAGTATTAACGTAAAAATATATCTGCGAACGTGTTTCACGATATGTGTCAAAGACGTGAAATACTATGAAACGTCAGCCATATTTGTTTACCTTTTTTACTTTCGACTGAAAAAATTGTATAGGTACCTACTTAGGTACTTATACCTTATTGTATGTAGGGGGGCCAATCGACCTGTTTTAAAATTATGGTTAGGTTACGAGTGCGAAGATTAAAATAACGTCAAAATTTTAGATTAAACTATTCGGCGAAATAGAGACCATTAGTCAAATTATACCGGAAAACGTAAACTGTCAACAAACTTTGTTTATGAGCTCGATAGCCTCTGATTTACGATTAATTTCCTTCAAAGGCGGCATAAATTAGCAAAATATACATAATAGTTTACAGGGGGGTTTATGATGGTTTCGTGTTTATCGTTCGTCGTGGTTGCCGTCAAGTTCTAACAAGTATGCAAGTGGGAAAGTGATGCGTAGGACAATAAACGATAAACGCGTGACCATCATAACATTCGTAACTATCATAAGGCACAAGAAAAATGATGCCTTAGCCATTAAAAACATCGATAAAATATCGATCACAGAATTGGGACTAAATTAATTTTGAGTTTTATTATGATATGAAAATTATATTTAAATCTGAAAGAGACAAACTTATTTAAGTTATATATCCTATTATTAATGGATCATCGTTATTTTTGATATGGTGTATTGCAAATTAACTCTAAATACCTACTGCAGTTTTTATACGAGTTTAAAAGTAAATTCTTTGTTACTCATTAAAACAACAGTTCACTTACAATGAGCTTAAACTAAAGCTAAATATTATACATAGTTACATCCCGCTTATCGATAACATTTAGTAGGTATATAATTATGTATTATCAGTAATTAATTGTCATAATTTGGTTTTAAACGTTTTTATTATTTGGCGCTCTATTCGTTCACTACGTAGGTTATTGTACAACTGTGTAGGTATTGTATAAACAATATAAGCATACGCTAGCGACAATTTCATTACGATCCAAGAAATTCAAGATTAGGAGCAGGTACGAGTATCCACGTTTTCACTTTCCATGGCTCTCTAGACTAGACTTAGGGTTAGTGCCTAACTTTCTCCACTTTCTAGAACCTGTGTTCTTACCATTTAAGCTATTATAGCCGTACCTTTACGAACAAATAAAACATGGAAGTCGCCCACTATACTAAATTCCCTTTCAAAAACGGTCCTGAAGTTTAGTTGACAAGTGAATTTCAAAATTAACCTATAAAAACATAAAACACCATTTAAAAATAGTTGTGATTGGTCCATCAAAGTTTTGATTGGCTACATTCTTTAAGGTGCAGTGGAGTGGGTTCATCGAACTCAGTTTTTGAACAGATATTGCGCGTTAATTAATAATAATATGGTTTCCGAAAAATATGGGTTATAATCTCGAGGATTTTCTTTATAATAGTTTTGCGATTCAAAACATGAATAAAAACTTTCGCTCGATAGAAAAAAATGTTGCGCCGAAACATGTGCGGTTTTATGAAAAACCTTATTGTCCTGCCCACCTTTTCACAATTGAACAATTGTTTTTGGGGGCATTTTTGAGCTGGCGTTAGACGTCCATGTTATATATGTTATATATGATGACTCTGCAAGTATCAGTAACGTTAGGTTTTCTCGATACGCAAAGCAAACCATCGCGTTCGCTTCAATATACAATATTATCAATGCGAGCGCGATAGAATGCATTATGTATAGAGGGCGTCCCAAAGTTATAGGACATGAAGGGGGTACCTTAAATATCGTAGATAGTGTATTTTGCTGAAAGAAGACTTTATGTTATTTGTAAAATTTAGTAATACTGCTTTCAAAGTTTTTCAAAAAATTACTTGCTTCACCCGATAATCGAAACAACTACATTTTTTTAATGCAATATAATTTAATTTTCAAAATAAAATAAAGTCTTCTTTCAGCAAAATATCCCATCTACGATATTTAATGTACTTCCTCTTCATGTCCCATAGCTTTGGGACTCCCTGTAGAGTAATACCTAACGTCTCCTTTACTTTGCATTTCCAACTCATAGTACGGCTGCTGGCCGTGTTTTGAGACCTCGACGTTTTTGTCATTTACTTTCTGCTTATCCCGCTCGTGTATTCGAGTATGCAAGAAGAGGGATATAAAAACTAACCCCCTTATTCATAAACGTGTGCTAACTTAACAAGCCGCTAATACGTAAATTGTTTGTCCCTTTCGGTCTCGTGGACACATTGTTAAGACCGAAAGGGACAAACAATTATTAGCGGCTTGTTAAGTTAGCAGACGTTTATGAATAAGGGGGTACGTCACGCAGTAGATGCAGTAAGCTCACGCCATGTCTATCATGAGCTGCCGCTCAAACTCTCGTATTGGTTGCAAGTGGGAGGGAAAAGTGAGTCTGCGTCAATTTCACAGCGGTCGATCATGGTAAATACGCACAGTTCGTGGTAAGGTCATTGAGTGCGATTTCATTCGCTGTCTGTCGGTTGCACTCGTCTCAACTAGTCTTGAGATAAAACCACAGATTATATAATGTTAACTAGATTCGGCACTCAAACCAAAATTACGTAGTTACATAATTTTATTCATTGACTTATTTACATTGTACCCATCATATTTGAATCACATTGTAATGATGTGATTATTTAGTTGTTAAATTCGTTTTCTTCTTCATAATCTTCATCAGCTCTACTCAGTCCACTGCTGGATATAGGCCTCTCCTATTAGTATTACCTATGTGTATGCACGCATTTAGGAGGTAATGCCCATAATCGCCACGGTGGGCAAGTTGATTGGCTATCGCAGTAGTGTGACTACTATGATGATATTATGCTGCTGCCCATCATAAATCTTCTATTCTGCACATTGTTTCCCCAATATAGGAGTATTTGTCAGGATTGAGTTTATAATTCATCAAAAGTAAGATTTAAAAAAATAATACCGTTTCATTGGATTCAAGTAAACTTTTGGTGATCCTAATAAAAAAATACCTTGAGAGTTGAGTTTATTTTTTTCAAATCATGTCTGTATTCTAGAATTGTGTAATCTGCGACAGAAGCAATCGCAATAAAAATAAAGTCCCCGTTTTTCCCACGTATTTCAATCTCCTGTTTCGATCAGGAACTCAATCGGGGATCTTCGGTATAGCACGAGTTGAGTTGGTTTAATCAAATCTATCCGTTTGTGTATGGACCATTGGAGGGTAATATGAGACTGCGTTGATACGAGTTTCGAGCGGTTCGGATAACTTTATTTTACGAGAAACGTTTGTTGATCCTAAGTTTGGTTATCGTATATCGTTCTGCATTTGGAAACTTGGTGTTCTGTAGCTGTAACATAACTTTTCAAATTATCAGGCAGACCAGGGACCGGAACCGTTATTTACTCCATACCAAGACAACGGTTCTTTTTTCGTTCTTTTTCGTTCTTCGATATATGAAGTAAGTAAGTTAATGAAGTAATGTAAAAATATGATATTGTAAATTACATAAAATAATGAGCATAAATAGTACATAAAGAGTGCAGCGTAGGAAGGCCCCCCACAAGATGGAGCGACGACCTGGTAAAGGTTGCGGGTGTCCAATGGATGCGGACAGCTCACGACCGATCTTTGTGGAACTCTCTGGGGGAGGCCTATGTCCAGCAGTGGACGTCAGTTGGCTGATGATGACATACCTAAAGAGTATAAAATATTAAAAAATATTGGGCTATTTCGAGGTTTTTGTAAAATACCGGTTCCGGTCCCTGAGGCAGACGCGGACTATCCTGAACGGACACTCGTCCAGGCGCGAATCCAGGACTTCGTTCAGGGGGAGGGGGCAATATCTTAGTCCAAAGAGTCAGGGGGGCAAGTGCCCCCCTTGACGCCCCCCCCCTGGATCCGCGCCTGCACAAGTCTAATAAGAAATTGAATGAGCGGCCCTAACTGGCGCGGGCGTGTGCAACGGATTTTAATTACTGACCTGAGAGGGACTAGTGTTGCCAGATTTTGTATTTAGATATACAGTACCTATGTCCTATATGTTGAATGTAAAGCATGAATAAATATAAATAAAGTTCCCACAAAAAAATTAAGGGCCGCGCTAGCGTAGGCCCAACCTCGTTTATCGTAAGGCCCGTTCTATTTTTAGGACAAGTGAAATAAAATCCCAGTGTCCTAAAAAAAGGACATGTTATTTTTAATTTTGGTACCTACCTACAAAATAAATTCATATTTCTTTGAAAAATAGGACGTTGGGCCTTACGAGGTTAAGTATTGTTTGTCCCTTTCCGTCCTACCAATATTTCTATAGAATAGTAAGCGTAAACTAAAGTAAACTAAATCATCCATAATCAAGGTCTATAATGTCTATGTCCATTACTAGTGCCATAGTAAATCCCGTTGATTACCGTACATACAACCATTATGCATTCACGTCAGATTGTTGTTTAACTTGCTCAATTAAGGTACAATTATGTGTTTTCAGCAATTTCACTGATCCAAATACTGATTACAGGTAAACGTAAATACTAAAAGATAGTGATCTTAATGGTCCAATATTTACTATTCCATTGTAAACAGCGGGCAGCCATCAAAGCTGAATCGTTGAGGTCACATTGCTCATAAATATATATTCTCTGCGCCAATACAAAACGAAAAAAAGTAAAGAAACCTAAAAACTTGCATTGTGTCATAAATATCATAATCACGCACATTCAGAACATTTAATTTGGCAGTACTTGGAAAGTCTTAAACATTATTTGTGTATCATTTTTCAGTTGAAGGTAGAAAATGTAAACATGTCTGTAAACTTGCATTATTTCATAATCACGCACTTTCAGAACACAATCTTGGTTTTATCACCAACTTAAAACCTTAAACCTGAAGTTCACATACATTGTACAATGTTAAAATTATTGATATTTATCACTATTAACGTAAAAATGTATCTGCGTACCTACGTGTCTCACGATATCTGTCAAAGACGTCAAATTATATGGAACGTCACTCACATTTGTTTACCTTTTTATACTAGTTTTCAACTGAAAAATGGTATACATAGAAATTAAATAAGTACGCAAGGCGATTACATTGAATTCTAGAATATAGCCAGAGCGCAGGTCATCATTAGTTTTCAAGGTTTTAAATGTTATTTACAGTTCAGGTACAGTACAAATGTACGATTTACATTTGTATAAATGCGTTAAGTTGTAGTCATTGCAACTGAATAAATTTTAAATAATAAGTAAGAAATACTAGCAGATAAGTATAGTTTGTCTCTTATCAATCTTATCATCTTAAAGAAATATGTACTATTGGAAAGGGTAAAACTCTTATCGGCTTGCTAAGTTAGGACACGTTTATGAATAAGGAAATAAGTACCTAGGACCTAGGTATTATATTATATATTTATAGTTCTGTTTTTACCATCATTTTCGTATTTTTAATGTAATTTTCGCGTTCTTTTTTACTATTTTTAACTTTTTGTGGTCATGTTCAACGATCCGACCGTCAGTAAGAATATTATTTATAAAATATTTATAAAATTAGTAATGTCATTACGAGGTATTTACATTGGTTATCTGTACAATTCTCAAAAAAGTTGGTACATTTGGACCAAGTCCTCGATACCTATTGATAAAAATAATAGGCTGGTAAAGTCAATGATTTTTTTTCCCCAAAATATCCCAAACTATTTGTATGAAACGTTCCTTTTTTGCTACCGGATTCCTATAGGCTCCAGGCCCAAACAATAAAATATTCCAATGAATTTTGAATTCATAGTATATGAAACAGAATAGAATTTATTTTGTTTGTGGAGACCTTTTTATAGGCCTCTGGGCGGCTAGAGAGAGGATAAGTATATTTTTGGTAACAAAAAAGGAACGTTTCATATATCCGGAATCCGGAGTATACTGACAGACAGGGTGAAATAATGTGTTTCTAATTTGACCACGAATCCCTTACCATGAGTTGGAAGGTATAAGGAAGAATATTTAGTTTAGTTGGTGACTACGTAAAACAGACCGTCACGCTCGCTTCAGTAAATAAGTGTGCGAGGGCGATAGAATGCTTTAGGCACGGTACGTATTTAGTACTAAAACATAAAGGTGCATTCAGACTTCAGTGCTTTTTTTGATTAATAAGCGTGAGCAACTCAGCTATGTAACCGAGAGCACGCTAAAAATCCTTATAAGGTAAAAAAAATTAAGTAATATTGATTGAAATAAACAGTTTACATTTTTTTTTAGATCAAACAAGCATTCGCTATTCTATCCCCCACTCTACGAAATCAACGAATCACGTTTTGTGTAACGATCGAATTTCGTAAAGTAGGGGGTGAAAAAGAGCAACCAATTCAAATTTTCTAAGAGCGACCAACATTACAAACCTACAGCTTTAAAATTTGCCCCCTTTTACTACTGCCGAAAGTTTGTTGGACAGAGGATACCACAGAGTTTGTATGACTAACTTTCGTAACACAATTAACGCGATCGTGAGTTTAGTTTTGATTTAAGGCCTGGATGCTTAGCCAAGTTGCCAATTGCTAACGCTTAGTAGCGTATCGTAATTTTCCCTCTCTATCACTCTTTCACATTAGTGCGACAAAGACAGTTAGCTGCCTTTCGCTTACGAGATTAAGGGTTAGCGATTGACTTGTCTAAGCACCCTGAACTATGTACATATTTTTTGCAATCGACTCGTCCGATACTTGAGAACTCATGGTACGACTACTGTAGTGATGACACCGCTAACACATAAGACGCTCCTTAATCGTATAAGGGGTCATTAAACGTGACAAAGAACCCAACGTCATGTCTCCATCTCCCTATACTGTTACATGCACTTTTAATAGCTTTTGAGTGAACTGTGAACGCTGTGACTTCTTGTACTCGTAGTAAGTACAGGTAGACCATGGGCCTATTGCATAATATATTACAAGCGGAAGTTCCTTTCTAGTAAGAGAGATTGAAAAGAGATTTCCGCTTGTAATATTAGTTGTAATTTGTTACGCAATAGGCCCCATATGTTTTATAATTAAATTATGTTCAGGGTCTAACATAATCACAAAAAAAAGATTTTTCCAAGATCCCGACATCAGACTTGATCAGACACCGGTTTCGTGTCAATCTGCCAACGGGACCATCTCGGGACTATAGGTATCTGTTCGATAAAAATTTAAAATCAGTTCAAGATTCTCAGAGATATCGCGTAACATACATACAAAACTGTCAATTGTCAAAAAATTTTTGGAGTCTGTTCAAAATTTGTGGTGGTCTATTCAAAAGCATATACTTACGATATTTTGATTTGACTAAATACATCTCTGTACTAAAACTAACTAAATACCTACTTGGCTCTCCGAAACTTACGTCTCCATTATCAATTAATGTATTATGTATTAATTTAAATGAATAGGTACTTATATTGAAAAAACAGTGCATTAGTACTACTACAATATTTTTTGAATATATAAAATAAAATCAAGGACTGAGCCCGCGTTCGACGTCTCGCGACTCGCGAGCGAGGCGCGTACTTACTCTTTACAAACATTTTATTTATCGGGCCCTAGTTTACATTACGTCACCAATCAATGAGACATTCTGTTGCCTGATTTACAAGTTAAATTCCATTTAATATGCACAATGCATCCGATTCAATTCGCTAAGCCATGCCAACGAGTCGCTAAAATGTTTAAATACGTTTGAAGTAACTGAGGCCCTACCGCGGACCACGAAAGAAGTGTTGCCATGTCACACTTATGTACGAATTCACGAGTGCGAGAGAGAAGCAACACTTCGTTCGTGGTTCGCGGTAGGCCCTCCGGGTGACTACTGCGAACTTCGGAATTCGTAAATTTCGAGGATTTTTCTCTGTCACTCCAACCAAGGCGCCATTAGAATGACAGAGATAAGTCCTCGAGATTTGCGGATTTCGAAGTTCTCGGCAGGGCCGCTGTTTTTATGGAGCCATGACGTGTAATTCTGCAACCACAGACGATGTTTTTAAATCGGTAGAGTCTGTACGGAGAGTGATGGTGTATGCCGGCAAGGTATTCTCCGCCTCAACGGCGATCGGTTATGCCCTGGCCACGACATCGGTCTAAGGCTAACAGCGGCGAGCGAATCCATGAGTGGGAGCGGGATGCCGATATAGGTACGAGAGGGAGCACCATACGTTTTCCGCTAAGCCGGTCGCCTTAGACCGATGTCGTGGCCGCGGCGTTATACGTGCAATGTGCCGCGCCCACTGCCACTTCAGAGGGCCTAGTGTAGGTAATAACTTATAAAAAACGTCTCGATCGCGTTTACATTTTTCTTTGCCATTTCATACAAATGACGATGAAAACGTAAATGCGATCGAGATCTCAGTTTAGCGATTCGGAGAGCTATATCAGTAGCTCTACCATGAGATTAACGATTCGATACGTAATTTACTTTCTATCCATCACGCTCGCACGTCATTGGTACGAGTGAGATGCATAGACAGTAATTTACGCCGTACTTGTCAAATCAAAACCCTACCATGAGCTGACACTTTGCGCGCGGTACTTTGGTTCTGCTGCGGATAGCCGCACAGCAGGGATGTAACGGATGTGTTTTAATGGAAGCGGAAGCAGAAGTTTTGAATTTAGTTTAACGGAAGCAAAAGCGGAAGCGGAACCGAAAACAGAACCGGAACTAGAAGCGGAGCTCGAGTGAGAGCGAAGTAGACGAGATGTTAAGGGTAGGTAGAGAGATGGCAAGGGGAGAAATGAGCTTATAACAGGTATAAACTTTTTGGATTTGGATGTATGCCGTTCTTGTCCCATCGACGCGCTAGGCTCCGACATCCGCTATGACTTCTGTTTTGAAAATAACAGAACCAGAACAGAAGCGGATGTACGTGTAAACCAAAACGGAAGTTCCGCAGAAACAGAAGCGGAAGCAGAACTCCGTTACATCCCTACCGCAGAGATATGCTTAGCCAAGTTGCCAATCGCTAACGCTTAGTAGCGTATCGTAGTTTTCCATCTCTTTGAGTCTTTCATATTAGTACGACAAAGACTGCCCATTATTGTTCTTTATCACCAACTAGCGACCCGCCTCGGCTTCGCACGGGTACTATACATACATAAAAACCTTCCTCTTGAATTACTCTACCTATTGAAAAAAATCTCATCAAAATCCGTTGAGTAGTTTTAAAGATTTAAGCGTACAAAGGGACATAGGGACAGGAAAAGTGACTTTATTTTATAATATGTAGTGATGATGATAGTGATGCTCGGCAGGGGTGAGCTGTTTTCATACCAAATGTCACGTGATACATGTCATTTAGTATGAAAACAGCTCACCACAGCCGAGCACTGTTTATCACAATAATGGTCAGTAAACCGTGTTGGCGATGGTGCCTGTTTTTATAGAGCCATAAACATAAAATCCTGCAACCACAGACAGACCGTAAAAGGTAATTAAGAATCGTAAAACAGCCACTTTACAGCATGATTAACGGGCTCAATCGAAAACAGCTTGGCTTGCAAGAATCTTTAATCTTGTAATGAAACAAGTTTAAGCGTCATTAGATTAATCTTAATCTTGGCTATTTTGAAGATACGAGTAATACGACACATGGATAAGAAAATTAGGGTCTCTGAGTTGAAAGGTATTCTACTGTTCTGTATACTAAGTAAAGAAAAACCTGTGATCTAGGCACTGGTCTCACCGCGAGCTACTAAGCTATGAACATCATCATCATCATCAGCCTATGATAGTCCACTGCTGGACGTAGGCCTCTCCTATTACCTATGTGTATAGACGCATTAGGACGTAAATGCCCATAATCCCCACGCTTGGCAAGCGGATTGGCGATCGCAGTAATGTGTCCACTATGATGACGCTGCTGCCCATCATCAATCTTTTATCAATAGTGGTCAGTGGCACTTCAATCCCTTAGTCGACTCTTACGACACCCGCAGGAGGAGTAGGGTGGTGGGTGGTTTTTTTGTACTAGAAACTGATTATAACTTAGTGGTAGTAGATATTTTATTTTTTACCTACAGTATATCCAATGTATGCAGCTAACTATACTAAGTTTTGAAACTTCGTGAACATTGACCTCGTAGTTGGAAAAAAAGTACGTAAATTCAAGTGTTATTAACTCTTTAAGTTGGCAAAAAATTACACGTCATATTGGCTTTGGGCCAGAAAATATCACCAAATATCACCATGGGGGGGCCAAACTCGTATGACGTGATTAATGGACAAGCCCTAAGGGGGTAAGTATTCGAGGCATGAGAATAAGTATCAGAATAAGTATTCGCGGCATGTTCCCATGGTGGTCGTGAGAGCTGCGCACGAGTTTGTCCTAAGCAAAGCCTGTGCTGAGCCTCTAACCGTTAAAGCTTCGTAGTATAATCAATTATACTATCGCACTGTTATATTTCATGGTCAATTTTCAAACCTTAAGACATGGGAAATTTCATGAAAGTAGATATCAGGTTCTTTAGGCCTCAATTTTAGGGTAACGAAGAAAGTTTTTATGTACCTATTCCGACTAATAAAATGTACGTGATCATACAAATATCGGCAACATATTTTTATGCCTGCGTAAATCAGACCAAACGAACATTCGCTATTCTATCCCCCACTCTACGAAATCAACGAATCACGTTTTGTGTAACGATCGAATTTCGTAGAGTGGGGGATAGAATCACAATAGAATAGCGAATGCTCGTTTGGTCTGAAATTCTGAATGCACCTTAAGTCGCCGCGAGATAGATTTTCCATCTTTTACTAACTATATGAAAAAAAGTATGCACCCAGCAAGGTGGGCCAAAATGGTTTTAGACTGGGACCCACGGGAAACCTTCGATGGTGCTGGCCGGGGCATTGGCAGACCGAGAAGGAGATGGCGAAACGACCTGGACGTGTTTTATCCGAATTGGCGGGAGAAATGTGACGACCGGGCCGAATGGAGGAAAAGAGGGGAGGCCTTTGCCCAGCAGTGGCTGATAAAAAAAATGAATAAAAGAGGGATGGATAGTTTATCTCGCGGCGACATACTGTTGCACTGATCATGTGCTAAGCCTACTGGGCGCCGTTTACTCTAGGACTCACCTTAGGACCTTTTCACTGAAAGGCTCATAATTATTAAAATTTTCATTATAACTTTTTTTTTTTAATGATATTCTAATCCAAGATAAAATATGGGTTACGTTTGGCTACATTTGCAGTTGAAACTACTGCCTAGTTTGCCCAACATTCAAACTTCATTCGTTCACTCGTTCGTGAATGACTTCGAATAGAACTCCCCCGGTCCATTGTTCTACTATCGGACGAGTTTGGAACGAAATAAACTAAACTTTGAATGAACTGAGTTCGTCCGGTGTTCAATAATAGGTACCTAGTGGACTATTTTCGAACTAACATGGGTGTAATAGAAATGTGTTATGACTCCAAACTGAAATTGAAACATTAAAATATGTAAATCAGATATATACCTAATGATCTGGGTACAATTATATTCAAAAACAAGCAAGAGTGAAATTGTATACCTACAAGGGGTAGGTTACCTACCCCTAGTGAATTAAAAATCAAAATATTTTTTTTGGTGTCACTTTTATGGATGATTTTTACAATTTTTCACCAAGACCTCTCTAACTTCGAACAGTACTACAGTCCATAAATTGTGTATTGGCTATTATGTTCATGCATGAATAAGAAATTAAAAAAAAAAAGACTGCAGATAAACCTCCTGAGTCAAACCATTAGGTACAGTCAAGGGCAAAAATATGTATACATCTTTTTACTTCTGACTAGAGCATAAGGTCTAAAATTGCATATATATTTATATCCCTGACTGTACATCTGTATGTAGGCATCGGTATGTAGGCCTGTGCCTACCACCGCGAAAATCGAAATTCGTTTTCGAGCATTTTTCTCTGTCACTCAAACGAAGGTCATTAGAGTGAGAGACAAATCCTCGAAATTTACGAATTTCGTTTTTCGCGGTAGGGCCGCAGTTTCTAAGTTTTCTAATCTACCTACAGTTCATTTACATACCTCTGGGGTTGCCTGGTGAATGATATGTCGTGATAACTATTTCTCGCCAGTCTGCCTGCGACCACGGCTGTAACGTCATGCCCGAAACGTCAGGATATAATTAAACGTAAGTTTACGCGATTAAGATCCGTTTGTCTTTAAAATATGAGTGAAAATCGTGAAAGTTTAAATCAATATATTCATTGAAATCTCAACCTCGTAAGTGTCATATAGTTCGTTTCAAAAACAGATTTGCTCGACTTATCGGGTTTAGGCAACCCTCGAACTCTTTGGTTATTTGTGGATTTGCAGTAAAGCCCCATAGAAACGCTATCGCCGCCTGCATAAGTCAGGACGAGGCGATAAAGGAACCGTAAATTCTCGTTTCAGCGGGTACTGCGGTGTCAGCGGGAGGAAAATTAATGCACAATAGCGCAATAAAGATATCTACATAATTATATGATGGAAAATATATAGTACCTCAGCCAAGTCGGCCACAGAATCCTACCTGATCGGTTTTTATTGTATTTTTCATGATTTTTACCTCATTATGATAATAACATACCATTTGACTTGGCGAGCCGATATTGATGATTATTTTTTTATTCGAAAGCAAAAAGCTTCTCGATTGGTCCCATTTTAATTTGGTCCAGTTTTGACAATGTAATAAAACCATACCCATATGTGAGTGAGTTTAGTAAAACGTCCCACTTTGTCGTTTGCCAATAAAGCCGCTTTGTCAGTTTATTCATATGAAGATACAAGGAAATCTCGTCTTTATGGTAAACGACAAAGTAGGACGTTTTACTAAAAACTAACACATATTAAGTTTTAAATTTGCAATCATCACATAATAGGAAAATGATATCCTATGAAATTTTTCTTTTATATCGTATCGTTACTGTCTACAGTGAAAATTAAAATAAACCATAATGTATTTCGTACGTGCGAGTAATAACTGTAAGTACGAGTAAGTAGGTAGGTACCAATTTAGGTAGATAGCTCTAACTAAACCTGAGTTTGTATCTGGTGTAAATCTATAGATATACATATAAGTAGGAAATTCCTGATGTTTAAAATTATATTAGAACAGCGGCTCTACCGCGAAAAATGAAATTCGTAAATTTCGAGGATTTGTCTCTTTCACTCTAATGACGCCTTCGTTTGAGTGACAGAGAAAAATCCTCGAAATTTACGTATTTCGATTTTTCGATTTCACGAACACTGAAGTTCACAAATTTCGGGGATTTGTCTCTGTCACTGCAACGAAGGCGTCATTAGAGTGACAGAGAAAAATCCCCGAATTTTGCGAACTTCGGTTTTCGAGGTAGCAGGCCAGTATGCTTAACACATGATTGTTATTATGTCAGTATGTTGCCGCGAGATGGATTTTCCATCTTTTACTAACTACATGAATAAAAGAGGGATGGCTAGTCCATCTCGCGGCGACATATTGTCGAACTAATCCTGTGCTAAGCCTACAGCTATGCTATTTTCTTATTCACACATTCGATGCTGCATTCGTCAACGAGCTCGACGACGAGACAGCCTTCACTTCTGTTAGCAAGGCGGTTTCCTCAGAAAAGAAACAGATAACGGAAGATATCTTCATTTCGTATTCGCGTTTAATCTCGGACAATAGTCATTATCGTAAAATTCTCTTTAAATTTTTACGCGAAGCACAGCCGGCAACGAATTTCGGACCAAATGGCACCCGTTATTTTTTATACGTAAGAAAAGAAAACATTGTACTTGCCATGAGCTGCCGTTGCGTTAGGGCTTGTCCATTAATCACGTCATACTGTATAGTTCAAGAAAAAATCACCAATTATCACCATAGGGGAGGGGGGGTCATCGGACAAATCACGTGTAATTTTTTGTTGCTCTCTGCTGAACAGCATACTTCTTTTAAAAAATAACCAGATGTCCTGAACTGAGTTTTAAAACTTCGCGGACATTTACCTCGTAGTTTGTAAAAAAGTTTTTTCCCATCACGTGTGCTTAATAAAGTACGTGAAATGAAGAATTATTAACAGGACTACGGAAGTTGGCAAAAATTCCACGTCATATTGGCTTTCTTGAAAATATCACCAAGTATCACTATGGCGGTTGGGGGGGTCTAAAGGCCAAACTCGTATGACGTGATTAATGGACAAGCCCTTATTAACGCGGACTTACTTTCTATCCATCCCGCTCGTACTCGCGTATTGGTGCGAGCGAGCTAGATAGAAAGTAAGTCCGCGTTAATAACGGGCTGGCAGCTCATGGAACGGCTACTGAGTAAGTGAACCAAATGCTAAAATTGGTGTGCATTAAGTTAATTCACGTGAAGTTGTAAATAACCTAACCACTCGGGACTGTCAGGTGTAAATTATAATAGCCGTAGTTTGTATTTGCACACGACACTATTTTACTGCTATCTGTAGAATGTCTTTGACCTGTATGCTTAGCACATGATTGGCGCGACAGTATCTCGCCGCGAGATAGTCTATCCGTCCCTCTTTTGTCAATATAGCCAGTGAAGGACGGGAGATCTATCTCGCGGCGACATACTGTCACACCAATCATGTGCTAAACCTGCTGTCTATTGCTTTTTAACCGACCTTAAAATTGGAGGAGATTTTAAGTTCAACTGTTTTTAACCGATTTCAAAAAAAGGAGAAAGTTCTCAATTTGACTATTTTTTTTTGTATGTTACACGATATATCCGAGAATTGTGAACCGATTTTTTTTGTGATCGAACGTGCACGTTATACATGTATAACCCCGTGATGGTCCCGTTGGCACCAAGTTGGGTCTGATGATGGGATCTTGGAGAAATCGAGGGATCTCTTTAAAATTTATAGGCACATGTATGACGCTTTAGGTAATTTTCATTTATTTACAAGAATTTGCATTCAGAAAGTAAAATTTGATGATTGGAAACCAATGATGGAAACCACAGATGATAGGATCTTGGAGAAGTTGAAGGTTGAAGTTGATTGTTTTTATTTTTTTATTTAGTTATTATTCTATGTAGGTACGTTAGGCTCGATATCGCCGAGAATTCTGATCCGAAAATCATTTTTTTTAATCGACGGTTGAATTCCGTTATTAATTTTTATATTATTTGTGATTTTTTTTCGTTTTAGTAAAAATACCAGCAAAGTCACCCTTTGCCGATTACCGTAAGGGAGGAATTGGTTTTTATCTTTATATTCTTTACCTACAACTCAATGTAAACTTTTTTTTAATAATAGGTAGACGTTTGACCACGATCATACTTGCTGGTAAGTGATGATGCAGTCTATGGTGGAGCACGCTTACCTACGTATATGAGATACCTATTCACTCTTTCCTAGTCCAAAAGATCCAACTATGTCAATCAGGTAATCAAGGATATTCAGTCGTTGGGACCAACGACTTGAATATCCTTGATTACCTATGTAATGAATTAATAGGTAATTTAATAAACTTAAATAAAACCAAAAATAAGTATAACCGAAGTATTGGTTGGGTGGAACGGTAGGTACCCAATTTTGAAGCTATTATTACTTTATCGAGTAGAATTGAGCGTCAAATCTAAAATCACATTTGCATGAAGCAGAAAAATAGAGTGCTTGGTCTATTTGCGTCAGCAGCTAAAAACGGCATGTGCATATTCATACAAAGCATAAAAGTGATAAATACGGCATCTAATTAATCAGTCCAGTTGTCCCGACCTTCTGGGTAGAGTGGGGATGGAACGGTAATAGAACAAGGCTGCCGCACTGCGCTGGAATCATTGGAATTATTTCCCCTGGCTACCCTTTTGTGTTGGCAGAGCGCGGGATTCAAGCGTAATGTAATATGATATGACCTATTCCCTAGAATAAATACTTCTATTTTGACCACAATGGTGGTAAACAAGCATACGTCATACACAATATTGCAACCGCCAACCCGATAGCCCTTATGTGTTAGTGTTTTTAATTAAAATATTATAATTTATAACTCTTGTTATAGTACGGGAAATATTATTTGATCGACTGGTATCTCACTTATGCTCTTTTGTTTTGCGAAACTAGACAATCGGCAGTTGAGCCCTTTTCTATTGTCAATGACGTAAAACAAAAGGTCGTAAGTAGGATAACAGTCGGTCAAATAATATTTCCCCAACTTTAGGTACTTTCTTTAAATTCGGTTACCGGTTACCCACTTTGTTCTGTTTCTTGCACCGCCTACATGTTCTCTACTTTGCCCGAAGGTTGACTGGTAGAGAATGCTTCATAGCATTAAGTCCGCCTTTTGTACCTACATTTTTTATGCAATAAAGTGTAAATAAATAGCCCAGAGTGGCGCTTATAGGCGTTACTTACCTCTTAGTGTACGGCTTCACTGCCGCGGAGCGGAGCTATGCAAAATTGACTATAATTACATTCTTCAAATTCAAAATTCGAAACATTGTGATGCGGTCTCATTGGCCAATTTTGCACATCTCCGCTCCTCTCCGCCTCAATGGAGCCGCAGCCTTAGGGTATGGCTCCACTGCCGCGGAGCGGAGCTGTGCAAAATTGACCAATTACATTCTTCAAATTCAAAATTCGAAACAATGTGATACGGTCTCGTTGTCCGAGCTCCCACAGCTCCGCTTCGCTCCGCTTAATGTATCCATACCCACAACAACACCCACACTCCCCTATCTGACGCCCGTTTCGATGAAATCGCGGTCGCTAAAGTTCAATCGGACTTTTGTTCCACTTCCAAGCCTACCTAAGCTAAGTACCTTCCTACATAAAACGTTTTACGGTGCCAATGTACCATTAGGTATTTAAACGTAATGGTGTGTAACGAAAAGTATGTGAGTGGTAAGGAGCTAGCTAAAACCATACCTTTATTTTATAATTTTATTAATATGACCTACATCATCATGATTTTTCATCATTTAAATAAATAAATCTACTGCTAAGAAAGAAAATAAATAAATAAATATTTTGGGACATCTTACACAAATCAACCTAGTCCCACGGTAAGCTCAATTAAGGCTTGTGATGTGGGGTACCAGGCGACGATATATATAATAGATACAAACATATAGATTCTTAAACACATCTCAAATAAATACACAAATAATGCCAGGATTAGGACCCGGAACCTCCAGCTTCGTAGTTAGGGTCACTACCAACTAGGCTACGGAGGCTGACAAAGACATAAGACATCCACTGCTGAACATAGGCCTCCCCTCTGGACCTCCACCGTTTGGAAGCGAACTGCACCCAGCGTTTCCCGGTGATCTTCATAAGATCATCTGTCCATCTCGTGGGTGGATATCCTACACAGCGTTTGCCAAACCTCTAGCATTTTTCGACCCCATCGACTCAGCAAAAATTAAGGTCTACAATTTCGTCTT
Organism: Thaumatotibia leucotreta; assembly: GCA_025490895.1. Classification (NCBI taxonomy): domain Eukaryota; kingdom Metazoa; phylum Arthropoda; class Insecta; order Lepidoptera; family Tortricidae; genus Thaumatotibia; species Thaumatotibia leucotreta. Next base: position 1,508,543 of record JALPQI010000005.1, on the reverse strand, counting down.
TATAACCGCGGAGTAGGTAAGTCGAAAAGCGGTAGACCATATTTTTGACTGATGACACCTACAAATTAAAGTCTGAATACATAAATCATCGGCTGTCGATGTCGGTACAAAATCGTGGGCGTCCCTTCGAGTATTTTTAACATAGACTATGGTAATTATTCTAAATATGTCTCCAGCTAATGACTGACTCGAGCGTAATTGAAAATTACAGAAAAGCCGGGAACAATTAATCATTGACTAGACGATTTAATAAATAAATAAGAACCGCTTCGGATAATGGCCTTTTACCGATCAAAAGGTTTTTACATGAGTAAATGGGTTAATAAGTTATTTATATATATATATATTTAATAAATTTTTAGCCTATAGGTATATAATGCCCCATTGCTGGGCACAGGCCTCCTCTCATATGAGAGGGATTGGGCTATAGGCCCCACGCTGGCCCTAAGCGGGTTGGGAACTTCACATACACCTTTTGAAAATTTCAGGTTTCTTCACGATGTTTTCCTTCACCGAAAGCTCATTAGCTCATTAGCTTTCGGTGAAGGAACCATTGTAAATACATAAGTTTCGGAAAAACTCATTGGTAGGAGCTAGGATTTGAATCCACGACTTCTGGATTGAAAGTCAAACAAGCCACCATCGCGTAGTAAGTTATTTATCATACCTAACGCACATCGATCACGGTAAGTTTAATTAAATCATGTGTTGCGAGTATCCACCTATATGCATCCATCTATTTTTGGAAATCAAATTAAAAGAAAACTTATTTATGGTTACCGACCTGACCTTTTAACCGGTATTTGCCGTTGCGTAAGTGATACGTGTGAGTTTAATATGCTAATGACTATATTTGTATCGACAGTAGGTATACGATTCCACCGGTAAACAACTGCATTAAGACTAAGTATAAAACTATAGAAACTAATGATATCGTTGGTAAGATGTCAATCGTCAGAAGTCGTAGTGACAGCTCTTGGTACAGTCACCTCTAATAATATGTATACATTTCGGAACGTATGTCAAAGGCGTAAGGATCAAAATCGTATACATATTATTAGAGCCGACCGTACCTGCGGCTCGGCTACTGAAGATCATTGTGACATTTGTGACGACGTTTCGGTAAAAAGTCGAATGCGCTACATACAGTTTGTCCGAGGTAGAAGTGACCAGCTTCCTGGGACACACTGTATAAGTCATACTGAACAACTTTTACTATGGGACGAACAAGCAAAACGCGAAAACAATTTTTACCTTTTCATACATTTTAAATTTTACCTTTTCATACATTTTGTTGACACGGTTGCGTCTCCATAGCGAAAGGTCAAATTTTATTCGCGTTTTCCTTCTTGGTCCCATAGTAAAAGTTGTTAAGTATGACTTATACAGTGTGTCCTAGGAAGCTAGTCACTTCTCCCTGGGACACTATGTAAATGTGTAAAGAAATATATTCTTATCAAGGGCGGTTGTTTCAACTGACCCTAAGCGTCCTAACATAAAAGCCCCCACAGATTGGTCCAATATGTAGATTGTAGGTATTAATGAGTCTTTAGGGTTCCCTCTATCTGGCATAATTTTTTTTGTCCGAAACGTTTAGGACATAACAGACTTGGCATAATCTATTTTGGCATAATCTTAATGAGGCAGAAACATCACTTCTGGCATAAATAACAATATTTCGAACATTATTTTGCCCGAAACTACCTTGGCATATTATTATTTACGCCGAGTGTTATAACACATAAATTAGATTTGCATAATTTTTTTTGGCATATCGCTACATGTTCGAAACTTACCTTGCATTTTTCGTCAGGCAGAATTTGTTGTGAGGGTGAAAATTTCTGTTCCGGGGCAGATCCGATCCGACTCGGATAGGTTAGGTTAGAGTAGTTAGGCGAGGTTATTTTATTTTATTTTTTTATTATTTTTTTTAGTCACCTAGAAAGTACTCAGCTCAGTAACACAGTTAGGTAACATACAGAATATTACTACTACCTCGATTATATTGAGAGGTTGTAATTATTCCTTCCGTTGGGACTACGCAAAATAGGCACGTATGATGTCGAGTTGCGGAAAAAAATGGCCAGAAAAACAACAACAACAACAACAATTATTCCTTCTCTGTTATGCTAAAACAAACTATGCCGATACTTTTTATGCACATCCAGATTATGCCTCATCATAAATAGGAGCATCGAAATTATGCTCGAATAATATTCGAACAACTCGAAATAGGTCACAACGAAATATGCTAAAGTTGAATATGCCACAACAGTTTCTGCACAAAGCCCATTATGACTACATAGTTTATGCCATATAGAATTATTCCTAAAAGAATTATGCCACAACAGGGTGAACCATTTTTCATTGTCCTATCGCTGTTTTATGTTTATCGCAAAACTAATGAGTTTTGGCAGGACTTGGTATGCTGGAGCAAGCTTCTCATCAAGGCTATTAGTTAATTGTCAAAAATTAAATGGCGCGGTCTCGTTTATACTAAACTTTGATTAATGAAGTTTTAGTCTAGCTGTACTATTTTTTTTTTATAAAAAAATAAATATTTGAAGATGTTGAAGTCATCAACTCTCTCATCTCAAAAGACGTAGGTGTTAGTGATTAATGTTTAGCGTTAACTACAATAGCGTAATTAATTAAAAAAATAAGCTCAGCAATGTACAGCGTACATTTTACTTGGTAAGATTTTTATTGACAGTGACGTCACGAGTCGATAGAGATCGTGTAGTGATTGTCTTGCTTTAAAAAAATAATAAAACTTACGAAATAAACTATTTCATGTCTCTGTCTACCATAGCGTTAGCGGTTATATAAATAAGAATATCAGTTTCCTTTTCAGTGTTAGCAACCATGCTACTCGCGCGAACGAAGGATCGGCACAAAACTGTAGAACACAGATTGTCTAATCCGTTAAATTGATGTTATCTTTTCCTGCTTTTACGAGCATTTGCATACAAAATGAATGTTTAAGGTAATCTCTTGCTAGCACGCTACGCTAGTTGTTCACTGGAAAATCTATTTACATGAGCATTTTCAAAAAAATGTATACTTAGGTACAATTGAGACTGCTCGTTAAATAGGTAACTATTCAAATTCTCATTTTGTAAAGCCGCGTTTTCACGTAGCATTCGCTTGTTCGTGCAACGAACATTTTGCAATGTTAATTATTGTTTTCAATCATCTGCCCATTTATACCGGGTGACATTTGGGACGTAGATACTTAACTATCATACAAGGTGTAAGTCTAATACGGGCGAAGCTCTTAACGGGTGTTAGTTTACGACATAATAAATACATTCAAATAACTTTTACTTAAAATAAGAGCAACAAAATTGTCTATACAAAATAATTCGGCGCGCAATGTAGAGCAACATACGCGAGTTAAACACTCGTTGACAGCTAATTTCAAAAGCAGATATTTGATATGGCAGTTATGTCAAACTGCCATATCAACTAGTTATTTATGTGACTGGTTCATAATGAGAGGCATTAATACACGAGTGTTGTTTTATGAAACGAGCCGAAGGCGAGTTTCATAATAGGATAACACGAGTGTTTTAATGCCTAATTATGAACTGTTGCATACATAACTTTATCTACATGCATATAATAAGTTTACTACAATATGTTTATTTTTGTGGCAGTAAATTATTGGTCACGGTTGTAGCGGCGTCCCAGATTTCTGGTGGTGTTTGACACATTTCAACATCACTGTCTTCGTCGTCATAAATAATTTTTCAGTGTAAATATTTCACAACGAACTCGATAATATTTAACTTAAAAGTCAACAGTCCAAAAAAGTTGGATGTTTGAAACAATTCAAACAAAACAAATGACTGAACTGACATTAGTTTTTTTTTATTCATAAACCAGGTAAGGTCTTAAGTCGATATCGATTCTCAAATCGATTCTCAGTATTCGAGATTTAGAAGAATGTATGGAATATGAATTTTAATAAGAATGAAATTACAAATCGATTAATTCGATAATCGAAATTAAAGTGTGTTTTTTCTTTTTAACAGAATGTTCGAAATTTAATTGTGATTAAGATATCGGTTGCCGATATCGTAAAGTAAAAATTATGATACACCCACAGATACAGAGTTCTTAAAGTAGGCTATTTGCTTACCGCCGCTAAACATATTGTAGACAACTTATGATATGGATGTAGATAAAATAACAAATGTTCGTACCTACATTGCTGCTCCGATAATCTTAAAAAAATTCTGTGGGGTCATAATTAAGAGTAATTTTGAAAAAACCTTGTAATCCATGATCACACTAATGAATCCCATGCCTGGTTTAATTGATCGCCCGTATTAGATTTACACACTGTATACCTCAAATTTAGGAGATTTTCCACAGTTTGTGCGCAAATTGAAGGCACGCGAAATGTATGGGAGTGCCTTGCAGCCAGACGCCTCATTTTCCAGTCTAATGATGCTAAAGCCTTTGAAACGGCCCGCTTGCCCGAAATGAAAGATAGCGTGTCAAAAGATAGTTTGACGAGATACTAGTACCTATCGTTTATTTTATGGACGTCGAACCGTCGTTTCGAATGGGAATTTAACCTAGTACTAAAAAGACTTACATGTTTGGATCGTTTTATGAACTTACGACGTTTTGAATGTAGAAATGAAAATAGTGCGACGGAGTATGCGGCTTTGGAAGCTCTTTGGAGCAGAAAGCCGCGAAACGTGGCAATTTGTTGTTTTCTTTTGAAATTGTTAACGGGTTTTTGGGTTTGCAATTTGCTTTTAGTCTACAGATTTTTTGGTTGATTACCTATATAATATTATTTGGAGAATAAAGGACATAGTTAGAACATACTTTGGAACTAAACCCCCTCCTCCTTAAGTCGGCCCCTTACTGCTGAGGATCGTGGCCATGATGTAGTCGCTGAAGAAGGCCTCTACATCTACTCCGTTCTTGAGCTTGATGCTGAAGACCTGAAGGGCCAGAGATATCGGCATCTGTAGTTCCTCGGATCGTACACCTGGATGCTTAGCCAAGTTGCCAAGCGCTAACGCTTAGTAGCGTATCGTAGTTTTCCCTCTCTGTCACTCTTTCATATTAGTGGGATAAAGACAGTTAGCTGCCTTTCGTTTACGATTGACGATTAAGCGCTAGCGATTGGCAACTTTTCTAAGCACCCTGGTCAGACTAGGACTAAACTAATCTGTTTGAAACAAATAAATTAACTAGAAAGGTTGTCGTAGGAATGCTGACAAACTGTGCGAGGAACTCGCCAGCTCTTCGGTCTTTATTTACGTCAAATCAAATTGATTCCCTATTTTTCTGTTGAATGACTAAAACCTGACAAAGACGAGCATTTTATTCCAGCTTCAATACGCTCTAATTACGCTAAACAATACCCTCTCCTATACAATCCTTTTATCCAGGTAATGTCACGGCCGCGCGTACGCATTGTCAGCACGATCCTCACCTTTGCACCCTATACCGTGGGATACTTGGTAGGTTATATCATACAGTAACTATACCTTGATATTTTTTTATGTACCTATTGGTGAATAATTACTTGTATACCAGCTCAAATAGGGACTTTGCCCATTAACGAGTACAAAAAGACGTATCAAATTTTAATTGAAAACTGCTTCTACAGTATAAATGTTTTTTTATTGCATAATTTTTAAATATTTAACTGACATCCTATTTGCACTAACTTATTGTATTTATGATCATGTTTCGTTGTATGTACTCTTTCTCCATTAATAATATTACCTAATATTAATTCTAATTATGCTAGTGACATTTCATTAAATCAAATTGTACCTCTTATTTATTAAACTATGTATTTTGTAAATGTAACGAGTGACTAGACATAATGAAATAGTTGAAATTCATTTTTTACATGACTGAGTGATCAATATCACTGACATCTGTTTTCACACGGCTACTTAGACTGAATATATTAAGGGATACACTATATTTTGTTATTTAAGATCCATTGTTATTATGTTCATTGTGAATAAACGATTTCATTACATTATAAAATTGTGAGATAATGAAGTATCTGCCTCCCGAGGAGTTAAAACTTTAGTTGTAACTGTGTTGTTCGAGCCACACCATGCGTGTTTAGCTCGTGCACTTGCGCGTGTGCTAGGCGTGCGCGTTGTAACTTACCAAATGTCATATTAGATGACACACCGCTTGCGTGGCGTGCGACGAGCAAGCTGTGTGCCACCTACTATGATATTTCATGCGCTACAACACGCACGTCACGCACACGCGCACGCGTGCGAGCTGTAAACGCATCCGTTGTGCCTCAGCCTTAACTCGGCTTAGTTGTAAATTAGTAACATAGCGTACATTATGATATAGTACCTCAGTTAGTAACGTGTGTGCTTCGGTGTTTTTACAAACAAGTCGGCTATTAGGGCATGAATAGTAATCGTCTAGGTACGACCGGTAACTGGAACTATCCAATAACTGTGCCGTGTCACGACACACGGGCGTCGACGCGATGTGCATCTTTTATGTAAGCTCACTGTAAGGGCTTGGCGACAAGTCTAAGGCGACCGGCTTAGCGAAAAACCGTACGTGCGAGAAGGAGTTCCCATGTCGGCATCACGCTCCAACTTATGGATTCGCTCGCCGCCGGTCGTCTTAATGCCCCGGCCACGACATTGGTCTAAGGCGACCAGTGGCGAGCGAATCCATGAGTTGGAGCGGGATGCCGATATGGGTACGAGAGGGAGCACCATACGTTAAAGCTGACCGCTAAGCCGGTCGCCTTAGACCGATGTCGTGGCCAGGACATAAGCCGCGTTTCCACTTAATATCCTGAACGAGCATTCGTTTGTTCTTCGGCAGATGAAAGCATGATTTCACATAGCAAAAATGTTCGATCGTCAGCCCACGAACAAGAGGATGCTCGCTCAGAACACTAAGTGGAAACGCGGCTTTAAGGCCTGGCCACGACATTGGTCTAAGGCGACCGGCTTAGCGGAAAACTATACGTGCGAGTGGTAGTTCCCATATCGGCATGTCGCTCCAACTTAGGGATTCTTGCCGCCGGTCGTCTTAAGGTGCGTTCAAACTAAAAGAGCATTCGCTGTTCTAACCTCCCACTCTACGAAATTCGATCGGTACACAAAACGTGATTGGTTGATTTCGTATCGTAGAACGGGCGCTAGAACAGCGAATGCTCTTTTGGTTTAAACGCACCTTTAGACCAATGCCGTGGCCGGGCCTTAAGGGTCCAGTTCCAATAAGCCTGCGCTATGGATACGATTTAATTCCACCGATCACATTCTCGTAGCTCACCGCATGCGGTATGGGGTCATTCATTTATTACCTAAGACGATTAAGAGAGGAGGGGATCGGACAATTCTTATTTTTTCCTACAACAAGGGAGTGGGAGGGCGTCTTAATAGTTCTTACGTTTAATCGTTGGTCTTTAATTTAAATATAAGGTCCTAATTTATTAGTACATGATACTTTACATTAAAAGAATTAACTTTAAATATAAATTAAGAAATCTTTTCATGTAACTTTTTTGATTTCATTTTCCTAACAAAAAAATGTATTATAATTTCGTAAAAAAAAATCATCATGTGCATTATTACATGTCACAATAACACTGTCTGTCATGTCATCAAACGACACAATCCAACAGAAAATAACATGACATTGACAATCAAGTATTTAATTTATCGACGTGAAGTGGCCAGTTCAGTTCCAGTTAAGTGGTACGTAAAAGAGGTACTAGAATCTGTTCATTGAGTTTTCATTTAATAATCACATAAACAAGGTGTTTTTACGTAGCAAATTTGTTTTTCCGTTTTCTCCAAAAAAACATCGTAAAAGCTATAATGTTTCACGGTTTAATATACTCCAGAGACCGAGTACTATCAGCTGTAAAAATATCTGCATCTAATAAATTAGGACCTTATATATGATATTAAAACCAAAGTTCTTATTACTTTGTAAGTACACACGCACATTCCGAATCAATGTTATAGCCATAGGTGCCGATTTCTAAGAATAAATTGACAACAATTTTGACATAATGTAGGCACGAGGTTAGATAGGTACCTATACCTATCGGAGCGGTCAGGGTGCTCACACATACTTAAGCCTCTACATAATTATAATTACTGTATATATACAGTGTGAGGCCTTTAACACGGGAGAAAAATGAAATGAGTGACTCCTTAGACTATCGGCAATAATCCTGTAAAGGTCCCGGTGTTTCAAAGTGGTTAAGTTCGGAGATATTGTCATTCAAAGCTATGGACCTTTAGTACTGGATCTTGGCATCACGATGTCGTAGCTTGTCAGTCGCAAGACATCTTGGATAGTATACCAGGTACGAAGTCATAACAATAATTTTGTTTTTATTTTTACACTAATTTGTTACGGTTTTAAAAAAAAATACATTTTTCAATGATTCAAAAATGATAAGTTATTGATAACTTTTAATTCAAGTAAATGAACCCATAATAATGAAAAATACATGAACAAAAAATTACAAAAAAAGGTTTTTTTTTAAATTACAATATATGGAAATGATTGCTGATCAGCTTATTAATGCACCGTTTAAATTTTCGCCCCGGTTGTAGGCCACACACTGTATTGTTAGAGTGCCTGTCCAGATATTTTTGAGCACCGTGGTCGCTCCGATGTAATTTATCTGATCTGATGGCGACTGTGCCGACTGTACCAAAGAGTTGAACGCGGTTTACGCGGTTAGGTGAATATTCCATAGAGCGCGGTCACTGGTTCAATGACCTTTGAGGCTTCCCTCTAGTTTATTTAATATACTAAGCCTATGTTACATAAGAATAGGTACTGTATGCAGGGTGTAAATCTAATAAGAGCGAAGCTCTTAAGTGGGTTAGTGTCGGTTATTATAAGTACATTTAGATAACCTTTAGGTACTTAAAGTAAAAATATCCGTATAAAATAATTCAGTCGGCAATGTAATGTACCTAAATATAAATTGTATAACATACTCGAGTTAAACGCTATACGCTCGAGGTACTTTCAAAAGCAGTTGACATAACTAACATAACATTACTGCTGTGAAAATCTAAAAAAAATACTGTGGGGTCGTAATTAAGTGTAACAAAAGCCTCTTAATTAATCATATGGCTGGTTTAATTTGTCGTTCGTATTAAATATACACACCCTGTAACATAATAAGTTTAAGAGGTGGTCGTCAATCCTATTAAGACCATTGAATTCGGATCACAAACATCGAAATTGTACTTATATCACGATCCAAAAGAAAACGAACTCACGTTAGGTACTTTTAACATCAAAAAACCCATTCATAAAAAGCTATATCACTATACTTAATTATGCCACGTTTTTTACAAACCTTTCTATAGGTAAGTATAATGGCGTTTTTCTGCACGCTTTTAAAACAATCCTAGTCCATTTTACCGTTGTGCTGTTGACCCCAGGGCCCAGCCCGTCTCGAATACAAATTCAATAATTCTGAGTTTTTTTGGTCATTGTTAGAATGTTCGTGTTGAATAACTTGAATATTTTGTCATTACGTACGTCTAGTAACTCGGAGCAAGTTGTAGGTAGTAGATACAGTGATTATGAGTAAGCAGACACGTTTTAACACGTTTAATGTGGTAGGGGGTCCTTGGACCCCTTACAAAGTATGGTTGAAAAGTTAAGAGTTAAGCTGATTGCTGCAGCGAAGGTGTAAAGGCTTCCTGGCCATGTATATACTAAAATGTCATATTTAATAAACTCTTCAGGCCACGGACTAGTTTTTGAGACTCTTCTAGTCAAAATTTGTCTTTGTTATAACACAACGAAAATTTTCATTTTAATGACAACGTTGTCATTATACGAGGTAGTCCAGTCTATAGTGATACTTTTTGCTAAAAAAAATTAAAACGAATAGAATTTCTCCCTTTAATGAAAAATAACATTCCTTGTATGTTTTGAAGCTTGAATCGCTGTTTCTGATATTCGCTATGAGGGCCATTTTTTTTTAATTTACTTTTTTTGGCTAATCTGTGGGACTTACGGCACCTAGGTATTTTTAGTCTGTATCTTTAAAATTATTAATAGTTTTTAAATTTCGTTTCATTTGATGTTAAGTAAATGTTTCACCTAAAATCGAATTTTGTGTGGTGATAACTTTTTTGCTACAAAATTTGTATACTTAGGTACCGCCCAAGTTAGCCCACGTATGTTTATAAAGCGATTTAGAAGCTTTGTAATATCAAAGATGAATCTTCATATACCTACTTGGCTCACAATGAAAATTAGGTTTCTGAAATATTCAATTTAGTAGGACGATGTCTAAGGGAGCTTAATACAAATTGATGGTAATTTTGCATGACATCGTGTTTTAAGTAGCAGGTTTATTTATTTTGACGGGAAATATTCCGATTAACTATGTGCGATGTGTGAATTATGTGAATTAATGCCATAGAAAATATTTGTCAGTGTAGGTAATATACAGAATTTAGAATCTAATGGTAACATTTTTTTGGAAGTTATTGTAAGTGTAAGATTTTTTTAACGTAAACTTGTTTTGAGTTTTTTTTGTCGTAAATAGCATTTTTTCTGCATATTGAACTACATATTGTAACACAAGAAATCATCGCTGTTATTTTCTATCTATCTTTTTCTGTAACACTATGTGATTACTTTGTTTCGAATACTATAATAGGTAGGTATTTTATTCATAACAATAAATGATAAACGTTAATTATTTCATCGTGCCTTTAAGTTAGATCGATGATACATTAAACTCCCTAAAAACCCAATAAAGCATTCAAAAGGTCCGGATATGTTTACAATTCCAATAACTCGATCGCTATCGGCCATTAGTTAATGTACAGAAGTTATTCCATTACCGGCCACGTCATTACCGAGGTCGTTACATTACTGTCCTATAGAAGTATCCAGCGATTTGGATACACTACACATGTTGTCATTACGCCGTGTGGTGACGGCAGTAAGAATACATTTGTTACCACCCCAACTCCTCCTGCGGGTGTCGTAAGAGTCGACTAAGGGATTGAAGTGTCACTGACCATTATTTGATAAAAGAATGATGATGGGCAGCAGCGTCATCATCGTGGACACATTACTGCGATCGTCAATCCGCTTGCCCGGCGTGGCGAATATGGCCATTTACGTCCTAATGCGTCTATACACATTGTTAGTAGGAAAGGCCTACGTCCAGCAGTGGACTATCTTATCCACTCAATTGCTCTTGGTAACTGTGGTTACCAGCTGTCACTATTATTTTACATAGGAATAATGATCAACCAACATTTCAAAGAAAATGAGTGGATAGGCTGATGTTGTACTTGTATGTATGTAGGTATGTATGTTGTCAATCATGGCTTGTCCCTGTAAAGTTAGCCTAACCTTTATTAACCTTTTGATACACGACAACGGAAAGTTGTGAAGTCACCAGATATACCGAAGCGGCCACGATATTCAAAAATATCTGATCATGCGCTCTACAAACAATAATACAGGCCAGTAGCCGTACCATGAGTTGGAAAGTAAAGGATATGTTAGGTTTTACTCGATACATAATATTTCTTCGCGCTCACACTGACAAATTGGAGCGAGCGCAATGGCCTGCTTTACATATCGAGTAAAATCGTTACCGATAGTTGAAAAGTCATGATATGATGATACTACTGCTCAGGATGCTTAGCCAAGTTGCCAATCGCTAACGCTTAGTACCGTATCGTAGTTTTCTCTCTCTGTCACTCTGTCACATTAGTGCGACAAAGACAGTTAGCTGCCTTTCCTTTACGATTGACGATTAAGCGTTAGCGATTGGCAACTTGTCTAAGCATCCTGCTCAGATATTTGTGAGCACTCTGGCTGCTCTTGTATAACTGATGGAAACTGTAATTTACTCTCGCTTCTTTGTTCTCTCTTACGACAAAAATAACCAGCGGTCAAAAATGTTTTGTTTACTTATTCCAACCGTATGTATGTAAACATTACACGCTAATTTTGTTCGGAACTTGTTTTAGTTTGGCAAGCGTTTGGTATAAGAACGTAGTTTAATTGTATAAATTCATAAATATTGAAATAATTTTGTTGTAACCCACTGAAAGGTATTATAGTTATAACTGGTATATTTCTAAATATTGTGTCTTATCACCGTATACTGTTTCCAATAATTTAGTAAAAGTGGAGCAAATGCGAAGCACATGTCACGTCAATTGGCTGATGATGATGATGATGAGCAAATGCTGGTATTGATACCATTAGTATTACTAATTAACCACCTAAGTACCTATTCAGTATTTACCTGTTCATAGCCATTGCATTGAACCTTACCCTTATATTGTTTGCCTCATGTATATTTATTTTATTCTTACATACATACGTGTGTTAAATCTATGCATTTATTCATTTATATATATATATATATATATATATATTACACCGACTTAAATTATCTTTATCATAACATTCATAACACTTGTAATACAATTTACATGCTGCCATACACATATCGGTACTTTGGGTACTGCGTGGTACAGAAAACATTTAATATATACTAAGTATCTAACACTGAACAATAAACACGTACTACTTACCATTAACACATACCTACACCACAGTCATACACTATTAGGTTTTGTAGTGGTTGAAAATAAACTCACTGTCATGCAATAAATAGATCGTATGATTTCTATTATCATAAAGTCGTCTTGGTATAGTTTAAAGTAAAATCGCGGGATTTTTAAATAAAATAATACTACAGAGTTTCAGCAGTGGACGTTTTATGGCTGAAATGATGATGATGAACTATCTAAATTAAAATTGATAGTTTTCTTCCCCATAGGATCAAATGAGGCAAAACGGATCATGTTAGCTGAGCGTTTTTTCAATTATTAAAACCACAACCTCTTTAATGTCGTCCTATTACTGCAATTATCAGCTATCTTTCTGCTCTAATCAGGTTATGGCAGAATCAATTTAATTATCATGATAGTTAAATTCATTATCAAGTAACATAATTATCATAAATTTAAGAGTCAAACTTGTCGGCATAACTGATGAATGTAGCTGTCTCCATCTAACTCTGTCTAAAGCCGCCTCCTTGACTTCCTTGTACGATACAACGTCTACTTTCTCTTTTATTTGTTTCATGTAACTTCTTCTAGGTCTCCCTCTTCCTCGCTTCCCTTCAATCCTTTCTTCTATTATGTTTTTTTATCAAAGCATCATGTCGTATAAAGTGGTCGAACATTTCCCCCTCTTTTATTGACATAATAACATAATTATACGTGTCCATAATTGGTATTTGTTGTCATAGGACGATATCATAAAAGTCGCATATTAGATGGTCAGAAACCATGCCCCTGTCGTTTCCCACCAAGTGTAGAAGGTGGTTCATCACAAATAGCGTTCTATTTACATGATCCACCTATCAAAGTGACGGATGGAAAACCTTATAGTATAGGTAATAGCTAGAGATAGAAAAAATTGGCGTCATTGTTCGCAATAATTGAACATGACTATAAAGTTGATGAAATTATCATTCTAAAAATTACTTATGTGATACCAGTAACTATGAAAATTTGTGTAAATATTCACCTTAGGGAATCGAAATAAAATTTTAAGGAATTATTTATTAATCAAATCATTTAATCATTCTTCGAGTCATGTCCTTATTGAATTGTGAAGTCGCATGTAGTTTATTAGGTACAGGTATCTTTAATATTCTATCGTCGCGTCATTGACAAAATGTATTTATAAAATTTTCGAGTACAAAAGATCTAGTCTCCCTAATATTGGCTTCAGGGTCTATGTGTCTATACAGGATACAAGCATTATTGGGTTGAACCTCATTGACCGAACATCTATTATGTTAAACCACTCATCGTTCACAATCACATCAGTATAAAGCGAGTTGTATGGCGTTGCAGGTGTAAACAATCGTGCAGAGTCGTCTTCGGACCTTTAAAGGGGTTAAATTGCAATTCTCACCATTTTTTTACATTTGGATCAAATATTCGATATTGATAAAAATTGGTAGGCTGGTCGTTTTAATGATGCTGAGTACGGTCCACTACGTTTCTCAAAATGTCCCAGAAAGTTTGTAAGGAAGTTTTTTGTTTCCTATACACTTTTGGTAACAAAAAAGGAAAGTTGCATACAGAATTTTTGGGACATTTCCGGAATTGTTGTGGATCTTGCTCGGCATCATAGACTCTACAAGCCTTCCAAGTTTTATAATATCGAAGACGTGACCCAAATGTATAAACTTTTCGAGAAATGCAAAATCGGAAGCAATTTCAACTCTGGAACTCAGTTACTGTCAGATTTTGAAGAGATCACAAGTGAAAAATATATAAAGGGTCCACGGAAAGAGCATGTCTAGTCAATTCAAGGAAGGAAAAACCACCTTACTTTTAACAGAATAAGGTGTGAATTTACCCTGATTTTTTAAGCACTGGACATGTTTTTTCCGTGGACCCTTCATATAGGATATGGTTGCAAAATGAAAATGGTTCATAGTGATGATTTTTCAATTGTTGGGATAATACATGACTAGTTTCTTTTGGGTAAATCAACTTTCTCGTTCGGTTTGTAAGTTGCCGTTTCACGGAAAACTTCAAAAACGCAAGAACGGTTTTTCTATTTTAATAATAATTAATTAACTAGAGATCAATAAAGTAACTAATGCCATAGGTTCCCAACTCAATTAAGTTTTTTTTCTTTAAATTTCAATCGTGACTTAGTAGACATGTAGTTCCTAAAATAAAAGTTTGTCAACTAAGTCACAGTAGGATTTTTGCATATAGGGACTTATAGTCGCGTAAAGAATATATAGGTATATATTATCCATACATAATAAAGTTCCCGTAGGCCCCAAATTGCACAATCATTCAGTTGAACTAAACAAGTAAACTATACAAAAAAAGTTGATTCACCCTTTTAGTTTATTATTGCGTGTTTTATTGTCGTTCTGAATGATTAATCATTTTCTCAAATAGAACTCTGATTGGACCTGACTTGTTGGTTTTCAAAATTATACTAGTTCATCTGAGAAGTTACGGTTAGGTATTCAAAGGCATATAACTAGGTTCCGAGATCAGTAAATATTATTGCCATCAGATATAATATATTGTACTAGGTAGGGTGTTAACAAAAATGATCTTCGCATTTAGAAACACCATAGTAACTCCCATATATCTGACAGCGGCTATACTGAAAATTGCCCCCGATTTTTGAGGTCTTTTAGTAAAGCGTGGGTGTAGGGGTTTACTCTAAAAGTTTAAATGACAATTCGAGACATTGTAGACGTTCTGTATTTAAAATCTTAAGAATATTTAAAAATCTATTAGTATATAGGTATTAAGTTTAATCGCTATTCGGAAGAATTGCGATGAGTCCTGGTTCGCGACCTTAGCTGACAGAAGGGAAAAAGGCACCTTGGGGGCATGTTACCATCTGACACGAACTTCCCCTGTCAGTCTTCTGGCAAAGCTTGCCGCTCTCGCATAGGTCTACTTATCTTAGCCGCCAAAAGCGATGCCTTTAGGACATTTACACCAAAAATCGTCTGCAATAGACGCAATAGCCAGTCACAATGTCACGAGTTACCATTGAAACAGGTTAGATTCGCCCCAAGTGTAGCGCGGGTCTGGTGATCCACATTGACATCAACAGTCAGTTCACACATATGTTACCTGTGTCCGCGACTGGGCACCCGCGTACGCGGGCATGTAATACGTGCCATTTATTTTATAGAAGTTACTCTGGAAAAGAAGAATTGTGTTGTATTTTTGGAATATTTGTATCAATATGCAAGGTCCTTAAATATATAAGTAATGTTATGTCCTGTTGTGCGGTGTTTTACAAAATACTTCTGTGGACCTGCAGGCCAAGTTGCCATTCTATAATCGTTACGATAAGTAATAAATTTATAAGAATGACAGATTCGTACGAAAAGTCACGTGACTTATCGTTTATCGTATATGATTGCAGAATGGCATCTTGGCTATGCCAGCTGTAATTGATAGCTTCGATGAATATTGTACAAGATTAGTAATGGTACTACCATATAGGATAGGTAATAGAAAAAAATAGAGCTTCGCGGATAACAAATTGATCTGAAAAGTAGACTTCACAGCCCTTTAATTTTGGTATGTATATCGAAGAGGTTTTGCTGGTGGTAGGACCTCGTGCAGGGTCTATGTCTATCCGGATAGCTACTGTCTTACCCGTTAACCTGCTGCAAAATAGCAGTGTTTGCACTGCTGTGTTTGAGTTTGCGGGTAAGATAGCCGAAGTAATTATTGGCATACGAGTAGACAAAGGCAATCCATCTAAGTCCTCAGGGTAGGCAGCGCATAGGCGATTTTCTGATCGCTTTGTCCACGCTTTCCATCACGTGGGCTGAGAGCTCAGTTGTACCTTCTTCAAAACCTACTTAGTGCCTCCTTCTCCTAGTTCTAACAAAATGTTAAGAAATTACTACAAACAAATACCTTATTCCCTATTCTGAACAAGAAACACAAAAACGGAAAAGCAATAATAAGTAATGCGGTCACACTTTTTTTAGTAAAACACCACTTGACAGAAATAAATAAAATAAGATGCGCCCTTAAAGTGAGACGAATCGTCTAGAATTTATCACGGCGTAAACGCCCATCACATGGATGTACGCGTACCGCGTTCCCAATGTTTCGTGTTGATTGCCGTAAATACGGCCGTAAATCTAAAGTAAACATTGTGAGGTATTTTCGTTCTTTTCCACAATATGTTGCTACTTGCTATTTAACCTTCGTAACGAGCTTTCAGCTTAATGTCAAAAATAATAGAACACGCAGTGTATGTATGTATAGTGTCAGATATGTGTCCGCGCCAAATTGTCACTAGAGTAGATTACGATACGTGTTAGATACGTGTTTTGGTGTCCATGTTGTATATTTTTGTAACAACTAGGTATTTCTTTAGTTAAAACTTCTGTATATACCGAAATGTAAATGTAAATATATTATCTTTAAAAGTAATTCCTACCTTGCTTTCAGATTTTATTGTTGTAGTTTCCAATGGTCCAATACCGTTTGCCAGATCCATTTCGTTATTGTAAAAACCGCGTAAATTGTCGCGTACGCTTAACAGTTGGTTTGTAGAAAAAACGCTACAAAGCGGCTCTTGGCGGTATTAAAATGGGTCTGGCAGCCGCATGGAAATTCGATACAGTTGGATACGTTTGTTTGATTTTAGTACCAGAAAACTATGTCCAAAAGTTCCCAACTATCAAAAACTAAATATAATATCCGCGATTAGGTGTAATTTTTTATTAATCGCTCAGGTTTTAGGGATTAATGATTTAAAAAAACTTTTACGGCACCAAAAAGAACATTAGGACTGATGCTTAGATAGGAGTTGAACTTGTGGTACCTATTGGTAGAACCATCGTTTTAGTATCATATAGTTGGGTGGTTTTACGGTACGTGTAGTTGGCGATTATGGAGGCGATTTAGAGACAGTAACGAACATTCGAAACTCACCTTGGATCTTGTAGATTTAAGGCATATTAACTTAACATACAGGTGCTTTACAGTGAAGGAAAACATCGTGAGGAAACCTGCATACACCTGCGAAGAAATTCAGCGCTGGCCTTCGGGCTAGCACTACGCTGAGTAGGGTCCATTTCGTGATGCACCAACTTTTCTCTGTCAACTATTTTATATATACTGTCTTGTCTTGTGTGTCGCGAATAAATGTTTTATTATTATTATTATTCTCTTTATTTATACATCTTCTTAGGTCAGGTTATTTTATAATATGGTTATAAAAATAAAATACAATAAAACATACAAAATCAATACAAAACATATAAACATACTATAAAAAAACCTAACCTAGGATGCCGCCGGCAACGGGGCGGGCCCAAGCTGCCGGTGGTAGGGCTACAGGGAGAGGAACCGCCGGACTATGCGCGCCGTGTCCAGGGTTACCGCCTTCTGCATCTGACCCTTGATCCAACCACCTAGCGAGAGCCTCTTGAGGTGTTGATCGAGACTCTTCGCTATGAGACCATTCGCAGAAACAACTATCGGCACAATGATCGCCGAATCAACATCCCACATGTCGGTTACCTCGTGAGCCAAGTCAAGGTACTTACTGGCTTTGTCCTTCTCGGCCTTCACGAGGTTCTCGTCATGGGGGATCGTGATGTCGATGAGCATTACCCGGCGTTGCGATCGATCTATCAGCACGATATCAGGCTTATTGGCTACAATAGTCCTGTCCGTGATGATAGATCGATCCCAATAGAGCGTGGCACGACCATTTTCGAGAACTGCCGCAGGTGTGTACTTATAGTAAGGCACTTCGAAGCCCTTATTATTATTATTATTAAATTCAAGGGTGTATGTGAAGTCCCCAACAAAGTACTGGGCCAGTGTTAGGACCGCGCAAAATAGGCACGTTTGATGTCGAGTTGCAAAAAAATGGCCAGATAACAACAACACAACAGGTTTTAAACAACCAAAATGCCGATACTTACGCCGTGCTGGTACTACATAATTAGTGTTGATTAGAAATAAAATCAATTACTTTTAAGTTTTTGTATAAATAGTAGAGTTAAGTTTGACCTTAAGGATTTTGTTTTATTTCATATTACTTAATAAAGTCTTAAATACATACATACTTGGTGTTATTTTAAACGTTGTAGATAAGGTTTTGTGTCTACAAACGAGTCTAACGACACAAATATTTCAAATCAGCATGTTTGCAGTAATTTGTATGAAAAATTCCATCTGACTCCGTATTTTCTGATCACGTGTGTTTCTTGATGTTGGTAGCATCTTCATACTTTTAATTTTTTTTTATATAACGAGTGTCTTTTATGATAATTATCAGATTTATGTAATATATGATTATACTCTCCATTTAAAGAGCTTTCATATGATAATAGTTAAGGCAGGTTTAGTCGATCACATATTGAAATATTTACAAACAAAAACGAATATGACACATTCTTTTCCGCAACTGGTCTGTTACCGCAAACACCGAAGTTCGTAAATTTCGGGAACACCAAAATCGCCGAAATTTGCGGATTTCGTAGTCCGCTGTATAACGAACTACTCACCTCTTGATAGAAGACGCGCTTGGAGTTATAGGTAAGGTTGTATTGCTGGTCAGCGACCATCAGCAGGATGGTGAATGGCAGCAGAAAGGCAGCAGCGGCTAGGAAGGCCACACACCTTCCCAGCCGCATCATGCGAGCGTTTCGTCTTCCCATTCTACTATTTTACGCAACTGCTCATTAGAGTGTTTGCCGTTTTATTCTTCATTGGGTCAGGTGTGACGGAGTAATCTGAAACAAGGAAAGAGATATATGAAACTCATGATCAATTAGATCTTGGCAATCTTGTCAAAACTAAGTAGTGACCCACCGCGTTCTGGGTCATGGCTCGTCCAACAGGTCTCTATCGCTGTACAACGTGGTAACGCAGCGAGCGTGATGGGGAGTTTTGTACCAGGCGTGGCGCAGTAGGGTTTTTACTTTTTAGGATAGTTTTAGTATTAGTTAGTTATTTTAAATTAGTATTTATTTTAGTGTAAAGTTAAATTTTATTATTAGGTAACACTGTTGTATTCATAAGAATAAATGTTAACATTAATATTTGCTCCGCCTATCAGGCTTCATGTTTCATGGACTATGTTGTTGACGAGTGCAATTTAATAAATGAAATAATAAAAATGAGTTCTTCAGATCTACGAGTATCATCGAAAATGATGATCTATTATTTTTAAATTTTTCTATTCGCGACTGTATAATATATCTGAATCTTGGGTCTAATGATATTCGTATAAGGGCGGTTATTCCCACCTATTAAGTACATACGCCTTTTCCTTCTGCTTGATATAGTTCTGTGGCCGTAACCACGCGGCAAACACTATCACAACTAAACTATTAATAGATAGGTACCTTCCTAATTGAACAATGACTTAGCATCTAAACAATTTGCCGCCAAATAATGATGTAAGGTCACGAGTGACGGATGTTGCAAAGAGGAACCAATTTACTTGTTACAAGGTTATTATTATTGCGCCGGCACTCTAATTGCCTGATTAAACTATCATTATTTTTGCATTACGATGAGAATACCTGGCATTAGTATTAATACGAGTATCTATCCTAATAAAGTGAATCCAGCTTTGAGCCATTGCGCTGCGACGCGTGACAATGTGAAGTTGCGTCGACTCTTATGAGACTCGCGCAAAGAGTTGTAGTGCTGACAAACGTATTCATCCTGCCGTCACCACGCGACATGCCTATGGTATTTACGTGTAACCTTAGCCGTACGGTGTGGTGACAGCAGTAAGAATACATTTCTAACCACCCCAACTCTTCCCGCGGGTGTTTAAGAGTAGACTAAGGGATTGAAGTTTCACTGACAATTCTTTGATAGAAGCAGCGTCATCATAGTGGATACATTACTGCGATCGCCAGTCCGCTTGCCCAGCATGGCGATTGTGGGCATTTTATTGATGATTATGGCCTCCTAATGTCTATTAAGCATAGATAATAGGAGGACTACGTCCAGCAGTGGACTAAGATAGGCTGATGATATGAACCCTGCCAAAACATAAATTATTTTAGATGCCCGAAAAATACAAATATTAGTATTGTGAATCAGTTTGCAAACGTTGAATCTCAAGGCTGTACAGTGAGTCACTGGGCATCTGAGAACCCTACTCGATGACCTCATTTTGGACACTCAAATACGGTATTTGCATACCATCACTAATAATATACTTAGATAAACCTTTTACGAAATACAATAGTAACTTTTAAAAAAGGAAATCGAATCATGTTGAAGTAGTTTTTAAAGGAACAGGATGCTTAGCCAAAATGTCAATCGCTAACGCTTAGTAGCGTATCGTAGTTTTCCCTCTCTGTTACTCTTTCATATTAATGCGATAAAGACCGTCAGCTGCCTTTCGTTTACGATTGACGATTAAGCGTTAGCGATTGGCAACTTGGGTAAGCACCCTGACGTGTTATCTTATAGGTACCTTCAAACTCCACAACAAAATTTTTGATCCACGTTACTGTAAATGTTTTTATGACTGTTTAACAAGTTTTGTTACAGTTTTGCGTGTATACCAATTAAGTACGCCACGTAAGGTGTCAATTAATGGAATCAGGGCGCAAAACGTTAGATCCAGTTAAAAATCCGTTTTGGCTCCGTTACACAAATGACATGGCAGTTAGTAGTGCATTTTGTCTCACTGTTAAACAAGTTAAAATCTGCTAAAATATGTAATGTGTGTGCTTTTAAAATATGTAGGTACCTACCTATGAAAGCTAAAGTGAGACATCTATATTTGCCGATTTATAAGAATGAATTTTTGTCAGTTTAGATATGAGCCTTATATCAATATGACATTAAGACTTTCGGAAAAATGGTGAGAATCACCCTCTTATTAATATGGATTAATCTATTTTAACTGTCAAACGTTCATACTTAGAAATCAGCGACTATAACGTATAATATGATGTTTAAGTTTTTTGATTTTAAAGGCTATTTTGTTCATTATTGTGACGACCAGTCGGTCACATTAATATTTTAAGTTTATTTTTGATGTCCATGAATAAAACAATACCTAGTTGGTTTGTTAAGTTACTTAATCTTTTGGGTAACTTGTTTACGTATTCAAATCACACTTCATACCTTTGCACTTGTGATTATACATAATAATATGATATTAAGAGCACCTACTTAAATTTATTACCTAAGTTTTTACCAGAATACTGACTCAGTGCCTAAATAGTTATCTGGACTTTAACCTACCTTATTTCTAAATCATAAGCTAATACGGCAAATTATAGGCCCATCGCTCTTGTCTCCATATTCTCTAAGATTTTCGAAAAAGTCATATACGAATCACTGTATGGCTTTCTAGAGAAACACAAATTACTAGTACCTGAGCAGAAGGGTTTCCGCAAGGGTGCTTCCATAAATATGGCAGTATACGACCTTCTGCATCCGGTTGTCAATGCCATAGATAACAGAGGGCCAATTTGTGCCATATTTATGGATATGACGAAGGCATTCGACTATGTGGATCATACTATCCTTCTGGGAAAGCTTAGTTGTTATGGCATACGTGGAAACATCTTAGATCTCATAGAGTCGTTCTTAAGCAATAGGGAACAGTATACTGAGCTAACTCAACTAGATTTAAACAAAAAAATGGAGTAACTTATACATCTACAAAACGCAATACTGTATATGGAGTTCCCCAGGGCAGCGTTCTGGGGCCACTTCTGTTCCTCCTTTATATTAATGATCTTCCGCGGCATATCAAATACCCAATGGTCCTGTTTGCCGACGATAGCACAGTAGTTATTGAATGTAAAGATGCTGATATTTATGAACTTGAAATTAATAATACACTAAGACATATAATTGAATGGCTTGAAAATAATAATTTATTGATTAACCTAAGCAAAACGAAAATTATCCATTTTAACCAACGATCACCTATCGGCGCCATAAGCTGTGCTTATCAAGGATCTATCATAGAATCAGTAAGTAAGTCAAACAAAATTTTTAGGACTTCTCTGACTCGGAAATCTCAAACTGACGCCATTTGCAAAAGGTTAAATCAATTTGCTTTCGCCCTATATAAGCTAGCCAAGCGGGCAAGTATTCAGACGGTATTGACGGCATACCATGGGTTTGTGGCATCGACCATACGCTACGGCATTATATATTGGGGGAACTCTACCAACAGAGAGGCTGTCTTTAAGGCTCAAAAGAAATGTGTGAGAGCAATTCGTGGACTCAAACGAGAAGACAGTTGTGAACCACATTTTAAGGAACTAAAACTACTAACGTTTCCATGCCTTTACATACTTGAAGCTGCGCTTTTCGTCAAAGCGAACTTATACCTCTTTAAAACGGTATCTGAAGTGTTTCCCAGAAGTACGAGGTACGGTAAAAATCTATTCACAGAACGAGCAAATACTGCGTTGAAACGCAAAAGCGTGTTTTGGTTAGCGAGCAAAATGTATAATAAATTGCCAGGTAGAATAAAGTCATTGCCAATACCACAATTTAAGAATAAGCTAACAGAATTACTTATTGAAAAATGTTTTTATTCAATTCCAGATTTCTTTTCATATGAAATACTATAGTTAAAATGTAATATATAAAATTATATGAATTATAAATAGTTACTAATGATTTTTACTTGTGAATGTTACTTTAATGCATTTTTTGTTTTTAATCTTATCTTATGAATTATTTTATTAATTATTAATATTTGATACTGTCTATATTTTATGATTTATTTAATAGTTATGTATGTTATTGTAAGAATTATCTTAAGGACTTGTTTTTGTATGCCAAACGGCAAAACATAGTGATACCATATATATAATTTTATCCACCACTGTATAATGTACCTATGTTTCACAAATAAACACTTTGACTTTGACTTTGACATAAGTAGGTATTATACATTTTCCTGAATCGATCGAATTTATAATTTATTTATTTATTATTTATTTATTAAAACAAAAGTTTACATGACATTACAGTAGAACACCAATGCGTCATGAAACTAAAATTATACAATTAAAAAAAAACAATACAAATACAAAATAGAATATAGAAATAAAAAAAACACATTAATTAGATTTAGGCGACACAACTGCGTGGCTCCGTTGCGTCGTCTGAGCCGGCGTCGTAGGGTTCGGCAGGTTGCCTCGAAACCGCCGAAACACGACGCCCTTCGGCCAGAAGTCCGGACTCGCGATAGTGTCTTGGAGCGGCCGCGGCACGCGCACCACAAACGAGCTGAAGTGCACGTAGTGGCGCGACCGCAGCTGCTGCACCCTCAGCGAGAGTCAGCCAGTCTTCCGGTGGACGTACTCCGCCACATCATCAGCCACGGCGGAGTAATGCAGGCGTGATACGTAGAGCGCCTTACACGGAGTTGCGACCCGAAGACCAGAATTAACTGGTTCGGCGATGCCACCCAGAGTCTTGCGAGGCGCCCTGCGCACCTTGCTCTTCCTTTGAACCAGTGTAAATCCCTCCTTATCTACACTGGTGCGGGAGGACATTTCCCTACTAATATAAATAGTTGCCCCCGTTAACGATTAAAGTTGCGATGTATATTCCCCTGCAACACATTCCTATTTCCAAATCTGTTTGTAATATAAATTATCCTCTATCGCGTATAAGTGGCCGCCGCAAATGACCAAGTCACGTCCAAACGTCCAAAGTTCACAAGATCGTGATATTCGTGATCTAGCAAGAAAGCACACTTAGGCACTGCGATCACAGACTACTCGTAACTAGAAGGCCTAAAGCGAACTTCCAAAATCGTGGAGCATCTATCTCTGATACACTGATGAGGCCTTCGTTACAGTGAGAGAGATAGATTCGAGTTTAACGATTTTGGAAGTCGCGGTATGACAGTTTCGCGATTAGCCGGTGTCAATTTGTTTAGCTCCTAAAACAAATATAATTATTTTTGAATCATGGAATTTTGTAATTGTCGATTAAAAAACACATCCGATGGAAATTTTAACAAAGTGGAGCGTCATTAAGTCGTTCCTTTATTTTATTGATTTTATGTATTTCTTAAACTCCTACTTTAAGGCTTAAAAAATAATGTCCCCAAAAAACCATACGCTTTCCGTATGAATTTACTACAAGCGCCGCGTAACGGAAATACGGGACATGATTTTTAGTCCGGGAGCTAAACTTTAACTTGTTCGAGAAAATTACATTAAATCCTACAGTATATTTATTTCAGGAATATGATAAAACATCTTTTTGTGAATATATGAATCTAATTATCCCTGATAAATGTGTGGAGGTTTTTTCATAAAATCAATATTAAGATTTAATTGTTTAATAAAAAGAAACAATAAATCCTACAGTAGGGATTTATTATCCGAGGGGCCTAACTGAATATTTAAGACAATATTTTAAAAAGTCACCACTGAATAATCGTAGATATAGTCAGAAAAAATAAAATTATTTTTAAAATTCATAACAATCAAACAGAAATTAAACAAATGGTGATTTTTTACTATAATGACCCGATAATTATTATACTCATCCAAAGAAAAAATTACGTCAGTGACTCAATGCTTACTATTTTTTTTACAGTTTTAACTGATTTACGTGCAGGCGCATTAATTCTACATTTTATTTTTTTAATGTACCTCTTGTCAATAATTAGTTGTGGCACAATACCAAAAAAATCCCCTATGTATACTCTAAGCATTTCCTACAATTTTCGAAATGGTTATTGTTAAAATAAATCAGAGCGGCGCTGACGTCATAAATGCGCGGCCGGCCGCAGGGCAGCGGATAAACGTAGGTGGGGTACTATGTAGACAGGACGGTGCGTCAAATTACAGAAGGAATTTCGTAGGAAGGAAGTAGAAACGTCTTAAATAAAAATTAGTAGTAAAATAAATAGGTATTACGCAGTTTTTGAACTGACGATTAAAAATGTAGGCACCTATACAACTTGTAACCTATTAGGGGCCTGTATTTAATTCCCGACGCAAAATGAGGTGTTACAATTATTCAAAAATGTATACAGGGTGTGGCCTGTAATAAGAGCAATAAATGAAAACATAGATCCTTTAACTAATCAGTAATTAACTCCAAATGGTTTTAATTAATTAAAAATAAAAATAAATTTTCTATATTTTTCTAACAAAGTTAATCGACCCAGCAATGTACTGCAGGCATTATGTGTCCAGTCGAACATTTGACATTGACATTTAGGTACTATCGGTTTTGCGTATTATTGAATCTAAATGAATCAGTATTGCTTATTAAACATACCTATCTACTTATTGATTACTTTGTCACTTTTTTCAAACATTACGTAACAGATCACAATCTCAATTATCAGGTGTGAACTGACGAAATAACTAAATTAGTAAAACGCCATAAAGTGACTTCAAAACAATTTATTAAGTAAACGGTTACAACAAAAATAGTAGTAATCACATATCTCACCGGGTGAACTCTTAACCACTCAACTTGCACTTAAATTAATTGAATTTGTCGACATAGGCACGACTACGATGATGTCGACGATACGATCTGCTTCTTTATTTGACTCCACTCTGACACGACATAACACGTACTGAGAACAGGATCTTGTCGAAACTAAGTAAGAATTTTACTGTTAATCTGGTTGGAAGTGAAAACCCACAGGTCACAGTCAGAACTGCATTTGGTATACTTACGTTGCTTTGAGATGACAACAATAGTGCTTGGTTCTATTATCAACTCAGATAATATTCGTTGACAAGTCGTTTACACAATGATTGGCTTACTTTTCTTATTAATTATGTGCTTCGTGTGCATCGCAATTCGCAATTTTATAATTTATTTTATTATTTTTGGTAATGTTTTGATATAACAACTTGACGTAAATTGTCATTATGTTGTAATAGTAGAGAAAGTGACTTCAAATAAAAAAGTTCGCATTTACAACTGCATGGTCTATGGCTTCGAATGCAAAGATACCACTACTAAATTGTGCACTAAAGAGTAAAACAAAAACGGTCTTCGTGAGATGACTCCTGTCAGAATTGTGTCCCTTTCTATTGAAATGACCATGGCCAAACAAAACACGGGACAAATGGCTTATAAAACGATTGTGTAAGTATCCGGGGGCTTAGCATATCTTGTGTGTGACTGAAAAACTCCCTATTGGACTATATTGATTAAAAAGAGACGAAAAAAGAAAAGGACAGGCCGAGTGATGTTGTCATTGTCAAACAGAAGGTACAGTCGCGAACCGGGATTGTTGAGTCACTTGTTACAGTTCGTAAATTAGTCGGTACACAGTACTGATTGGGATCGATTCGTTATTAACGACTTTTGCCGAAATCTGTTCACCATTGACGTAGTTACTATGGTTACATAATAACAAAACTCAGTTAGCCAATGGCCGAGTCCGCGAATTCCACGGATGCTGATGTTGCTGTGGTTACATTACAACAAAGCTTGATTCGTTATCAACGACTTTTGCCGAACTATGTTCAACAACGATGCGGACGTTGCTATGGTTACATTATAACAAAACTCGGGTGGCCAATGACCGATCCCGCGAGTTACACGGATGCTGACGTCGCTATGGCTACTTCATAACAAAGCTTGATTAACCAATGACCGATCACGGTTTTACCGGAAACTGGTGTTTTTATGGTTACCTTATAACTGTCCTGTCTTAGGTAAAGCAAAGGGACTGCTATAAATATGCCATGTGCGGCTTAGCAAATCTTGTGTTACACAGCAACTGGCAGATACCCACCTCTTTTCGATTGTAATGATTAAAAAGTTTTCTACCATTTCTTCTAGTCTAAAAGATTGTTTTAGGTATCCGACAAGACGTTAGACAAGGACACCCTAGCAGCAGTAAACTTCTCGCCAGGACTGTTCCTAGCTTATAAAGAAATATCTACTCTAAATAAAAACATTATGCCACCCGATATAGACCCACTGTAGAGGTTTTGATTTTTATTTGAATTCCAACAAATATGTTATACCTACTAGATTGTGCACCAAAAAACATAATTTAGCAAAAACGAGACTTATTTCAACACTAGGTCCTAGAGTAGATATTTCTTTATAAGCTAAGAACGGTCCTGGCGAGAAGTTTACTGCTGCTAGGGTGTCCTTGTCTAACATCTTGTCGGATACCTAAAACAATCTTTTAGACTAGAAGAAATGGTAGAAAACTTTTTAATCATTACAATCGAAAAGAGGTGGGTATCTGCCAGTTGCTGTCTAACACAAGGGGTCTATATCGGGTGGCATAATGTTTTTATTTCGAAAAATTTGTCGCATAACAACTTTACGCCGAAAAATGTATGGCATAAACATTGTTGCGCATATTTTTGTTATGACGAAATTGTGGTTGTTCCTAAATATTGTTTGTGATAATGATCTTTGTGTCTAATGTATATGTATCGAAAAATTATTGTTCATAATGGTGATGTTCCTACTATTTAATGTACTAAAAGTGATTACCTACCTTTAACTAATTTAAAAAAAAATTTTTGATTCCTTATACTTAATTATTACTGAATAATTAGCCCTATTGTCCAAAGAATTTAAATGAGCAATTTTGACCTGGGAACCGGTCGACGAAGCCCGAGCCCCCCTGGAAGCGAAGAAAAGTATGCCAAAATAGAATAGCCTGAAAAAGATTATGCGACCAGAAGGTATACCTGTGGGCTTCGCCCCCCGTCCCCCCTTTTTTTGGTTTTGTAAGTATGAGGATGTGTAAACAATTGATTAAAAATACTTAAGTATTTAAAGACTACGCCATTCACTCCGCCCTAGCTTCGAAATCTAACCAATCCACGTCGGTTTTACCCTAGTTTATTACTTGAATATTTTTTTAACCATTCACCCTGTTGTTCAAATGTTTTGCATGTTGTTATTAAAATGCCTTTTTGAATGAAATTTCGGACATGATAAAAGTAGGCGCAGTGAAAATTGACAGTTCGAGTAGTAGGGAAAACAATTTTTATTACAATGAACATTAGGATTATTATGCTTTAGGTCATTTGACGTTTTAGTAATGAATATTAGAATAAATATGGTGTAGGTATTTTAAACGTGTATGCGCAAAATTAAGTAGGCTAAGCAAGTAGTATGCCATGTAACATTATGCCAAACATTCTCGGCCAAAAAATTTTAGGACAATCGACGTTATGCGACACGACAGGCACCCCTCTACAGTACAAAACAGTCGTTGGTGGGTCTAGCACATCTTGTGTTTGATAGTCACTCACGGCCTTCTCGCGGCTTTTTTAATCAATACAATCAAAACGAGACGAGTAGCCGCGACAATTTCGCGAGCGGCAATCAAACCCAAGATGTGCTAGGTTCGCTGTCTTTTTCGAGGTGTCATTGTAAACTTCCGATGATAAAGTAAAAACCTCTTTGTTGCTAGGGCATCTTTTTGGAGAATTTTAAAACAAACTTGTCAAAATAAACGTGTTCTCACGCGATTAGTTGTTCTTTATACCTGGGCTTAAGAACTAGTTTCGATTGAGTAGATTATGAAACTTCGCCTCGGTACCAAGAAACCACCTTGTACCAAGACATCTAACGATCGGTAACGACAATTTAACGATGGTTAAATACATTGATTATGTATTGCAACTTTGAAGTAAAGCTCCTATTATTGGCCACACCCTGTATATATAACTATACCTCTCTCTTTCATGCACAGCTCACGGCATCGCCGCACAGGTATCGTAGGCACATGCGCGGGAAGGCGGGATTTAAAAAATATTCGTTTTAAGATTATAGCTGTTAATGTCGATTGCTCGTAAAGCACTTAATATATTTCAAATATTTTATTTTTATTTTGCGTGTTAATAAACATATTATCTAAGAAATAGATCATCGTGGCTGTACGTTTTCATTTAAACGTCTTATAAGCAAAATAAAATAATAACAGTGAAAAAAAAATAGATGCAACTGTGTCACCGCGGAGAAAAGTTACTAAGACGTTTATATCTTTATTTTGGTCCAATGACCAAATTTTCGAATTGCGCAAGATTTTGTAAGTTATATTTTTTATCAAATAAGGAAAAAAAATTAAGGTATAGTTTTTTTTGTATAAGCTTTACGAAAAAACTGGGGATTTTTTTTCCCTTAATTATAAATCATTTGAAACAATAGAATGAATGCATAATCTCGAGGGTAGAAATTATTGAACGTGCTGTTCCAATTATTGACCTTCAAGTCCTCGACTGGATGAGAAGCTCTCGCGCGGCACTGGGGATTATTGCATGGTGTGAATCTGTATACCCTAAATATTCATTAGAAAAAGCTTCCGAAACTGTAGGATTTAATGTGACCAAAAACTTTTCTTCCCCCAACTATTTTTATTAGAAGAATCGGGAAGAATTCGGTTTTAGTTATTTTTTAAATTACCGGAGCACACCTTTGTGTGATCGACAAGTTAGTGGTTTAGGTCTAAAGCTGGGGACGCGAGTTCGATTTCCAATTTGGATATTGGAAAACTTGGTCTTTCTTTTGTAAGGTATTCTTGATACAGTTTTGGTGCGTTCTAGTCTTAAATACATATTAAAATATTATCGAACCGGGTTACTCACGTATTTAAGTCTAGCAGGGCGCAGGCCCGCAGTAGGTACGCGTCGGACTTTGTGCGAGGGTCGAGCAATCATCGACTTAAATAGATGAGTAGCCGGGTTCGATAATATTTTAATATGTTTGAGTCTCGCGTTAGTTATAATTTTAAATACTATGCTCCATCTTGTACTTGGTGATCTGTTGCTGCGATGCACGATGGCCGATTGGTAAAGGTCTATAATGGATAGAAAAACAAATGTTCGCAAACAAGTCGATAAGTAATTTGTGGCGAGCATTAGCCGAAAGGGTAATTAATATTCATCTTCTTTGCCAGTTTTCTACACCGTTCCGAATGTTCCGATGCTAATAACATTAGGTCATCACTTATGAAATTAGCGTTTTGTATCATGGAGGGCTTTGAGGAAAGTCAACAATTTTTCAATTCCATACAACGAATTTTGTGTATTATTTTCTGATGTCAAAATCAAACTAAACAATCTTGCCAGTAATATTTAACGCTTCTAATGCGTGTGTTGTTTTATTTATCTCTATTTTCAAAATACTAGATTATGTTATAAAATACGTAATTTCATATTCGAAAGATCAATCAATTAATAATTAGTGTCCAGTGTTAGTGGGATGTTGAAAATAAAGAAATATAATGATGATTAAATTAGGGATAGGTACACTAAAGTCAATGACCAAAATCGCCAATTTCACAAATAAAGACTCAATAATACTCGTAACAACTACGAAAATTAAGATTTTGGTCGTCAATACCAATTATGATTCCTATAATTACCTACATATAATATCTTATTTATACATGGTTTTATAGTTGCGTCTGTCATCTATTTAAATACTAGAACTGGTTTTAAATGTCATCTAAATACGGCTTTGCAAAGTGCAAAATTGCAAATATTCAAATATGTTACTATTTACCAAATACCAGAAGACTGCAAAGATTAGTGTATCTAATAGAACCAGATTTTCTCAAAAAGACTTAGGTGTACTACCTACTTCGACTTTTTATAAGTGCTTAAAATAATGTGGTCGTTTTGTCATTTACAATATTAGTATAATTTAAAACGGGTATTTACCACGTAAATTTGAAGTATTGAGCATGCGATGCTTCGGCACTGTTGCAAATTTCATCTTTTACGGGTTCTATATTATTATTATTACCTGTATAAGTAATTATTGTACGCGTCCAAAATTATGAAAGTATGTAGCTATACTAGCTATACGTCATGTTCGTAATGTAGGTCTACATTACGAACATGACTATGAATATTTTACATGACTTGTTTTAGTAATATGTAATAGTTATTTATTATACAAGGGGGCAAAGTTGTTGTTTAACTGTCGTGCCAATATTGAGACCTGAGCTAGCGAAAGATTCCAAAATTGAGCCACGAGCGTAGCCAGTGGTTCAAAAACTGGAATCTTGAGCATTGCGAAGGTCTCAAGGCACGAGAATTGAACAAACTTTGCCGCCAAGTGTAATACAACTTTTTTCCCCTCACTATTGCGAGGAAATATGATTATAAATCTCATCCAAATGTAAATTAACTTAAAGAAACTATTTAAAACTCAATGTCGAAACGTATCGTAGAATAGAGTTACTTATGGAGCTTAAATATTGCCAATGGCTTACAAAGTCACATGAGAAACGACCAATTTAACATGTGAGCTCCGATTGCGCATGTTTACTACGGTCATACAGATCCACTTATACTAGGCAGTAGGGGGCTATAGGAATTAGAGAAATGTCAAATTACTTTATTCACAAGTGTGTAAAAAGCGTTTTTACCCGCTCGTATTAAAGGATAAACGAGCGCTTTACGAGCTAGTGAGGGGTAAAGACTTTATTATGTCCCTTCCCTTGTTATGCCTTGCCTACTACCGCGAAATTTACGAATTTCGTTTTTCGCGGTAGGGTCGCTTTTTCTATAGTTAATAACTTGACGGGCGTCTTCGGCATGACAGAAGCGTTTTCATATAGGTACAGTGTGTTACCAGCATGCTTGGCCAAGTTGCCAATCGCTAACGCTTAGTAGCGTATCGTAGTTTTCCCTCTCTGTCACTCTTTCATATTAGTGCGACAAAGACAGTTAGCTGCCTTTCGTTTACGATTGAAGATAAAGCGTTAGCGATTGGCAACTTGTCTAAGCACCCTGGCTTGCTACCGCGAACTTCGAAGTTCGTAAATTGCGGGGATTTGTCTTTGTCACTCCAACGAAGGTGTCATGCAGGACTTGTGGGAGAGTGACAGAGAAAAATCCCCAAAATTTGCTGATTTCGCAGTTCACGGTAGGGCCGCATGCAGGACCCGGACTTTTAAGGAATGTATAATACCTAATAAGCATTATGAGCAATTGTTTTCAAGTATTAACGATTGACAAATATTTAAATTAACTGTACAATTAATTTTATTTCCACCTCCGTAGCCTAGTTGGTAGTAACCCTGCCTACGAAGCTGGAGGTTCCGGGTTTGAATCCCGGCGAGGGCATTATTTGTGTATTTATTTATCAGAAATATTTGTTCGTTGGTCATAGCTGTCCATATATTTAAGTAACTATAAGTTTGTCTATCTATCTATTATATGTATATCGTCGCTTGGTCCATCACAAGTCTTAATTGAGTTTACCGTGGGACTGGGTCGATTTGTGTAAGATGTCCCAAGGTATTTATTTATTTTAATTAATGCAACGCGTGTACCTACTGTTTGATTGTCAGGTTGTCACACACTGCGGGTGGCTAGGAGCTGTCATTGTCAATCGATAATTAACGATTCATTTTGAAGTACATTTCTTCTCACTTAACTTTTCTTAGAAAATTAATTACTTTTCTAACCAGGGTTTGACTAAAAATCTGCATCTCATTCCTCGATTTCAACAAAAGCCCGCATAATGGTACCACGCTGTACAATATTGTTATTGTAAAAATGAATAGCTAGAGCATCACTGAAAAATATGAAAAACAGAAAACATCGTGTTTCCGTTTAATAATTGCAGGAAACAAGAGACCAGAAGTTTGCGTGTGCGTCGCATACATTACTGGCACAAAAGCTGACCAATGCCGCTATTGTCCGCATTGTGCCGGCATGAATATGCCCAGACCTATGCTGACGATGTCATATATAATCTTCATCGTGCTATATCACTATCATGGTATAGGTGCCAGCGAAATGAAGTAGGTACCTACTGTGTAGTCCAGTGTTCTTGCCAGGCGTTTCGTGTAACTATCGAATTTCGTAGAGTAGGGGATAGAACAGCGAATACTCTTTTGGTCTGCATAAGTGTTAAAAACGTAGCGGAATCTCATGATAGGGCTACAACGAATATGTTTCACGATACCTACCTATGTGTCAAAGACGTCAAACGCTATGGAGTCAGCCATATTTGTCACATTTTCTTTGGATTCTACTGACAAATGGAATACAATAGGCGAAGATAGGTAGCCTAGGGCAAAAATATGGGATCAATGGTACTTACTTTATTTTGCTATAACTACAGCACCAATAATTAGCGAATGCTACTTCTATTTATTTATACCAGCTTTTTAGCTAACGTGATATTGTAAATTTGTGTAGGAAATTTCGGGAAAGTGCTATCTAAAGTTCTAAAATTCCCAGTCTTGTTGGAATTAATAGGGCAACTTTTTTATTTAAAGTCTTTAATTTTTGTGAAGCCAGGTATGTACTCGTCGGCAGAGAAAATGTCGATAAATATAATTAGGTAACGTTCAAAGCTACTACAGAAAAACATGTCGCAATGTTAGTTTAAAAATATACACCTTCTGTGATGCAAATAGTTCCTAATTATCACTTTATTTGTGTACTTAAACCTAACGAGAGAATTTAGGTAAATTGACTTAACAAGTTACTACATCTGTATCTGTAGTGCCCATTATCATCCATTGCGGAATGGGCTTGTATTTGAAACGATGAAGGTTACGTTTAGCAATATGTATGTACAGTCGAAGTCAAAGGTATCATTACGGCTTAGGTGCCAAAAATATATTTACACGTTACGACCTTAATGACAAGGCAATAAAGTCGTGTAAGTATGTTTTTGGCATCTAAACCGTACCTAATGATATCTTTGACGTCGACTTTACAATGCGGTTGCCGATATATGAACAAGATCATTTTGATATCCCTGAATCCTGCCTAAACACATACACACAATTTAGAGCGGTTATCTCTGAAACTATTGACTATAGAAAAAAACTTTCTTTCGAGAGCCTTATTCTAGACTTTCCTTCTTCTTTTTCTTTTTCTTAGCCTTATTTGAGACCTTTTCAATGGTAGATACATCAAACACTGATCGATAATAGCAAAAAAAAATATCCCCTCATTGCCAGTGATGTTTCGGGTGAAAATAAAATTTTATTTCTACATAATATTTTATTCTATATGATGTATGTATAATGTAAAATATAAATATGTATAATATTATGGGCGTGATTAATGTGTATATTTTTACCAAAATTCC
Source organism: Thaumatotibia leucotreta (assembly GCA_025490895.1). Taxonomy (NCBI): domain Eukaryota; kingdom Metazoa; phylum Arthropoda; class Insecta; order Lepidoptera; family Tortricidae; genus Thaumatotibia; species Thaumatotibia leucotreta. The sequence goes on along the minus strand of JALPQI010000005.1, from coordinate 1,473,912 downwards.
AGATTTCTGGCCACTTAACTATGCTGCTGACAGATAGACGGACAGACCGAATTATGGATCTGGCGAAACTATAACGGTAGGTTACTACGGAACCATAAAAAGGAGGTAAACTAAATGTCATTACAACCCCGCCTGGTTCCGTCACGTCTCTTAACCTCCCCCATAATGTTTCCCAGACCGCTGACTCACCCTGACTTTCTTCGCCAAATAAAACTTGATAAAGTAACGTCAGGTGAAATGGGGCGTGACACAGAGCTAAAAGCGCCCAAGACATATGCAAATCCGATGACAAACGATCGTGTGGGAACGGTGACGCAAGATGCCGAAGTCTGGCCATTAGTGAACTTCGGTAATAATAAACTTCGTTGATACCAGTTTAATATCTATCAGCAGTGTTATTCACTAAGGAACAGCGTCGAGCCTAAAAATGGTATTCACTAATAACTTCAAACGACACTAGTGCCCGGCGACGAACGCGGCGTGAGCTGGAACTACACTGCGTCGAGAGTTTGACGTTTAATGTTCGTATTCTCTAACGAAAAACAGCGACGAACTCGCCCACAACCTCGCTCACAGCCTCGATTCCTAATGTCAAATAAAACAGCTAAGATTTTAGACAAGGCTGTCTCGACGTCGAGCTCGTTGACGAACGCAGCGTCGAATGTGTGAATAAGAGAATAGCATAGCAGTAGCCGTACTATGAGCTGCCGCTACGTTATCAACGCGCGTTTATTTTCTATCCATCCTGCTCGTACTTGCGAATTGGCGCAAACGAGCCGGATTTAATTGGTCTAAAGTTGCGTTTAAACCAAAAGAGCATTCGCTGTTCTAGCGCCCGTTCTAAGAAATCAACCAATCACGTTTTGTGTACCGATCGAATTTCGTAGAGTGGGAGGTTAGAACAGCGAATGCTCTTCTGGTTTAACCGCACCTTAAGGCGACCGGCGGCGAGCAAATCCATGAGTTGGAGCGGGATGCCGACATGGGTACTCCCTCTCGCACGTATGGTTTTCCGCTAAGCCGGCGCCTTACGGCCCGGCCACGACATTAGTTTATTTGGTTTAAGGCGACCTACGGGGAGCGAATCCATGAGTTGGAGCGGGATGCCGATATAGGTACGAGAGGGAGCACCATACGTTTTCCGCTAAGCCGGTCGCCTTAGACCGATGTCGTGGCCGCGGCGTTAGACCAATGTCGTGGCCGGGCCATAAACGCCGCGGAAACTCATGGTATGGTTACTGTAACGAGCAAAGTTTACTACTTACTTACTTATATACTTGTAGAAGATATTATCATGCAGTAGTTTTAAATGAGAATCTGTTTTCTATTGAACACACTTCGATTCTATATTTTCCCTGCTCAGACTTGGCACTTTGGTACTTCAACCTGCGTTCCTTACTAAATATAAAGTTTCCACCTTATCGTTCAATAACTTATTTTTATCATAAATAGGCATAGAGTTGCGATTTCACGCACTATTTATCGAAATCTAAAGCGCACATAAAATGGTTATGTTAACTTAACTATTTTATGTGCGCTTTAGATTTCGATAAAAAAAAAGTATAAAAAAAAATATCAGTGCGAAAAAATAGCACTAGACGCCAATTTTATTTTTCGTCGTGCGCACTCGCGATTGTCAAATCTGATTGTGTGTGATTTTGAATTAATTAACATCTTTTGTGTCACATCTCATGCTCTAAAATCCAATAATATCGGATTTAGAAAGCACTACAAAATGGCACTGGTTCCACAGTCAGCGGGTAAGGTATGAGCTATTGGCTGCAGAAACGACCAAGAGGTAAGTGCTCCCGTGTAAATAAAAGAGACACGGCGATGTTTTTCTCTCTCCTAGCAGCAGACCACCGAATTAGATTTGGATAGAAGAAACAAGTTCATTCATTTGTATGGCGGCCGAGCGTGTCAGATTTTGTACTGAAGTTGATACTTGCCTATGATTTTAAATATGTCTCAGGCCCTCGAGTATTCATATTTTTTTGTGTTGTTGCAATTAATATTACTTAAGGAGGCATTATTAATGTTTTTGTTCACTTCAAACTTACAAAATTTGACGCCCGAAAGCTGCAAGCAACTCATTGGATTTCACGGAGTTCATTTGACACGCTAAGTAGATAAGTTTGCTTGATCAATCGACAACCACGCACCGAGTACCAACCTCTCTCTCTTTATCTGTCTTCCTTTTCAGATCTCTTCGGACTGTGCCTTGCCTTACCGCATCATCACCAAAATCATTTTCTCTCGCCATGCCCATGACAAATTTTCCTTCAACAGCCTCTCAACACCGTCCCCAAACGATGGTGCCATAACCGTCCCACCATCGTGCACCCGGCCACAGCTGCAGTAGCGGAAACGAGTGAGCAGCCACACATACTCTAGGAGGAGTATCGTTTGTATATTTGATTTGATGTTTATTGTTACTCGCTCAGCTAAGTATGAGCTATATGTCGCCGTATCTCTTTTGATCACATGGGAGCGTTTTTCGATTGGTCGTTTCTATAGCCGATAGCTCATAGCTTCCTCGCTCGGAGTGTGACAAGGGTGCTTAGACAAGTTGCCAAACTTAACGCTTAATCGTCAATCGTAAACGAAAGGCAGCTGCCTGTCTTTGTCGCACTGATATGAAAGAGTGACAGAGAGGGAAAACTACGATATGCTACTAAGCGCAAGCGATTGCCAACTTAGGCTAAGCATCCAGTGCAATAAGTACCTAGGTAAAATAAATCTGGGGCTACCATGTTCGCTTAAATGCGATTCAGTTTAGGTTCAGCGTATCAGTTTTCGACAGTTATTCAATGGACTGACACAATGCGATTCAGATAGGTCCTAAACTGGATCGCATTAATCGATCGTGATAGCCCCTCAGTACTTCGCATGACACGTGTCACGTATCATGTCGTGCCATAGCTACAGTAACCGTTAATAGGCGTCGAGAATTTCCCACTTACCATTATACTCCAACACAAATTAAAAACGTATCTACCTTATTTACCTTCCTACGTACATACGTCTCTTTACATCAACATGGCGGCATTGTGGTCTATTTATGGAACGCCCGGTAAATCGAGTTAAGTGGATAAACCTACGGTTTTCAAATGAACGCGAATTGATCAGATAATTCCGTGATTCAAAAATGGACGTACTTAACAGGTGACTTCCTGCGATTTGGCGGATTGGCGGAAGCTTTTAAAGTTAATTATGTGGAAAATTTATCATTTATGTTTCTCATTACGTGGGCAGATGTGTGATATAACTGATAGGTAACTAGTTCCAATAGTTACCTATAAATGTGTTGTTTTAACGTTAAATCCATAACAATAACAGGGCAAGTAAACTATTTAAAAGTCCCAATAAAAAATGTATATTTGATCAGTTTTCATGATGTATAAATATAAATAAATGGTTAAACTCAAACATAAAACAAACGTGATGTACTTCGTGCGCGAATCCGACTCGCACTTGGTCGGTTTAAAAAAAACCGGCCAAGTGCGAGTCGGACTCGCGCGCAAAGGGTTCCGTACCATTATCAATTTATTATTTAAAAAATACAGTTAAATCATCCTACCTCAAAAACTATAGGAGATAATTTTATCAAACCAAAAATCGTTGATAGAGTTTATTAATGTGCATAACATATATTTTTTTCAGAATTTTATATTGCGTAGTTTAAAAAATAGAGGGGGGGGGGGACACATTTTTCAGACTTTGAGACCTGATATCTCGAAAACGATTTGCCTAAATAAAAATGTGATGTATGAACCTTCATATCATTTTAAAGACCTTTCTATTAATACCCACACGCTTATGTACAACTAAAAAAAAAATTCTATCCCTCAGTTACATGTATGGAGGGCCCCCACCCCAATGGTTTTTTTTTTACAATTTAGTATCACATTCCTGTAGCGATTCATACAACACATATCCTTACCAAATTTCGTTACTGTAGCATTTATAGTTTCCGAGTAAATTGGCTGTGACAGACGGACAGACGGACAGACGGACAGACGGACATGACGAATCTATAAGGGTTCCGTTTTTGCCATTTTGGCTACGGAACCCTAAAAATGGAGAGTGTATCACACAAATTTCTATTATCACTATTGTTCAAAATTTACACGCATTTCAAGTTTTATAATATTATATATTTATCAGTCAGTAGATAGCTCTGTACCCATCCTGTCGTAAACTAGACTACATCACGTCACGAACTGTCATTAAAAGCTCCTGAATTGTTATGAATGTAATCTATTCGAAATAGATTGTTGTTTTGATAGCAGCAATCAGCACGCAACCTTAGCGATAAAATCCTGGTCACGGTACGCATCTATTTGAAATCATAGACATCTGCTAAATCTGAATAGGGCTTCTGACAGGTTTTTTTTATGGTCAATTGCAAAAAATTGTACATAGTCAAGGATTTCATCAAAACAAAAATCGCGATCGCTTTCATTGTGTTACGAAAGTTAGTCATACAAACTATACGCGTATGGTTAACTCTACCCAACGTCAAAACTATGTGGCAGTTTATTGTTGACATCATCATCATCATCAGCCTGTGTTAGTCCACTGCTGGACGTAGGCCTCTCCTATTAATTATGCGTATAGACACATTAGGAGGTAAATGCCCATAATCGCCACGCTGGGCAAGTGGATTGGCGATCGCAGTAATGTGTCCACTATGATGAGTATGATGACGCTGCTGCCCATCATCAATCTTGTGACACTTCAATCCCTTAGTCGACTCTTACGACACCCGCAGGAGGAGTTGGGGTGGTGACAAATGTATTGTTACTGCCGTCACCACACGGTCAATACGTCATGGTATTGTTGACAGCTCATAGAAAATTAGAATTTGTCGCATTTTAATTGGGGATGTTAGACAGAATTTAACTTCGAACGCAGAAATTGTGACGTTAAATTTTGTTTTCAGTAAAAACTTTACTTATGTACAGATTTTTTGCAATCGATCTGTAACTGTTTATTTATTGGTCCTGAAACAAATGACGTTATCTCTATTTTAGAACTTTATTGGTAGTAGGAACATCATTAGTCAATACAATTATATTGCTCTTAATAAATTTGTGGTTGTAATACTTTTTTTCATCGATATGTAAGTATTTGAATATCGATTGAACCATGATACAAGATTTTAAATACAAAAAGTACTTATTTTTCAATGTCCTTAGATTGTTCTGTACTCTGTACCCGGTATTATTTGACAATGAATCAACTAAATTGTGGGTATCCTACCATTTTTTACCAGATACCAGTTTAATGCTTATCATTCACAAAAAATACTTCAAGTAACAGGAAAAACTGGAATTAACGTGCTTATATTACTTGATGATTCTTTATATTTGGTGGGCACTATTTAAGTTTTAATCAGAAAAATTATATACCTATTAAAAACTACATTTACCGCGATAATTATTCATGATCATAAAATACAATATACGTGATATAAATATAATCCGTTAAAATACTTTTATTTCATAATTAGATACACTTATTTTATGTAACTATTAAATAACAGTACCTATGTAACATTTTATTACTTTCATTGTGTATGCTAACCACAATCAATTCAATTGTTTTGTCAAATACTGTGAAGGAAATTAGGAATTTATGAAGCGAGCTCAAAATACACTTTCACCAAAATTATGTGTCATAGAAAGTATAATAATTTCACACATTTTCATGATTTTTTACAGATTTTTTATATAAAGAATATAATATTTGGTTTAAATGCATTATTATTTAAGCTGTGAGTTTAATAATATGGTATTAAATTAATCAATACGAGTCCAGTGTAGATAGAATATAATTATTCATGTATACAGGGTGATTTTTTATTCGCCTTTAAAATTTTAGAGGGTTAATTATGTGGCCATATTTATAAAGTTTTAGTACCTCTGACCCCCTGAAGTTTGACCAGTGAATAATAAATCACCCTATATGATAGTTATAATACTTTATAATAATATATTTACACTCGTTCAATATATATCCAAACCTTTTTCGTTTACATCCACGTACGTATTCAACCTTAATTACCGCCAATTAGAAAGCAAGCTGTTAAATAGGTACTAAAAATAAGTAGCCTAGGTTTCCAGGCTAAGCTAGAACCTAACTAACCTAATTGGTCTGCGAGTCAACAAGCGAGCTAAGTAGCCTACGGCTGCCAACTGGCGAGGCTTGAGAGCGTTAGGTATTCAGCCAAGAGCTGCAAAAACGGATATTAGTGCTAATTAACTCAAATATAATAATGTTGAATGGATAAAACTAGCCAAGTGCGAGACGGACTGACGCGCTGAGGGTGCCATACCACCGCACAACTATAGAATGTCTAGATTTTTTTGAAATATGTCCACAATTTTAAATAAATAATAATAATTATAAATAAATATCTTGGGACATCTTACACAAATCAACCTTGTCCCACGGTAAGCTCAATTAAGGCTTGTGATATGGGTACCAGGCGGGTCCATATTGGCACTTATACAATTTTTTCTTCGAATATTTTTACTAATACCGTTTTTTACTCATAAACATCATTACTCCGAAAATTTTATCTCATACTTTTTTTCTTACTAAAAATTATACTTCTACCTACAATGTTCATAACGATTTTTATTTCGAAATTTTATCCTCCTAAAGTCGTCAAGTAGATTAATCTATACTCATAAAGTTATTTGAAATAAATTGTTTATTTATAAACATTTTCCCATTAGGTTCACTCTGTTGTGGTATAATTCTTTTATGAATAACATAAACTATGTAGTCATAATGGGCTTTGTGCAGAAACTGTTGTGACATACTCAACTTTAGCATATTTCTTTGTGGCAGATTTCGAGTTGTTCGAATATTATTCGAGCATAATTTCGATGCTCCTATTTATGATGAGGCATAATCTGGATGTGCATAAAAAGTATCGGCATAGTTTGTTTTAGCATAACAGAGAAGGAATAATTACAACCTCTCAATATAATCGAGGTAGTAGTAATATTCTATACGTTACTTACTGTGTTACTGAGCTGAGTACTTTCTAGGTTGCTAAAAAAAAATAACCTCGAAGAAGCAAAGCTCCCGCCTTAGTCTTCTAACCTAACCTATCCGAGTCGGATCTGCCCCGGAAGGTTTTGTTCGCTCGCTTCGCTCGCTCACTGCAGAAATTTTCACCCTCACAGCAAATTCTGCCTGACGAAAAAGGCAAGTTTCGAACATGTGGCTACATGCCCAAAAAAAATGCAAATCTAATTTCTGTCTTATAACACTCGGCGTAATTAATGATATGCCAAGATAGTTTCGGGCAAAATAATATTCGAAATATTGTTATTTAAGCCAAGTGATGTTTCTGTCTCATTAAGTTGATGCAAAATAGATTATACCAAGTCTGTTATGTCCTAAGCGTTTCGGACAAAAAAAGTTTAGAGGGAACCCGTTTAGTACAGTACCTACTCTGCCACAACCTGATTTGTGCAGGTAGCTAGTTTACAGTAATAGTACGATTTATATTTAATTAAACAAAAATAATTCATACATAAAATCAGTACAGATAAAAATAAATACCTATAACATTAGATTATATAGCATAAAATAAGTATAGTGAAAAATTATATAAACATAAAAGTTAGTACTAAAAATATGTATGAAAAACAATATTATGAACATAAATAATTCTATGTGATGATGATTATGAACAAAGATTATTCTAAATACCGATCATTATGAAGTTAAATTGTATAAGAAAAAAATTCGGAGTTCCAATAATCTAAGTTGCAATTTTATAAATACTTTGGCGCACCCGTACCAGGCGACGATATATATACCTAATAGATAGATACGTATATGTACTTAGATACTTACACAGCCACGACCAAGGCACAAACATTTGTGATAAATAAATACACAAAGAATGCCCTCTCCTTTAAGCTAATAAAAAGCGGCAATGTACATCGAACAACAACTACCGCTTTCGTGCTCTTTAGTTCAACCATCAAAATTAAAAATAATATAACTTGCAGATCATAATCATATAACTATTATAACTTGATGCATTTATGATTACGGCTTTGAGAACGAACACTATTCAACTGTTGCAACCAAATGAAAAAGAAAATAAAGAGACCTACCTTGATTATTATTTAATATTTACTGGCCTAACATCAATATAATTTTTGAAGAAGTATCTATCAGTTTATTTCTAAGTACGGGATACTCGCATTTTTTTTATGTAATCGAGCATTTCCAATTGGTAAAAAATAGGGCACGCATTTTGTTTCAGTACCTATGGTTCCCTTCCCATATGTTTTTGCGAAAAAAATTATTTCCCTACTTTTCCCTAATAAAAATACCGATACTGAATGGGCCCTTAAATGCACGCAACTATGTTTGTAACTGTACAATAAACGCAGTTATTTTTATCATTACGATTACGACTTCCCAGCATACAATTCCATCCAATGTCACAGCATCCGTTATCGAGCGCTAATCAATCTTCCAATCTATTTTATTGTTCCCTATATAACTAGTACGATCAATAACACCCTTGACAGGAGATGGAGGCTAGAAGCATTTAGAAGAAAAAGTATTTGAATAAAGAAGCTGTTCCTTTGCAAGGCCCAGCTTCGATACACGTAAGAAACGGAAAACTGCCGCTTCGCCTGATAATATTTAAGGTCTCTGCCCACTAGACCGTAGCATACCATGACCGTAGCATGAACGTATCAGACACGGAATGTGAGACGACACGGACTACTATGCCCACTATAACGTGTGTACATCGTTTCATGTCCGTGCTAAGCCTGTTTAGTGACCGTTGCATCCGCGTCGCAACCATGTATCATCCGCGTCGCAATTACGTATCATCCCCGTAGTATGAGCGATTCATATCCGTCGTTATCGTTCCATTGTCACAGTTTTCTCAGTTGCAAATTGTTTTCGCGCCCTTTAGACTACTATCGCTGTGCTAGTATTTTCCTAGGAGTTTATTTCTACACCTATTTTTCTGAGCAGACATCGTAAACCTACTACCTACTAGAGTTGTTACTGAGTCAAGTCAAAGTCAAAAATGATTTATTGAGTAGGCTTAGCAACAAGCACTTTCGAATCGTCAGTTATGCTACTTATACATTTACATGGCGGAATGTGTTTATTTATCATTAATATTATTATAGTATTAAATTACACTTATCATTGTCTAGGTAACCTAGACACTGATAACTGTAATCTATGATATTAAACCAAAACTTCTTGGAATTGGTAAATATATTGTCTATATTATGAGAGTAAATATGTTCTTGTCATGATTGTCAATGTGACTCCGTCAAGTACTGGTTTTGTTTGATTATTTTTACATCTTCTAATAGTTTTGGAACAATAATTAATTTTAAATAACAATGAAGCAGCTGCTAAAGAGCATAGGTTTTTCGAAAAAAAAAGATATCGATTTTGTGTACATATTGTAATAAAAATCTAAAACCAATAAAATTTATTTTAGAAAGCCACATCAAAAGCATGGTTCTTTCTTACCATGTCAAAAAGAAACAAATTGTGCAATCTATCTGGATAAATTCGTTAAGTTATATGACTGTTTCAAAATTGATATTTTCTTTTAATTATTTTGTTTGTAAGAAACGAAGTAATATTTTTCAATCTCGATGAAAATCTTCGTTTTGCGGGTTTACAATCAATTAAGTAAGTTTTTTTTTTAAAATAGCGATGCTGATTATATTGTTTCCGTGGTTTCGTCATAAGAAAATTATTACTCACTATCAAAAGTGAAAAATTTGGACAGTTTTGGATAAAAATTGTAAATACAATACAAAAATGTAAATAGAACCCGTATGCTCACCGTTTCGCCGCCTGCGCACACCGTACCGGCAACGTTGCGTGCCATGCACGTAGCGTATCGGGGCCGGCAAAATATTCTCGCCGACAATTCTTGCCGGTCCGTGCATGGCACGCGACGGTGTTGGCCGGCGACGGAACGTCCTAGTGGGCATAGTCTCATACTTTTCCATACAAAGAATATTTTTTTGTCTGATACGTTCATGCTACGGTCATGGTATGCTACGGTCTAGTGGGCAGAGACCTTTATACTGGGTGAAATCTTTTACGATATAAAATCATATGATCTGGATCTGTAAAAGTTAGCTGTAATCATGAGTACCTAGGTACTACCATGGGACCATCTTTGAAAAAATTACCACAAAATCTACATCTCTATACAAATTGTTAAACAAGCTGTCGCCAGTTACAATCGAGTTGTCATTAATGTGTACACACAATTATCCATACTGAACTCTTTCAAATGTGTATAACATATTAATGCACTTGACTGTAGTAGTTATAATTTTTTCTGAATTCGATATAAGTCCCATAGTAAAAGTTGATCGCAATCATGAGTAGATCCAGAAAATATAATTTTGTATCATGTAAAAGATTTCACCCTGTATACCTTAGTAAAATTAGCGAAAACAGGGTTTCGTAATTTTCGTAGTTCCCTTAATTAAATTACCGGCCAAGAGCATATCGGGCCGTGCTCAATATAGGGTTCCGTACTTATTCAAAAACGGCTGGGCCGATTATGTTCGAAGTAGTTTTATGTCAAAGTATTCAATAAACTCCATATTCGTGATTTTTTTCATATTTTTTGGAACCATGGATGAAAAGTTGGAGAAGGGACACATTTTTTTTTAATTCTGGAGCGCGGTTATCTCCGAAAATATTGACTTCAGAAAAAAAACTTTAATTTGGGACCTTTTTTTTTAATCGATTTTATCTTGTTTACCAAAATGCAATGTACCAAATACATACGTTCAGCAACAAACAGTGTTGGAAATGTAACAAAAACCATGAAATAGCAGCAGTGGCTTGCCCTAGAATCCTAAAATTATTCACTTTCCGAAGGCTGTAAGCCTCCAGCCGCATCCGTTATAGAACCCTGATCAATCTTGCCAATCTATTTATTGTTCCTGATACAGCGCTAGTCCAATCAATAACACCCTTGTGCAATGTTCGCACATGTACCTAACCGATACCGCAGACCACAGATTGAACAAGCACCCTGAATGGTCGTTTCCTTAATAAAATAATTCAGTTGTCCGTAAATATTAATGCCAATATTTTATACATGTTTTTTTTCTATTCTTTGTTTATTAAACCAATATTGGCTCTAATATATGTTACCTACTTTATATTTTCTTTGGTTACCACGGTTGTTATTCGTACATTAATTACATCAGAGGCCGGGAAAATGAGGAGTTAACGAGGCCGGGAATCCGTTTTCACGCCGAGGCGTGTATATTGCTTTTCTCAAACATACAAAGAAATACAAAACATAATAATGGCAATGTTTTCGAAATTAAAAAAAAAGTTACTTTGCAGGCCTAGGCCTGAAAAGTGTTAACTGTTATGTTATGAAATTCCATTTCCATCCCAGTGAGTTACTGCACCCTAAAAGCGATACTTCCTTAGTCTATTTTAAGGAACGTAAAGACAATATTTAATTGCATGTTTGAGAAAAAACTATTTTAACGTGTTTTATTAAATATATAATTTGTTAATAAATTCACTAGGAATTAGAGGTACCCAAGGTTGAACAATCTTCATCTGTTTGGTGTGTGTCAAGCGCGAAGAATTGATTGACACTCATCAACGTGCATCGCTGTATATCTGATGACCGTACCAAAATAAATATCGTTATTTGCGAAACAAAATATGATATTCTTCACTTATTGGACTATGCGGTTTCCTAGCCATGTTTCTATCACAATGAAACAATATCTGGCGTGATATTTGATCACGATATGCTTTGTAATGGGAAATCCTAGGAATGAGCATTGTAATATTAATAATATTATTGAGAGGGGACTGACGGAGGACGCGGCAAGGGAATGACCCCCAATGAGGGTAACTGATGATATCATAGACAAGAAGATTGATTATTTGTCTACTCAATGATTAGCCTCACATATCTACTCGCTCCTTGAAAGTCAAAGACCACCACCATTTGGAGACCATTTTGAGACACAATTTTTTTTTCTATTTTTATATTCGTGTTTCTTTTGTATTTAATGTGTAAATTATGTTGTGTCACAAATAAATGTTTTTTCTTTTCTTTTCGTTTCAAAGTGGTACGGTACGGAACAAAATTCGCGTAAAAAGTAGTCGCATTTTAAAATCACCGACGATTTTGTGGAATATGTCACTATGATTTTCAGGAACTCGGCTTTGTATATTTTTCAGCATTATGGCGTTTTATTCAAAAAAAATAAAAAGGATTTAAAAGAATAGTTTTTATTATAAATTATGTACGATTATTTACATTATATTGCTTTCATAAGGTTAGATAATAATCAAATAGATTTTTTACTTTTATTTTCAAAACTACAATTTATGTACATAGATTAAATCTAACTAATCTACTTAACCTAACCTATATCTAAGATTGGCCCTTGTGGCATTGTACCGAGGATGCTGGCGGCATTTCCTCGCTGTATCGCAATAATGATGCGTTGTGCGAGGAAGTCGCCAGCTCTTCGGTCTTTAGTTACATCAACCAGACGTTTCGCGATCTCAGCAAAAAATTTGCGTGCGCTGGGGCCCCAAGAACCTAAAGTTTCTACGCCAAACGGTACAAAATCGTACTCTTTGCCGAGGCCCTTATATTTATTACGTTTTAAAAATTCGGCATTTTCAGCCGCAGCGGCTGCCTTAAACGTAGTTCGTTGAAGATGGGACGGTGCCAGGGTATCTACGCAAGTAGCATCCCATACCAACATCCGTCCCAAGCTCCAAGGAACCAAAGACACACCATCAGGTCTCTTACCATCATCTCTAATAATACCAGTAGGCTCAAGAAGAGCAGGTACGTTGATCGTGGCAAGAGACCTGCGGATGATGTCGTTAAGCGTCGCATGTCTGGAAATACGGCCTACGCTTTTTTGACAACTTAGTCCGTGGTGTCCCAGTCGGTCCACGTCTGTGCCACAACAGCATAAGTGAGGGGTACACTACATACCGCGGCCCCGAGTCTCAGGCCGGTTGCGAACCTAAGAGAGGCCGGATCCAGGAAAGTACCAGTACTAGCCGAAGGATGGGCATGCAGCCAGTAACCAGCTTCCCGGGTTCCGACCGCCAAAAGTCTCGCACGATCCGATTCATAATAATTACAAAACTATTTTGTTTATTATTTTTCAATATTATAAATATTATAATAAATAGCTAATTCATTATGTTTATAGTTTTCATTATGTCTCACGAAATATTAAATTCAATTATATTTTGCTTGTATTTATGTCTCGATAGTATTTTATAGTAAAAAATATATCAAAGTTGTAGGTACTTACCTACAATATTTTTTAAAGGGCCATGGGCGTTGTCTGGATAGTGGACCAAAAACCATCGAAGCTGAAAGTTGTGTTATCATGAATGAAATAGTTTTAATAATAGTAGTAATGTATTTGCATTTATTTCATTTCATTCTACGGGCACTGTGTTTAGTTCCATTGTAAAACAGATATTCATATTTTAGTCAGAGTAAATACGATCTAAGAGAAACTATGATTTACTTAGAGAGTACCCGCAGTACGCCTTACTTATATAAAATGATGCAATGGAATTCAACTTGGCATCTATTGAATGAAATAAAGTAGGTACATAAGTACATAGAAATTTAATATCTAGTGCCACCGCACTACGGTATTCAAGTAGAGCAAAATTCTATTTCTTTTGTTTCCGGAATGAAAGCGAGCCACGACCCTTGCCAAGGTTCCTTCAGCTTCAGAAGTAGGTCGACAGGCCTTATATTCTACATGGAATGTGACTATGTGTACCGTTCGCCAGTAGAAAACGAAAAAATGTAAACAAACCTATAAACTTGCATTATTTTGTAATCACGCACTTTCATACAGGGACCGGAACAAATTTAAATAAAAATAAAAATATTTCGAAAAAGCCCAACATTTTAAAATATTTTTTAGTTCTGATGGTGTACCTTTTAGGCTCTAGTGCGAGAAGTGAGTCATTTTACGTCAGGTCCAAAACTTCGGAGGGCCATCTGCACTAAAAAACGTCGTACGAGACACGTGCAAAAACGAAATTCGTAACTCGTGTCGATTTAATACACTCCCTATCGGTCGTGTTTTAAAACATCGCCACTCGTTTCGAATTTCATGTTTTTCGCACTTGTGTCGTAATGTACTATTATACTCTTTATGTAGTACTGAATTTTTTTTTAAATATACGACATCGTATTTTATATTACTCCATTAACTTAAAATCATGTAGGTACCTACCGAAGAACGATTAAAAAAAAACTAAAAAATAACCGTCCTTTTGTATAGAGAAAATACCGGTATCCGGTCCCTATTTTCATAACACAATCTTGGTCTTATCACCAACTTAAAACCTTAAACCTTGAGTTCACATATATTTTAGGAAATATTATTGATATTTATTAGTACTAATGTAACAATAAATCTACGAACGCGTTTCATGATATTTAGGTCAACCTATGGAATTGGCGTTCTGTATGGAGAAATTTGTGAAAAGTCTATTTTCCATACAATACATTTCGTGTATATTTTTTTGATGTCAAAATCAAAATAAACCAATTTTTGCCTGTGATATCAGACACTTCTAAGGCGTGTTTTGTATATTAAAATTCTAATTCATAAAACAAGGTACTATCACACATTTATTCCAATTCCAAACATATGAACCGGCAGTATATGACAAGAGTTGTTTTTAAAGTTAGGTACTCTTTAGATAATAAAATTAGAGACCAAGTAAAGTTAATGACCAATAACACCAATTTCATAGGTATACGTAATGACCCAATATTTGTCAAAGACTAGCTATTCAAATTCAAAGTCAGCCATATTTGTTTACATTTCTTCGGTTTCTACTGGCGCACGCTGTAATAATGGTTTATAATAAAGATAATATGTATTATCTCAACAAGGTCGAATCCACGTCGGATCAAATCACGGACAAGAATTGCGAAAAATGTTCATTCTTCCGAATTTTTGTTAACACACCATTGACTTGGTTTTGATAATGTCATCTTTGGAAAGATTATGCCATCTTATCTTGATGGACCTGTTCGTACTGGGAGATAATTATACCATCATGTAGGATTTTTGAACCTGAGTAATAAGGTGCAAATTCTTAACCTACCTAAGTAGGTTACATTTCAGTTTTTATTTTAGAATAAAATATAATTGATTGCACAGCTAATTAGAATATATTTGTAAACTGTTAAGGCGAGGTAAGCGTAGAATTCCCGTTTGTTTTTTTCAGTTTTCTCAATAATACTACTTCCTTATGAAGTAAAACTTACATATGTTACATTTGAGAACTTGATCTATCGCGCATTGATTAGTATTAAGTATTTAAACAAACTTCGCCCTATAAAAAACGATCCCAAACATAGGTCTAATCTCTGCATGAAAACTCATTTTGCTAAGAAACTACATAACTTTACCAAGAAAAAAATATATCAGAAGAAACGTCAAAGTCTGTGTCAACGATTAACAAGAAGAAATCATTAATATTGTAAGAATTATATTTCATCTTACAAAATATGTGAAATAATTCTCCCGGATCGCTCCTGCTGTCATCTTTCAGTCCCAATCGGGACCTGTTGGAGGGAGGACGTACGTCAATTTTGCGCACCGCTGTCGTCAACCAAACTATCTTTAAGATTGGTGTGATAACACATAAAAAAATATTATCATCACTGGGGCTTTGGAGGCTGAATAAACATAAGTGGTGAGTGACTAAATTAATAGAATTATGTTATTCAATATATTAAACCAAAACAATAACAAACATATTACACAGTGTAGATAAAAACAGTAGGATGACTACTGGTGATAAGACCATGACACATTTTGACATGACGAAAATAGTGAAATAATTAAGAATGGTACCTACTCGTATCTATTAAAAATAGGATTTTATATCCATAATAGTTCGTTATCATCCAATAAAATTTTAAAAACACAATTCATTTTGGAATTCGAATTATTTTATGAAATGTTTTGCAAGCAGTCGCACTATATTGATTTAAACTTTCACGACTATCACTCATATTTTAAATACAAACGGATCCTAATCGCGTAAACTTACGTTTAATTATATGCTGACGTTACACCCGTGGTCGCAGGCAGACATGAGTATCAATAAAATACTACTAATAATATACTATCAATAAAAAAAAATATGGAAAATAATGCGAATTGTTACGAAACATACCAAGAATTAGTACATTTCGATTCAAGTGCGAAAAAAATGAAGTACTAAAGGAGTGGATATAAATTAAAGCACGACCGAAGTGAGCGCTTTAAATCGACACGAGTTACGAATTTCGTTTCCGCACGTGTATCGTACGACGTTTTTCAGTACATATGGCCCTCCGAAGATTTCGACCTGACGTAAAATGAACCACTTCTCGCACAAGCGCGTAAAAATGCGCAATCTGTACTGAGAAAAAAGCTTTTCATAAAAAAATTGAATGGAAGAATATACGAATGACTTAAGTTGCTATAGGGAATGGCGCCCACTATGTTACATTTGCATGAAGGGTAAATTAATAAAAAATTTAAAAAATTGAAAATTTTACTTGATAAATGTGATCTATTATCTATACCAATGATATGGTACATATTTATTGTAACGGTGAAAAAGTAACCCTGTATAATAACACAGATAAACTTGACCATGTACAGTGATCGTACTAATAATGTGGATGACATTAAATCACCAATCATAGAATGTTTTCAAAAAATATTTTTACTATTACTATTTTTACTAAAACGAAAGTGTCATTTGAAATAAGTAAGTTGAGTACATAATGCCGTTCTTTTACTAATGTTTTAAAATACACAATTGAATGTCGAATTTACAAGAATATTGTTTTAATTTACCTTTTTTGGAGATACGTGACAAAAACATGTACGTGCTGTGATCAAAACATACTAAACGTAGAACCAACATTCAAATGCATTTTGGAGATAACACAATATATCAGAAATATAGAGCCAAAGAAAACACAAATAGTATTAAAGACTGTATCGTTTATTATAAATACAAGTTTAACCTGTGGCCTATTTCACCATAATTACAAGTGTGACAATGACAATTGTAAAATATCACTGTTACTGACGTCACAGGCCTCCGTAGGCTGCGGCTACCGCTTACTATCGGACGGTCCATGTGCTTGTTTGCCACCAACATAAAATTATTACTGATAACGTTATTAAATTATTAATAAACTACTTTTTATTTTCCGACACCCGTGACAATTGTCGCAAGGTTTACTTACAATTCTCATTCAATCTTGACATGAGGTTCGGCATATGTCGGAATTTCGCTACAATTGTCATGTTTTTTGTGACAATTGTAATTTTGCTTCGCAAAAAAGTAGTTTCTGCTGATTTATTAAAGTTCCTGCTGCTTGCTGCACTATTTTTTATGCTGGTGGCAAACAAACGCACGGCCCTTCCGATGGTAAACGGTAACTGTAGCCTATAGACGCCTCATATTGGAGAAACAGTAAATTTACAATTGTAGGACTTGTCAATGTGGTGAAATTGGAGCGTCTAACTTTTGAAATATGTATTATTTTGCGTTTCTATGTTCTGAGTGTATGGTGTGTACGTAATGTATGGCTACTTTCCAAATTGTTTCTTTTAGGGGCTTTATCGTGCTTAAAATATTGCCTATCAAACGTATTTCGGACAAACTTATACAGCTGAATGTAAGACTATTTCAGCGACTCCATGGTACTATTTTAAGAAGCAATAGGTCAAGATGCTACCCGAGTATATTATCTAAACGGAGTCTTCATGATTCCCCAATCAGGAATACACAAATAAAATGTGGTGGATTTTATGTTTTACATAAAATCGGATTTTTACACAACGTTTTAGATGCCCTTCACTTTCTTATGCGTGCGAGAACAGCGAAGCAGCTATAAGAATCAGCCATACATAAAATCCTTAATGAAACACCATGGGCTTGATCCATAGTTAGAACAGGTAGATATAAATGCTCCATGACAGTTATATTAGATGTCAAAGTCAAAATACACGTAAGCTACATACCATATTCTCTTTAAAGTATCCTTTCACAAATTCAGGTCATTTTTTTGGGCAATATAAGAGCTATGGCAATATCTAAATGTTTTACGAATTACGAAGCACATGAAAGCGTGTCTTTCCAAGTACGATTTTTTTGTGTGTGATGTCGTTTTTTTCGCAAAAAGTAAATTTTCTTGTAATAAATACTTGTCCGAAATATTTTTTTATTACTCAGGAGATCAGGATTTTGGATTGGGTTAGTTGTGTCTAATCCAGATGGTTTACGTCAAGTTTCTAGGATGAAATGTGTACCTTATTAAAGCAGTAATTAGACACATGTATGTTTTTATATAAACATGTGATATAAAAAATTATGGCCAAGTAAAGTCGTATTTATAATAAATGATACACCCTTTAATATAGGCCTCACAAATTTTATGATAGCAGCAAGTATACCCTGGGTGTAACTACAAAATACAATCAATACATCTTTCATCCTGTATAAATGTAATGGATTTACTCGCGATTATTATATTACTTTGTGAAATATGCAGCACGGAAGCTTAAATAAAAGCATTATCCTATAATGCAAAATTAGGTACGTTATTTTTGCGTCATCTGCATGATTAGTTCGACCCCTGATCATCATGTATAATTTTATGTATACTTTTTTCGTGGACAGTCCATCAAAAATTTTGAAAATCAGCATGTTTGCATCATTTTTTATGAAATTGTACGCCTGATACGCATTATAGGACCGCGGATCTATAACGAGTGTCGTATTAAATATTAATGGGATAGTCTCGCATCCGTGTATTTTCAAAATGTACCGTCTACTTTACACATGGCTTGCTAGAGCTTGCCAGATTGTAAATTAATCACTTATATTATTATTATGTTACACTATGTCGTTTCGATTCACACTAGTCACATAGTTGTAGTACTGTAAATATTTTCACTATGAGTATTACAGTATCACGTCATCATTGACGGCGACTGTCACGGGTATTAGCGGAGGCTGGATGACTCTTAAAACTAGCGTTGAGAGGTCAAAGAATATGGCCTTAATACTTGAAAATTATTTTTATGTAGTGATGAATAATTATACATACTTTTCCGTTTTCATAAAATCCCGCATAATGGTAATAGACTGTAGTCAGTGTTTACTTGTAGGTTAGGTAGCCGTATACAGGGTGGAAATTATTATTGGGTCAGTGAGGGCAGCTACCAGATCCAGAGTAGCTACACGAAAATGGTCTTAGAAGACCTTCCCTCGATTTTAAATTAATGAAAATTGGCGTTTAGGTACAGCTTTTGAA
The DNA here is from genome assembly GCA_025490895.1 of Thaumatotibia leucotreta. Lineage (NCBI taxonomy): Eukaryota > Metazoa > Arthropoda > Insecta > Lepidoptera > Tortricidae > Thaumatotibia > Thaumatotibia leucotreta. The sequence goes on along the minus strand of JALPQI010000005.1, from coordinate 1,454,489 downwards.
AAAAACATACAGGTTGCAAGAAGATCTTAGTACATACAAGATTACTGGTCAGGTCTTATCCAAATTTGAAATTAGAAAAATCACAAATATTTGCGATAAGCACAAATAAATGACTCTCGAACCAGGAACCTCCAGCTTCGTAGATATTATATCGATTACATACCTAAGGGCGCATCCAGACCAAACGAGCATTCGCTATTCTATCCCTCTCATCTATTATCACAAAACGTGATTCGTTGATTTCGTAGAGTTGGGGATAAAACAGCGAATGCTCGTTTGGTCTGAATGCATCTTAACAGTATCAGTATACTCTACCTTGCTATAACCTTTTATAAATAACTACTAACAAGCGCTAGATCTTGAATTAGCCCACTAACACATAAAGTAAGACATCTATGAGTCGTTGAGATCGTATTTAATAATGTGTCAGGATATTTATGGACAGTGGATGTTGCGTCGACGTTGCATAAATATTTTTACACCTGCAATCGGGAATAATGTGGTTTTTCCTAGAGACTATTAGGATTTTTATTATCACATTTATTTTCAAAACTACAATTTGCGTACGCTGGGGCCCCAAGAACCTAAAGTTTCTACGCCAAATGGTACAAAATCGTACTCTTTGCCGAGGCCCTTATATTTATTACATTTTAAAAATTCGGTATTTTCAGCCGCAGCGGCTGCCTTAAACGTAGTTCGTTGAAGATGGGACGGTGCCAGGGTGTCTACGCAAGTAGCATTAGGATTTGATTTTGAAATTATGAGTAGACGACTGAATATATCCAATACCAGCACCGTATTAACAATCAGATTTACAATTTACTTAGGTAGATCTGTTGAACTCCGAAGTTCGCTGTAGGCCTCGCAAATCTCGGCAATTTGTCTCTGTCATACCAACGAATGCATCATTAGAGTGACTGAGACAAACCCCCGAAATTTGCGAACTTTGGAGTTCACTGTAGGTCAACAGATCTACCTAAGTAGGTACATTGTAAATCTGATTGTTAATACGGTGCTGGTATTGCCAGCACTACATTGTTTGCAATCTCCTGTCACGTTGCTAGGTCAGAAATATAGCAATAGAATATAGATAGAAAAACATCCGGCTTCTAACTTTCCTGGGTCACAGTTTGCACCACGATTGTTTGACATAGTTGCACTCTCCGCGCTCGTTACACAAACTACTAGTTAGTCCATCTAACCATGTTAGCTAGCTTTGCAGGTTAGGGAAAATCTACGACCAAATAAAACATGGAAGCCGCACGCCATACCAAATTGCCTTTCAAAAACGGTCCTGAATTTTAGTTGACAAGTATCACCCCCTCTTCAATGCATCACGGCAAAGAATTTCAAAATCAACCTATAAAAACTGAAACCGCCATTTAAAAATTGTTGTGATTGGTCTATCAAAGTTTTGATTGGCAATATTCTATAAACATTTTTTGTCAAAGATGTTGCTCCGAAATATGCGCGGTATTAAGAAAAGCGCTATGTCCAGCCCCTCCTGGCACAATTGAACAATCGTTTTTGGGGGCATTTTTGAGCTAGCGTTAGACGTCCATGTTATATACCTATGGTCGCAGGGGAAAATAGTTTGTGCATTACATTCCTGACCAAGAAATCGAAATATTTATGAAACTATGGCTGCTATTCCCAGCCATTGGAATAATATTTGGAAATATACGATTTTAGGAAAATAAATGGTTACCAATATGTACCTAACTGGAAATCACTTACCAGCCCAGGGTGCTTAGAGAAGTTGGCAATCGCTAACGCTTAATCGTCAGTCGTAAACGAAAGGCAGCTAACTGTCTTTGTCGCACTAATACAAAAGTGTAACAGAGAGGGAAAACTACGATACGCTACTAAGCGTTAGCGATTGGCAACTTGGCAAAGCATGTAGATACCATTTTGCAATCGTATACGATACCATAAGCGACAAGTCACGTGACCATAATAATGTACGGAAATGGTCACGTGATTTTCCGTACGAATCTGTCATTCTCATACATTTATCGCTTATCGTATACGATTGCAGAATGGCATCTTGACTAAGCCTGCTGTTCAGAAATTAATTCGGAGGAAACCAAATCGAGGTTTTGGAGAAATTGGTTGAAGTATTTTTTTTATTTGGTGACTATACCTAATAGTGGAAGTGGACAGTACGCGTACCCATCATCTTGTGTTGAATTTTATGTCGACATTGGCTTGGCGAAATAGCTCTGCGAATCGCTAAACTGAAGTGGCAGTGAGCGGGGCAAATTGCGCGTAGAACCGATGGCCGTTGGGGCGGGAAGGTTTTTGAGTGGCGGCCACGTACCGGAAGGCGTAGCCTGGGTAGGCCCCCTACAAGATGGACTGATGATCTGGTGAAGGTCGCAGGAGTCTGCTGGATGCGGGTGGCACAGGACCGGTCATTGTGGTAATCTTTGGGGGAGGCCTATCAGGCCTATGTTCAGCAGTGGACGTCTTTCGGCTGATATGATGATGATAATGATGATAGCTTGGCGCGTAAATAGTTGCACTAAATCGTGCTCTATTCTTAGTTCATTGAGATACATTTCATCGTAAATGTTTGGAATGTCAATGTCAGTTCGCCTGTGATCTTCGGGCATGTTTTACATTTCATTGTCTTAATTAAATAGACGAAACGTAATTCTAAATTTATTTTCCGTTATCGCCGCTTTACTTGATCGGGTACATATTTTTAATGAATTTGTTCATCTTTGAGAGCATCAAATTAGGGACTTGCAAAACGAACTTCAGAGTGCCCAACAGGAAGTGCGCAGTCTACAAGAATGCATTAAAGCACTGGAACAACAGATGCGATACTCTAACCACAAACAGCTACATCATATTCACTGTGAAACTCTATTAAAAAAATCTATAGACCCAAAAAATATATTTGACAAACAACTGGAACTGGCAGTTAAACGTAAGCTATGTATCATTTCCAGCAATAAAAGATACAATATTCTACGTAACATAGAGTCAAGCGATTTATTCAATGGATACGACTACTGCCATCTAATCACGCCAAATGTGGGCATCAATATACTTCTGCGGTCTTTGCAGAATAAACTAAATGGGTACACTTACCGAGACTACTGCGTAATTATGATGGGTGAATCAGATTTCTACAGTACACAAGATTACAGTGAATTAGTAAAATCAATAAGAGATGCGCTAAAACCGATAATAAACACGAACATAATTTTAACTACACCTACGTATATTTATGGTGCACCCTTATACAATAGCAGATTGAAGCAATTTATCAGTCTTTTAACACCTGATATTGTAGAACACAACCATGCGTTTCTTATGGAATCCAACAAACATATAAATTTAGAACATTACGCACAAACAACAGGAAAAATACGCAGATTAGGAGTCCAAAACATACTCGAACACTTGGCGCACCTTATCTCGACGATACCAACCGTACAGCAGCTACAGCCAAAAGATGCACAGGACTCGATACTGTCGATAACCAACAACAATACACCAAGTTTTTTACAACAAGAAGCTCTCATTTTGCCCAATAAAGATGCAGAAATATCAGAGCAGGTGGGGTTTTTTCGTACAACTCTATCCGCATCATGCACCAAAACATAGCTGGATTGCTGAATAAATCTGATACATTAACTGTGCACCTAGAAGAGCTCGAAAATACAAAGAAATGTATCGATGTAGTATGCATTACTGAGCACTTTGTGCCGGACACAGTAGAAGACCTTATAACACTACCAAACTTCAAACTTGCAGCAAATTTTTCCAGAGACAAAAGAAGAGGAGGTGCTTGTATCTTAGTCAGGTCAGGATATCCATTTAGAGAGTTAAGTATTGTAAAGACTATGTCCATTAAGTGTGCAGTGGAGTGTTGTGCAATTGAACTTATACGACACCGTATGGTGATCATATGCATGTATAGGACTCCCAAGTCTAACATTAGTTTATTTTTAGACAAAATTGACAGTTTGCTCAGTAAAGTCTGCGACAACACTGATAAAAAGATAATTTTGTGTGGTGACTTTAATATTAATATTTTAAAACAGACCAACAATACGCGCCAATTTGAATATACCCTTTTGAACCATAACTTACATTTAGAATTAAAGCAGCCCACTCGATTAAGTAGCAGTACGTGCTTAGACAACTTTGCGCACAACTTAAAAGGATGTAAGAGCGAGGTAGTTGAATTAGGCCTTTCAGATCACACAGCTCAAGTTTTGGAATGCCCTGTTAAGAAAACATGTAGCATAACTACATGGAAAATAAAACGAAGGGATTACAGTAATGACAACTTAATTTGCTTTAGGAACCAATTAGAAAAGCTCTCTTTCTCAGAAACTTTAAGTAGTAATGATACTAATACGGCATATAATGCTTTTCTAAAGAATTTTCTGTCCGTTTATAATTTATGTTTTCCCTTTAAAATCATTACCCTAAAAACATATAAAAAACCTAGGTGGATATCTCGAGGTATCAAACTGTGCAGCAAAAAATGCCGACAGTTACTATGGCAGTCTAGATTTAGTCCTACGCACGCAAATAAAACAGCGCATAAAAATTATAACGCCAAATTTAAAAAAATCATAAAACTTACACAGCTATCCCAGAATAACCATTTTATAACTTCATCGGAAAATAAATCAAAGGCGACATGGCAAGTTATCAACCAAAATAAGCAGTTTTTTCCAAAAGAGCCCTTATTACATATAACCAAAGACAATAAGATTGTGTCTGGCGCCGGGAATGTTGCGACTGCATTTAATGACTTTTTTATTGACCAAATACAGAGCCAAAAACACTCGAAAATCCAAAATGTAAGTGTTAACTGTCCACAAACTATCTATATGAGACCTACCATCCCTTGCGATATAACTAATATTATCAATTCGCTAAAAAACTCTAACAGTGTAGGACATGATGGAATTTGTACAAAAGTGATTAAATATGTGTCGGACACTATTGCATCGCCTTTAAGTCACGTAATAAACCTCAGCATAGCGTCAGGCGTCTACCCAGAAAAGTTAAAAATAACAATTATTAAACCACTACATAAAAGGGATGATAAGACTAATATGGCGAATTATAGGCCCATCGCTCTTGTCTCCATATTCTCTAAGATTTTCGAAAAAGTCATATACGAATCACTGTATGGCTTTCTAGAGAAACACAAATTACTAGTACCTGAGCAGAAGGGTTTCCGCAAGGGTGCTTCCATAAATATGGCAGTATACGACCTTCTGCATCCGGTTGTCAATGCCATAGATAACAGAGGGCCAATTTGTGCCATATTTATGGATATGACGAAGGCATTCGACTATGTGGATCATACTATCCTTCTGGGAAAGCTTAGTTGTTATGGCATACGTGGAAACATCTTAGATCTCATAGAGTCGTTCTTAAGCAATAGGGAACAGTATACTGAGCTAACTCAACTAGATTTAAACAAAAAAATGGAGGTAACTTATACATCTACAAAACGCAATACTGTATACGGAGTTCCTCAGGGCAGCGTTCTGGGGCCACTTCTGTTCCTCCTTTATATTAATGATCTTCCGCGGCATATCAAATACCCAATGGTCCTGTTTGCCGACGATAGCACAGTAGTTATTGAATGTAAAGATGCTGATATTTATGAACTTGAAATTAATAATACACTACGACATATAATTGAATGGCTTGAAAATAATAATTTATTGATTAACCTAAGCAAAACGAAAATTATCCATTTTAACCAACGATCACCTATCGGTGCCATAAGCTGTGCTTATCAAGGATCTATAATAGAATCAGTAAGTCAAACAAAATTTTTAGGACTTCAAATCGACAACAAACTGACTTGGAAATCTCAAACTGACGCCATTTGCAAAAGGTTAAATCAATTTGCTTTCGCCCTATATAAGCTAGCTAAGCGGGCAAGTATTCAGACGGTATTGACGGCATACCATGGGTTTGTGGCATCGACCATACGCTACGGCATTATATATTGGGGGAACTCTACCAACAGAGAGGCTGTCTTTAAGGCTCAAAAGAAATGTGTGAGAGCAATTCGTGGACTCAAACGAGAAGACAGTTGTGAACCACATTTTAAGGAACTAAAAATACTAACGTTTCCATGCCTTTACATACTTGAAGCTGCGCTTTTCGTCAAAGCGAACTTATACCTCTTTAAAACGGTATCTGAAGTGTTTCCCAGAAGTACGAGGTACGGTAAAAATCTATTCACAGAACGAGCAAATACTGCGTTGAAACGCAAAAGCGTGTTTTGGTTAGCGAGCAAAATTTATAATAAATTGCCAGATAGAATAAAGTCATTGCCAATACCACAATTTAAGAATAAGCTAACAGAATTACTTATTGAAAAATGTTTTTATTCAATTCCAGATTTCTTTTCATATGAAATACTATAGTTAAAATGCAATATATAAAATTATGTGAATTATAAATTGTTATTAATGATTTTTACTTGTGAATGTTACTATAATGCTATTTTTGTTTTTAATCTTATCTAATGAATTATTTTATTAATTATTAATATTTGAGACTGTCTATATTTTATGATTTATTTAATAGTTATGTATGTTATTGTAAGAATTATGTTAAGGACATGTTTTTGTATGCCAAACGGCAAAACATAGTGATACCATATATATAATTTTATCCACCACTGTATAATGTACCTATGTTTCACAAATAAACACTTTGACTTTGACTTTGACTTTGACTTTGACTTTGTGTGAATAACTTGCGGTAAGATGATATTTTATAAATAATTAAATTAAATAAAACGGTGAAAATTCTCACTTCAAGTTTTTTATTTGGTGACATTGATATTGTGTTTTCAAAAAGATATATTTTTAACATAAGTTTCTACGAGTATTATGCTGATACCAACGAGATTTGGTAACTTAAGGTACAACATTGTGATCCTATTGTTTTAATGTTGTGTTGTGCGTTGATGAATTATTGAAGATTTTTACTTTCAAATCGTTACCCGAGCCTTAATTAGTGTCACTCGTAAAAAAATCTTGCCAGTTACTTTGCTTGCCTTTGATAAATCAAACTACGTTCCATGCTCCAAAAATTGGATCTTAAAATAGTACATTACTACCGAGGCCGCGAAGTGACTGGTTGCCGGCCGAATATATGTAGACGGCCGAGCGAAGCGAGGCCGGATAGTATTCGGACGGCAACCCGTCACTTCATGGCCGAGGTAAGTATAATGCTTTTCTCAAACATGCAATGAAATGAAACAAAAAAAAAATAATATATCTTCATTCTAAGAAATTATAAGTCAACTACATAACTGGCTTTGAAACACAACAAAAGTCAAATACTTTTTTTTTTAATTTTTAGTCCTTGTGGACAGGCGAAAGCACTAAGCTATACGGCCTTAAAAATCAAATACGACACCGACACCTCATTTTTTTTAAGTTTGACATGTTTGAAAGGTGCAAATTTTTACTTTTAAAAAGCGGTATTAGACGATGCGGTCTGTTGGGTCCAATTAATCGCATGCGATCGGGGCCGACGGATCGCACCGTAATAATACTGCTTTTTAAACATTATTGTACATATTTTAAATGATATAATTTAAATACCTAATTATAACTGCAACAATTAGCCAATCATTTTTTTAAATACTAATATTACTTACAGATAATTATTGGCTAAAATTGGGCGGGGACACATTTTCAGACTTTGAGAGTTGATATCTCGAAAACGGTTTGCTCAAATCAAAATGAGATGTATAAACCTTCATATCATTTTCAAAGACCTTTCTATTAATACCCCACACGTTTATATACAACTAAAAAAAATGTTCTATCCCTCAGTTACATGTATGGAGGGCCCCCACCCCAATGGTTTTTTTTTACAATTTAGTATCATAATCCTGTAGCGGTTCATACAACACATATGCTTACCAAATTTCGTTGCTGTAGCATTTATAGTTTCTGAGTAAATAGGCTGTGACAGACGGACAGACGGACAGACGGACAGACGGACATGACGAATCTATAAGGGTTACGTTTTTGCCATTTTGGCTACGGAACCCTAAAAAGAGGCACTTGCCGGCCTAGGCCGGCAACGTGGTACTTCCCGGCCGCTTTTTAGGCACGTAGCTATAACATTTCATTGCATGTTTGAGAAAATGCATTTTTCCTTACAAGTCGAAATAAAATTAATATAATATTTTAATGGAATATTTTTAATTGTGTGTTTTTTTCTTTTCTTCTTTAACATCTAATGTTAAAATTTATAATTGCGTTTCTTCGATTTATTTAATTTTTAGATTGTAAATATTTTAATATGTATAATTACTTTGACATGTGTGTTATGGCATTAAAGTTTTTGAATTTGAAAACGACTACACAGTCAGGCGCGGATACAGGATTTCGTTCGGGGGGATACAGGGTTCATTAAACTATGATATGATAGTATTTTATACTTACGTATAAAACAGCACCTAGGCATACCTAACTCCAGTGTGAGGGGGCGGGGTGGGGGGCAAGTGCCCCCATTGCCCGCCCCCCCTGGATCCGAGCCTGTACACAGTCCACAAAACAGAAAAAACTTTGTTCTGTGACACAGTCCAATGGCCCGGCCACGACATTGGTCTAGGGCGACCAGCGGCGAGCGAATCCATGAGTTGGAGCGGAATGCCGATGTGGGTACCTACTCCCTCTCGCACCTATGGTTTTCCGCTAAACCGGTCCCCTTAGAGTTAGACCAATGTCGTGGCCGCGGCACAAGGAAAGGAAACGCTGATCCAAAGATCGGAACTGCTATTTTACTAGTAGCAACAGCAATGAATGGAAAATTATACGGCAGCCGTCATCGTGAATGAAGTCATTGATAAATGTTAGCTACCTGCCTATTAGGAACTAAGTATTCGATTTGTAAGCCCAGTAGCGGCGGGAAGGCGTGACGGAAATATATTGGTGTTATTCGGTACAAAAAGGGCCCTAGGGCGATTCGAGTCTACGTCATTAACGGTAGCACACTTAATAGAAAAGTTTAGGATTCGTGATGCTGATGATACAGTCTGGAATATACCTATTCTTGCAATTGGTAAAAAAGTATAGAACAGTTTCGAGTTAATGGGCCATTTTTTCATAGTTGCCCCCTGACCTTTTTTGTAACATACGTGTTTTTATACGACTGATATCTACTCAGAAACGTGACCTATTTCGATCCTAATAGAGAAAAAAAACCCAAAATTTACATACATGTTTAAACTTTCCGTTCCGTTACAAAATGTACATATGGAAAAATGGTAATGGAATGAAAAAACGTGGGGACCTATCAGGATCGAAAGAGCTCGCTGTTCTGAGTTCTGAAAATCATACCTATTAAAAGTTCCAACGCCAAAAAAAAGAGAAGGGGGACATTTTTGAAAAAAAAATGGCCCAAATATCACAGTCTAAATACATACATATATAACCACTTTCCATTATGTGTGTCATACGGTACAGTTTTCATTTCTAAATCAAGCTAAACCGGTTACGAATATTACCTAATCACCACTATTATACCACCGAATTATTTTGGTTAAAGTTGTATAATTTATTAACACCTACAATTCAATAAGATGTAGGTTTCGTCACGCGATGCGGCCATTCAAGTTTGTGACTAAACCACTTTATTCGACTTTATTGTTAAAGGAAAGTTCAAAAAACTCATTGCCTATGCAACTATGTACCTTCACCTGAATATTTCGAATTACAAGTAAGTAACTAGTATTGTATTTAGCTAAGTAGAACGACAGGCCATTCTCATTTCCCTGTCCATTTTTTTGTATTAGAACACGTAGATATTGTATTGTCAGCCTCCGTAGCCTAGTTGGTAGTGACCCTGCCACGAAACTGGAGGTTCCGGGTTCGAATCCCAGCGAGGGCGTTATTTGTGTAGGTATTTATTTATCAAAAATATTTGTTCCTTGGTGATGGCTGTCTAAATCTGTATGTATCTATCTATTATAAATATCGTCGCCTGGTACCCACATCACAGCCTTAATTGCGCTTACCGTGGGACTAGGTCGATTTGTGCATGTCCCAAGATATTTATTTATTTATTGTTCTATATCTGCTATCAATAGGTGCTGGTAATCTCGCAGTATCCTTTTACCTTCGTATAGGATTTTCCAGGGATGATTATTTCATGGCGTTTTATTAGGATAATAAAATGTAAAGACACTATGTGTGTGCTTAAAATAGTTAAATCTAGAATAAATCATTCATTAAAATAATTTACCATAATAATCCACTACGTCCATGGACCTCAGTTCCTGCTTTCCATCAGGTGGGCTGAGAGCTCAGTTGTCTGTCTACCTTCGTCACATAAAAAAAATTGCTGCCATAGCGTGAGTAATATGTAAGGAGATATATTATATTGTTTTCTATAATAATAAGTGCAAATTGGTCCCAAAACGAAAACAAACACCTAAATCTAGATCACGCGTGCCAAAACTGTGAACTTAATGTATTGTAAATTTAGTTCATGGACATAACAATATCCACGTTTAATATCTTTTTTTAGACGTACAATTTATCTCGTTGTCACATCCGTTGAAAAAATGATTACCCTTCAGAACATTGTGGTAGATGGTAGTTACAGCATTTGAGACAAGATAATAGATATGGTGCCGTAATGCACAATAATACAGCCAAGTTATAATTATGAGAGTTAAAACGAAACAATGCCTGCATTTTCGTCCCAGATTTCGAATTCATTACGTCACTAATCGTAATAGACTAATTTGTCGCGGATAATGTCGGCGATCTTTAGAAAACTAACGAATACTTGCGATCGATTTTGATCGGTGAACTATTTTGGCTCCAACCAACAGAAACTTGCGTGCTTATTGTGAATTGGTATTTTCCAGATAAAATATGATTATTTGACATCCCGTCGTTTAATAGATTAATATAAAATAGTGAACACGCAATTTTGTGAATCAAACAAAATAATGCCGTACCAAGTCATTATTGTCATTAAATTCGGCAAAGTAGGCAGCTGCTGCAGCGCTGGTTACTTCAATGTTGGTGTTTAGGTAAACCGTGTTAAAAAGATTTTTCTAGATTCGTTTCATCAGAAGAAGGTATATCCCAGAGCTATCCAGGGATTGAGGAGATAGATACCCGGGTCCGGGTAAGCGTTGTTTGCTAATATAAAGGCATTAACAGTAAGTACCAAACAGTCACCAAAATTAAAAAAAAAAACTTCAACCGATTTCTCTGACATCCCATCGTCAGACTTGGTGCCTACGGGACCATCTCAGGGTTATAGCTGTTCGATTAAAAAAATATTTGAAAATCGATTCACGATTCTCTGAAATCTCGAGTAACATACATACAAAAAAGCTCCTTTTTGAAGTCGGTTAAAGAAACATTTTTTGCAGGCGATTAACGGTTCTTATTCTTAGAATAACTAACTTAAGGTGCGTTCAGTCAGACCAAGCGAACATTCGCTATTCTAACCCCCTACTCTACGAAATTCGATCGTTAGACAAGACGTGATTCGTTGATTTCGTAGAGTGGCGGATAGAATAGCGAATGCTTGTTTGGTTTGAATGCACCTTAAGCTAAAGGTTTACGTTTTGATGGTAGTGATAATGATTCAATTGTATAGCATTACAGCATGTCTTTACAGATGAAGTACGGTACTTATATGTATTAATACCTAATAATACATATAAGTACCGTGGGACTAGGTCGATTTGTGTGAGATATCCCAAGATATTTATTTATAAGTAAACGGAAACATTGTTTATAGGTAAATGGTAATTGTCATTAATAAATTGATAACATTACCTATTGACAATGATAACGCGCCTACGTGTTATGCATTGTAAAGTTTATTTTGCAATTAATACGTAGGCAAAATACACTTCGACATAATTTGGTGACGTCTACATAATATCAAGTAACACTTTGGGTGTACGCAAACAAAACCCTTACGAATGTAAACAAGACTGAACAGAAAGATACAAAATTAATTCTCTCCTGAAGATGTAGTTGAAATATACACCGTGCGCTCTTATAACCCGAAAGATATGCATTTTTGACATAAAAACAAACAAAATATAGGTATTACCTGTATGTCAGTTTTGGCGAAACAATTAGAACATTTTTTTGTACTGTGTAACAATTAGAAAATGTGTTTTTTTTTTCAATTGGTAATAACTCTGAAACTAGGCGATATCCAGAACAGTTTACATGACATTATAGTTTCTAAATGTGGTCAGGAATACACTGTTCAATCAGTCGGGTTTAAACAGCCCACGGTGTGTAAGTAGGCACTGTACTCAATAGTAGTTCTGATAAAAGTCTAACAGTCTTCTAGATGTGTTTGGTAGTTTGGTACCAAACACATCTAGAAGACTGGTTTTTTCGGCATCGAAAAATCACAAAATATCCAACAGCAAGATCTTTAAATTTTCGACTTAAGTAGGGTTAGTTGTGGAACATTGACACAAACGGACACAATGAAACTTTGCGATATCTCGGAAACCTGACCTTAACGGCTAGCCCCGTCTATCAAATAAGGACGAGCTTAGGGACCCTCCACAACTCCCCAGGGTGCGAGCGACGATCGCAGAAGGAGCACGTCGCTACATGCTTCAAAGCGAATTGAACCAGGAAAAGTAACAATTTTTATTTATATTTCGTAATTTTTTGTAAGAACACAGAGAATTGTTTGGTAGTTTTTATATTTTTGTCGTATTGTATATCTAGTCAAGTTTATCTTAAGCTAAATACTTTTAAAATTAGTTCAAGTTTTGGTCTCGTTTTTTTATTTAGTTTAAAATAATACCCTGGTGTCTCACAATGAAACATTTTTTATGTAATGTACAATGAAACAGGACCATGTTTCGTTGTGTACTGTATAGTTTTATTGTACACCGAATGTGAAATTGCAAAAGGTTACTATTCTATGAGACTGTTTATTTAAACATGTTTCATGATTAGCACCTCATTATCAACCTATTAAGGCCCGCTTGTATAACCTAGGGTTAAACACTGACCAGTAAAATGGTCACTTTAGCTCCTGCTGGTGAATACCTGGTTATTTGGCTAAACCCGGGTGGTACAAGAGAGTCTAAGTAGTACATTTCTAATATTTTTGGTTAACTAGTATAATTATATTATATATTAAATATTTCGTAAAATCATATGCATAGTAATAGTGGTAATAAAACATATTTTTTATCTTTTAAAACATTCTGTTCCTACATATTGTATTAATATGTGATTTGAACATTTTTCGATTGCTTAATGCGCCAATGTCATAAAGATTCGTTAATAAACTAAACTTCCCAAGAATTTTACTAAGAACAACCACATAATATATATAATAACCTGTTTTACTACTGATTATGTAACTCTTTTTCAATGTTGGTGACCCGTGATATTTTTAGTTTACAATGAAACAGCTCACGGTGTTTCACTGAACACTATTTATTAGTACACATTGAAACAGTACACTTTTTTCAAAAACATTTTAACAATATATACGCAATTTTCAGAACTAGAGCCACTTTTTTACATACCATAAATAATTATGACTATTAGTCTATTTTATGGCAAAATATACGATTTTTAACTTTCAAATTGGCTGAGTTAGGACAGTTTAAAAAGTTGAATGTTTCATTGATGGCAATAGTTTAAGTAATATGTTTAACAATAAACCATACGTACACAATAAAACAACATGATATTTATGTTGTCACAAAGTGTATGATATCTATCGTGGAGATGCCCAGGACCCTTCCGCGTTCGCCTGGGTTGCAGCCATACTACGAGGATACATAAAACATAACTTTTTTTTGCAATATGTCGCAGTTATCGACGACATTGTTAAGTTACTACGAAACTTGGGTTGTATACAATGAAACATTATTTCGGTTTCATATATCTCTCAGTGGTCTCATTAATCATTTAACAAATTAGAATCCTACTAAACTAAAGCTACTCCAGCCTACCGTTATTATTAACTTTCCTTTATTTTGTATTCATTGCAAGCGTACTTATATACATATAACATATAACACAGTTCAGTCAGTTATATGTTACATATAACACAGTTCCAATGTTGGTTAAGTCTGTTTCATAGTTCATTGGATTTATTACATCTGTTTCAATGTAAAAATTCAGGTGTTTCATTAAATACATGCATGAGGACACAATGAAACAAATCTCATTTTTTGTTTAAAGTTGCATAACACATATACTATTGAAAATAATTAGAAACCAAGAATGCGATTCGATAGCCAACTAAATTGTTTATCTTCGAACACAATATCTCACTCGTAACTTCAAAAACACCAGAGATACAATGGTTTGAAATTTAGTTGTTTCATTGATCCGCAACTTACCCTACCTATTTTATCTGGTTAGGTTTCTCTAAAGACTTTTGGGCTTTTTATAAGCATTTTTACCAATGTAATACAATGGATAAAAAAGTACATCAAAGAACATATTTAATGAGGCTAGTATACTAATTAGCTCTTATCAATAGCTGGCATTTGTTGGATTTCATTTTAAATTTTCGGGTAAATTCATTATGAATAACTGTGTCATACTTTTCAAACATGATGGTAAGCAAGATTGTAAGCTTTTTTTACATAAATATCGTAGAGTTGTTTTTTTTACGTTACGGACGTTTTATGTTACAATGGATCCTAACAAATTACTTAATTAACACAGATGGTAAATAAATATATTTAAAAAAACGTCAAAATTGTCATGAAAATACTGTAATAAATACTGTAATAGAGATAGGTTTGGAATGTGGTACTTCATTAACATAATTATGTAAGACGATATCTCGATCTGCAGACGAATAAAATTTATTATCCTCTGAACATAAGACTGCAGAGCGACAACCGAAACTTGTGAAGGTTATCTGACCAATTTGATTATTATATCTATCACTGCTTTATGACCTATGACATACCTAAATGTGATGTTCATAAACGTCTATCTATACCCAGCATTAGAGGCATTCAGAATCTGTAGAAAGCCTTTCTTAATTCAGGCTCTATTATCATAATCCTTAAATCGGAGCTAAAATTAATCAAAAAGATACATACTGGTCCAAATGTGTTCCAAGATATTTCGTATGACTGAAATGTCTGTCAAAAACCAATAACACACCAAGTTCCGATTTGTTTATACCGAATTCACAGACCGGCTGCGAGCGTCAACACGAGCGTAACGATGGACACATCCGAGCTCCACGGATGGCGCGCCGACACTGCCGAGCCCTGTGATGTATCGACCCCCTCTGACATAACAATGCGAGAGGACCCCGCAGTCTCGCTGCAAGACTACTACTGCACTGCAGCTTTATTTTTGGCAAAGCACCCGATGGTGAAGCCGGCCGAGTTTGAAGCGAATCCGTGCCAAGAGCGAACGGATCAGTCAGCGACCCCGTTTGGAAATTGCGGATGAGAATAAATTGCATAAAATTTTAGTTTATCTCTAGCCATTAGAAAAAAGGTGTCCCCAGTCCCCACTATCCAACAATCCCTCTAGTAGGATTTAACAGATCACTAAAGCTGGCACTGAGAATGCTACCAGTAGAAGAACATCAGCACCAATAAGTTTTCTTTTTTGTAAAGATTTCAAATGCGTGTGATTGGGTAGTTCTATGCGATTATTCCGTCGCACAAATCAAGTCATTACCATTCCCAAATTATTGACGAACTGCGTATTAAATAGTGGAGTCATTTTCGGTTATCTTGTAGCAGACGCATGTTTGTCTGCTATTCTGTCATAATAGTCTCGTTTGCTTTTTTAAAACGGAAAATAAAGTGGTGATGGTAATGAACAATAAAAACGCGTAAAAAAATCGCATAGGAACACCGGTTTATTATTTGCTAATAACAGCTCAGGATCTGTAGACAAAGATAGAGAAATGCAAGATCACGCTGCAGTATATTTTGTGTTTTTCACATAGGGTTTAAGGTTGTATTCTGGAAGAATCTGGTTAGCGCATGCGTGGAAAGCACAAGCGGAATGTTGCAGAGGCTGAGATTCACGGTCACTCGTTCAAGGTTGCCGAGATGCATTCATTAGTTGACAATAGTTATCTCAGATAAATCTATTGTTGTAAGTAATCTGAGGCAAACATTCTTGGGTAAAGTTAGTTGTGTATTTAATGAGGTGTAATAATAACACGATTAGTAAATATTTGTAACTAGTATTTATTAATTAATTTAATTGTTTTTAGCACTTTCGAGTCGTTTCTGTAATTGATAATGATCAATGTTGGGGAAATTCGAAGTAGTTCTTAACTGTTAAGTACTACTTCGACGCGTGGTGACGGCGGTAAGAATTAAGAATACATTTCTGACCGTCCCAACTCTTCCCGTGGTCGTCGTAAGAGTCGACTAAGGGATAACAGTGTCTGACCATTCGTTCATGAAAATATATGCATGCAGACCAAAAGAGCATTCGCTGTTCTATCCCCCACTTGCACTCTACGAAATCAACGATTCACGTTTCGTGTAACGATCGAATTCCGACAGAGAACAGCGAATGCTCTTTTGGTCTGCATGCACCTTTATGCAGCATCAACATATTAGACACAATCAATAGTACTGCGATCGACAATCCGCTTGCCCAGCGTGGCAATTATGAGCATTTACCTAAAGCGTACAAGTACATAGGCATAGTTAATAGGAGAGGCCTACGTCCAGCAGTTGATTAAGATGATGATAAGGCGGATAATGGTGAACTATCAGTTTATTCGAGCAATTTCGTTTATAATTTCGACTTTTTCTATCTCTGATTTCACTTGAAGAGTAGCGACCATTTGGCCGCTCTGTCACCATGGTGACAGGCGTGAAAATTGTACAAAATACTATTGCTCCTATTGCCAGCGTCCATAGGCTACGTTTACCGCTAGCCATCGGACGGGCTGTGTTTGTTTGCCACCAATATTAAGTAAGTGTAATGATAACTAAACTAAATATACAAAAATCTCTTCGTATCTAATTTTCCGGCGGCCGTGTGGTGACGGCAGTAAGAATACATTTGTCGACTAGGGGACTGAAGTGTCACTGACCTTTATTTGATAAAAGATTGATGATGGGCAGCAGCATCATCATAGTGGACACATTACTGTGTTCGCCAATCTGCTTGCCCAGCGTGGCGATTATGGGCATTTACCTCCTAATACGTCTATACGCATAGTTAATAGGAGAGGCCTACGTCCAGCAGTGGATTATCATCATAGGTTAATGTTGATCTAATTTTCCAAGTTGATATTTGGGAAGGTTGCGATCTGAGCTGTTCTCAAAAACTTCTGTACATAGGCTGGTAGAGTCTATGATGCTGAGCAAGATCGATCACATTTCTCAAAATGTCCCAACTGTCTATGCGTCTTCAATTATTTCAAAGAAATCTGACACCAAGCCTATTATCTTCAAATGAGTACGAAGCGATAAAAATGAAATAGTTAGGTACTTCAAAGGCAAAAATTGGGGTGTAGTGTCGTTCACTTTTGGAGGGGCGTTTTTTGTTTGTCGAATATTTATGACTCAATTAGGAGATAATTAATGGCTTCAACTACGCCTATTTTATGTTAAGGGTTTATTACGATACTTACCTACTTTACGTTCGCATGGAAAAGTAGAGCCAGAGCCGTAATCAAGTCCATGAATCTATGAATTAAATTGATTAAATATACTATTTCATTCCTAGATAGTTATGTTATTAGCTGCAAAAGTACATAGCCTGAACTTAAATCAATTCATATCTACGTAGTGTGAGTAGGTATACTTACCTACGTAGAGTTAACTCTTAAAATATTAGGTAGGTAAAACATTTTCAAAGAAATCTAACATTATTCCTAAAATTATAACTAAACTTATAAGTTATAACTATATATAAGTTATAGTTGTAACTAAAATTATAACAGCAGCAATTATGAATAGGGCCTTATCGCGAACTTTGAAATCCGCATAATTTGAGGATTTATCTCTGTCACTTTAATGACGCATTCTTTGGAGTGACAGAGAGATTAAATCCTCGAAATTTACGAATTTCGAAGTTCACAGTAATAGGTCAGTACATCCGTCATCTATCTTTATGAAATCCAGAGAAACTGGAGGACAAAGGAAAAATTTATAAATAAATATCTTGCCACATTTTGCACAAATCGACCTAGTCCCACGGTAAGCTCAAGGCTTGTGATTTGAGTACCAAGCGACGTAGCGACGATATACATAATAGATAGATATATATAGATACTTAAATATATAGACAACCATGACGAAGGAACAAATATTTGTGATAAATAAATACACAAATATAATGCCCTCGCCGGGATTTTAACCCGGAACCTACAGCTTCGTGGGCAGGGTCACTACCAATACGCAAAAACTATTTTGAACTATTAAGCACGACAACTTCGACATGCAAAGCTTTTGCTTCCCTAACGATCCTAAATAACATGTATAAATGCTGTTACATCACACTTTGCATCTTGTATAGTGTAAAATTTCACTAGAATAAGTTCAGGACGATCGCCATGTCCATCTGTGTGTCTGTCCGCAGCATAATTTGCAATTTGGCGTAGGTATAGGTACATATTAATCACGCCGATAAAGATTTTTTTTCGGATACCTGCTCTAGGTAGATACTCTAAAAGAGGGGATCATTTACTTACCCCAAAATTTTTGATCGGTGGGTCCAAAAATCATGTAGGTATAGTGGGCTTATATTTTACAATACTTTAAAATTAAACTATTTCGAACATAATCGGCCTCCGAATAACTACGGAACCCTACACTGACCATGGCCCGACATGCTTTTGGCCAGTTTTTTAATTCGAGACACCTCGCACAAAACCGTCGCGTCATTTTCCGGTGTGGTCGGTCTTATCGCATGTGGCCATTATAATAATTATAATAAATGATTGCTATAGCGTGTGTGTTCCAAGGGGACTTGTCGCTTGTGGGTTATAATAGTTATAATATTTTAAACAGTGACAGTTTTTTATTTATTTTCAATAACTACATCTACGAACAAATAAAAAATAAAAGCCACACGCCATACTAAATTGCCTTTCAAAAACTGTCCCGAATTTTAGTTGACAAAGTGTCACCTCCTCTTCAATGCATCACGGTAATGAATTTCATAAAAATTTTGATTGGCTATATTCTATAAATAGTACGGTCAAATCGTACATAATTTTACCCTAAACTCGCAAATCAAGTTATCGCTGCATTTTTGGTATGTTGTTTAGACACCATAAGATAGTATAAAACCATATTTTGCAAGCAAAAAAAGTTGTGCTAGCTGGGTAGTACGTGAAAAACTGCGCAATTTAGGGCCATTTTTTAGTTTCTGATTTTTATTTAAAAAAACCTTTCGTTTTTTGATATCATATGTTATTGAACGTTTAAAGACTAATAAATTTCCAACAAGTTGAGATAACATGCATTACCGTAGGTCTTATAGTTTCAGAGATTCGAGACTTTAGTACCCCCTTTTTTGTAAACTAGATAAAATTTTGTGTTTTGCTAACGTTTTCGACTTAATATCGCCTCACCTAATTATGCTACGAAAAACATGCAATAATGACCTTATAGCGCACTTAATATTCTTTAATTTAAGGGTAAAATTAGGTCAGTGAACTTTGTAGTTGAAAGTATAAACCCTAAATTCCAAAGGCAGGAGGCCCGCTATCTAAGTTTTTCATACAAATCGCAAGTCGAGTTGCAAAGCTGCAATTTTGGTATATTATAGATATATACGAAAATGCATATTAAAAGAAAAACAAAAAAATAATTTGGGCAAAGGACGTAAAAAACGGAAAAAAAATCGCACTTTTTTTAGTTTTTGACGTTTAACTAAAAATCTGTTATCTTTTTGATACTGATTGCTACAAAACTAAGAAAGAACATTAAATTTGAAAGGATTTGAGCTACGTTGCATCACCGTAAGTTATATATATTTTGAGATACGACATTTTATAAAGTGCCCTTTTATCAAAACATAAACAAATTTTAGGTTACGTTAAAGCTATTCACTAAATATTGGCAAAACGTTCGCGCTAAGAAAAAAAGTAATTGTAGATAATAACTACATTAAATTTGGAACAAATTGAGCCGATAACAATTACTGTAAGTCTTATAGTTGGGGGTATACGAGGCTTCAAAACATGCATTTATTTTCTTAACTTAATGAAGGGCACATTTTGAAATGTCGTATCTCTTAATCTATATAATTTAGGGTAATGCAAGGTAGCTCAAATCCTTTCAAATTTAATATTCTTTCATAGTTTTATAGCAATTAGTATCAAAAAGTTATATTTTTTTAGTTAAACGTCAAAAACGAAAAAAAGTCTGATTTTTTTTCAGTTTTTTACGTCCTATACCTAAATCCTTTTTTTTTCTTTTAATATGCATTTTCGTACATCCCTATAGAGCCTATATAATATACAAAAATTGCAGCTTTGCAACACGACTTGCCATTTGTATGAAAAACTTAGATAGCGGACCTCCTGCTTTTTGAATTTCGCGTTTTTAGTTTCAATTACAAAGTTTACTGACCTGATTTTACCTTAAATGAAAGAATATTAATCGCGCTATAAGATAATTATTTCATGTTTTTCGTAGCATAATTAGGTAAGGCGATTTTAAACCAAAAAAGTTAGCAAAACTCAACATTTTATCTAGTTTACAAAACAGGGTACTATTTGAAGTCTCGAATCTCTGAAACTATAAGACCTAAGTTAATGCATGTTATTTCATCTTGTTACAAATTTATTCATCTTTAAACGTTACCTGATACATATTGTCAAAAAACGTAAGGCTTTTTTAATAAAAATCAGAAACTAAAAATAGACAGTAAATTTCACAGTTTTTCACGTATCACGCAGCTAGCACAACTTTTTTTTGCTTGCTAAATGTGGTTTTATACTGCCCTATGGTGTCTAAATAACATACCAAAAATGCAGCTTTACTACATGTTTTGCGAGTTTAATGTACGATTTGACCGTACTAAAATATTTGTCAAAGATGTTGCGCCGAAATATGCGCGGTGTTAAGAAAAGCGCTATGTACCTATATTGGTACAATTGAACAATTGTGTTTGGGGACATTTTTGAGCTGGCGTTAGACGTCCATGTTATTTAATGGTCGCAGAACTATATAGAATAGAATGAATTATTAATCTGATACTGATGAATGGTAGTTAGCATACTAGCAGCTAGTATGCTAACAACCATTCATCAGTATCAGATTAAAGAAAAGCTGCTTTTATTGCGATTTCCTTTGTAAAAACCGTTACCTACTCTACTAGCACTCAGTATTTTATGACGGTTGTTATTCCATACCATACCAACCTCTTAAATTAATAATTCAATCTTCGATAAATAAATGGTCAATTACACTGCTATCCCTTAGTCGACTCTTACGACACCAAGGGGAAGAGTTGGGGTGGTGACAGTGACACTGGTGACCAATGTATACTTACTGCAGTCACCACACGGCAAATATTTTAAATTAGGGGCATTCCATGGAAACGTGTCGTAAGCGACACTGTTTTTTCAATACTTTTGAGAGATTAAATTAATAAGCTGAATTAGGGTATAATAATACCATATCGTCGGGGATATTGAAATACCGCGTAACTAACAAATTCAATTAGGGTAAATTTGAGTGTCATTTGTTTGATATTTGAACTCTATCTGCTTTAGTAGTTACGCGGTATTGCACTATCCCCGACGATATTTACCCCCTTATTCATAAACGTCTGCTAACTTAACAAGCCGCTAATAATTGTTTGTCCCTTTCGGTCCCAACAATGTGTCCATAAAAGCAAAAGGGACAAACAATACTTAGCGGCTTGTTAAGTTAGCAGACGTTTATGAATAAGGGGGTGGCTTTTAGATTCAGTGTTTCCTGGCGGCTAGCACATTTTATTAGTGTAGCTACCATAGTGACACTTAAGCGACAAAAAGTAGATGTTTTCATGGAATGCTCCATTAGCATGTCTGCAGTATTTACTATGAAAAATGACACCTGACCCGTATCCAATAACCGAGAGTGTGTGTTTTTTTCTTAGAAGTAAGTCTATTTTCAAACAAAATCATGCTGCGGGTCAGACGATTATCAAGGTCCATCCCACCATTCATACAGAAACATTGACATTGTCCCCCGTTGCGCGAGGATGCCGCCATTTAAGCCGACTATTTTAAACTGACCGACATGTGCTCTATTAAGGGGAAATGGGAGCTGTAAATAATAGGAGCATTCCATGAAAACATCTACTTTTTGTCGCTTACGTGTCGCTATAGTAGCTACCCTAAGAAAATATGCTACCTGCTAGGAAACACTGTCAATCTTAAAGCCTTGATATGTTATTATTATACCGTAACTCAGGTTACTCAGCTCAGCTTCAAAAGTATTGAAAAGACAGTGTCGCTTACGACATGTTTTCATGGAATGCTCCAATATAATCCATCATAAACCACCAGGAGGTAACGCCCATCGCCACGCTGGGCAAGAGGGTTGGCGATCGCAGTTATGTGTCAATTATGATGACGCTGCTGCCCAATCATCAATCCTTAATAAATGAATGGTCAGCGACACTTCAATCCCTTAATCGACTCTTACGACACCCACGGGTAGAGTTGGAGTGGTGACAAAAAAAATCTTACTGCCATCACAACGCGGCGTAAACTGAGCTGTTAATTGTTTTTAGAAAAATAGTTATTTGAAAAAACTACTGCTGGCCCTTTGCACGGGAGTTTAGATACATCGACGAAATGATGAACTGTAGCTTCACTCAATCGCTATGTTAAATTGGTGAAAGAAAACAGGGTATCATAGTTCCTAATTTCCTGCTCCAAAAATAGAAAAAATAATAAAATGTACTTCATATCGTAAATAATTCCAAGAAGATTATGACCATGTCCGTAGGTTTTCCTTTTTTTTGACAATATACGAAATATATATTTTTTTATATATATTTATTTTCAAAACTACAATTTATGTACATAGATTAAATCTAACTAATCTACTTAACCTAACCTATATCTAAGATTGGCCCTTGTGGCATTGTACCGAGGATGTTGGCGGCATTTCCTCGCTGTATCGCAATACTGATGCGTTGTGCGAGGAAGTCGCCAGCTCTTCGGTCTTTAGTTACATCAACCAGACGTTTCGCGATCTCAGCAAACAATTTGCGTGCGCTGGGGCCCCAAGAACCTAAAGTTTCTACGCCAAACGGTACAAAATCGTACTCTTTGCCGAGGCCCTTATATTTATTACGTTTTAAAAATTTGGCATTTTCAGCCGCAGCGGCTGCCTCAAACGTAGTTCGTTGAAGATGGGACGGTGCCAGGGTGTCTACGCAAGTAGCATCCCATACCAACATCCGTCCCAAGCTCCAAGGAACCAAAGACACACCATCAGGTCTCTTACCATCATCTCTAATAATACCAGTAGGCTCAAGAAGAGCAGGTACGTTGATCGTGTGGCAAGAGACCTGCGGATTATGTCGTTAAGCGTCGCATGTCTGGAAATACGGCCTGCGCTTTTTTGATAACTTAGTCCGTGGTGTCCCAGTCGGTCCACGTCTGTGCCACAACATTTTATTATATGTATGATTGTATGTCTGAAATAGCATTTAAAATTTTGCAACATGATTTCTTAGTTTTTGAAGGTTTACCTATAGTTTTGAATAACACGCAACGCAACCGACTCATACCGAAACGTGGTAAAAGTAGAAACTAGTTATCGTACAAACAATTTACTCCAGGGAGGAGAATAGTTTTGTACGGATAAAGGCAGCTCCCATTTCCTCTTAATGTTAGTCGGGACCGGGACTATTCTATAATTGGAAGCATGCGTTGTAATTTATGAACTATCCTGTGCCCGTAACGTCAGTCAGATCTCACAGGTGTCTACTTTAACGAGCAATTCTCGTATCTCTATAACTACTAACCCCCTTATTCATAAACGTTTGCTAACTTAACAAGCCGCTAATAATTGTTTGTCCCTTTTGCTCTTATGGATACATTGCTAAGACCGAAAGGGACAAACAATTATTAGCGGCTTGTTAAGTTAGCAGACGTTTATGAATAAGGGGGTAAGTGTATATAGTTATTTGAATGACAACTGAATTAATGAACGGAGGATCCTTTAAATTTTTTTTTATTTATTGATAAACTGTTTAAGACTTTCTATTTTTTACATCCACAGAGTCATCTGACGATAAACTTACAAGTTTTATGTATTGGTTAAGAAAATGCAGTAGGTATACTATTTCACATATTAATGGATTCCATTTATCTCATAGGTAAATATTAGAAAATAATGTTTAAGACCAGCATGTTTGAAAAATAACACACGACAAGACACGACAATAACACATTTGCTCAGGATTGTATTTACCTGTCCAGTCAAGTGCAAAATAAGATAACGAGTGTATACATATTTATGCCCTTGACTGTCCAATATCCAATAGACGACCGTATCAAAACCAAATACATTTATGGATCTTTCATGTGCATAATTCTGGACATGAAAAATGTGTTAGGATTTCCCCAAATCAAACGCGGGATCGGCTTAAGCCGCTCGAAAAACGCTTTGTCGCTTTATATCGACGACATAACAGCGAAAAGCCCGAAGCCGATTGTTTTGGGGAGACAATTACTCTGCATACGAGGGTGAATATCTGAGCGTTTCAACCGCCTAATTTTGGTGGCCTCATTTTTGTCAAAGTTTCTAAACGTCTCAATGTTCATCATCATAAATTTAAGAGTCAAACTCTTGTCGGCGTAACTGATGAATGTAGCTGTCTCCATCTAACTCTGTCTAAAGCCGCCTCCTTGACTTCCTTGTACGACACAACGTCTACTTTCTCTTTTATTTGTTTCATGTAACTTCTTCTAGGTCTCCCTCTTCCTCGCTTTCCTTCAATCCTTCCTTCTATTATGTTTTTTATCAAAGCGTCATGTCGTATAAGGTGGCCAAACATTTTCCCTCTTCTATTTTCTATAATCTTTAACAAACTCCTTTTTTCATTCACTCTTCTAAGCACTTCTTCATTTGTGATTTTTTCTGTCCAACTTATCTTCTCCATTCTTCTCCAGCTCCACATTTCAAAGGCTTCCAGTATCTCTCTGTCCTTTTGCGTCATGGTCCACGCCTCACACCCATATAATGCTATACTCCAGATGAGAGTTTTGATGAGCTTCTTTTTGGTTTTTTGTGTTATGTTTGAAGTCATTAAATATTTCTCAATCAAAATTGTCTCAATGTTATACTTCGTAATTTGTATAAGGTACCGTGCCTCCTTCAAATGACAAAGTGGCACATTGTAACGAGTAGAAATTTCGGCAAAAATGATGCCACCAAAATTAAGCTGTTGAAACGCTCAGATATTCACCCACGAGTGAAAAAAATGGATTTTCTATTTAATGGTCATCGTTGGCCGTAGCACAATTTCCTGTCAATTCAAAATGAATCGCTCAACCGTGCGCTGACGCGATCCATTCGAATAAATGTGACCTTCCGCTTCGACGGTGCCCTTGGTTTCATCAGCAATTAAAAACTGTGTCACGTATCGGGGTTTCTCGAGAACTTGTCGGGAATGGCGCGAGTTGAGGACGTGATTGAATAAGTGTGGATCCTTGAATCCATACTATTCCATACTTACAGGAACTATCTATATGTATAAAGGTGCATGCAGACCAAAAGAGCACTCGCTGTTCTATTCCCCTACTCTACGAAATTCGATCGTTACATGAAACGTGATTCGTTGATTTCGTAGAGTGGGGGATCTTTTGGTCTGCATGCACCTTAATATGCGGTCAAGCAGTACGAGCCTGGTGTAATTTTTCTGCATTTAGTGTACAGTCACGTATAATAATATGTGTACATTTCGTATGTCAAAGGCATAAGGATGAAAATTGTATACTTACATATTATTAGAGCCGAACGTACCTAATATAGCAAGCAACATGGTGGAATTCTTTCCACCATGAAACAATGATATAATATGTAAAGATATGTTACACCGGCTCTAAAATTGAAGCGCTCAGATTGTGATAATTCTAACAATCGCTCTTAGTCCTACTTAGACCACCGAGAGGTGTGTACCACTGCCGAGTTCTCGCAAATCACATGAACTGCGCCCTAAAATGTAATTTTATGTTATACAATAGTGAAAACCACAAAATAAAATACAAAAATGCCCTTAGCATCACACATCATGCGCAATCAAACTGAATTATATATATTTTTTTCAATTTTATTATTTATTGAAAATAAATAGGACACCATTTTGACGTTTTTGACTGACTTAGAGAAAAAGACAAGCTTATGCTGTTTAAGATCGAGAGTAACAAAGATAAAACAATGTTTATCAATAAAAGAATGCACGCGCGATTGTCAAATGCTAGTTGTCTCTTTTTTATTTATTAAATACGAGTATATGTATTTTGCCATCTCTTTTACGCATTTTGAAGTATGAAGATAGGTGTAGGGTCAACTGTCAATAAATTTTAGGTGTATGATGATATGAAGTATTTATTTCGCTCATTTTGTTAGAGTATAACGTATCTTTACTTATATATCATTGCCATGAAAGATAAAAGTCCAACAGTCCAACAAGCGTTTAAATACTTTCATTTGCACAAATATTCATCAAACATCTTTTGCTTAAAAGTAATCCCAATTTACCTTTAACGAAACATTACACATTAATATGCCTAGCATTATATTTTCCTTCCAACATTTTATATAAATCGTACATATTATTACAACTTGAAAATAACACGATAAAAAATACTTACACAGAATTATTTATGTATTTTCAATCTCCACAATGCGTGCGCGCCCCGCGCGCTGTTTGTCTATTGTTTTTTCTTAACTTTTTAAAAATACAAGCTGCTGGCAATGCTTCAGCCTATGCGAAGGCGGGAATAACCCGGGTTGCCACTAACGTAATAGTATTTTATGCAACGAACTAAGAGATTTTATGGAACAGTTAAATAAATAAATAAATAAATAAATATCTTGGGACATCTTACACAAATCGTACTAGTCCCACGGTAAGCTCAATTAAGGCTTGTGATGTGGGTACCAGACGACGATATATATAATAGATAGATACATATAGATACTTAAATACATAGACAGCCATGACCAAGGAACATATATTTGTGATAAATAAATACACAAATAATGCCCTCGCCGGGATTCGAACCCGGAACCTCCAGCTTCGTAGGCAGGGTCACTACCAACTTGGCTACGGAGGCTGAGTTGTTTAAGGGAAGTCAAAAAAGGTGAGTGGCGTGGGGAACAATTTGAGGCGAAGCCGAAAATTGTTAATAAAGACGCCACGAGCATTTTTTGACTTAGTTAAACAATGTGGCATACAATACTTTTTCTACGACCACACACTTGTTTTTAAATAAAATTGTAAATTTGAAAAATATTCTTAGTCAAACACAATTTTATTAATAATCAAGGTCGGGCGGGAGACGTCAAAATTAAAAAATAAAGCTCCTCTATGGTTTACTATTCATCAAGGCAGTATGGCTTAGTGTTTTCGCCTGTCCACGAAGACTAAAATAAAAAAAAACTGTTCAGGGGTTACAAATGGATTCCACCAATCTTATAAGTATTTTATAAATTTTATAATCAATCACCTTGCAGCTCATAATATGGAAAATTACCTGTCACCTATCTTTTGATTGTACAAATGCAAATAAGCAAGCAACACAAGAAACAAGTATCTTTACCGACAGTAAAAGAGTATAGAGTTACCAACATTTCACGAAGAAAACAAATAAAACAGTATCACCAACTTTTCTCGAAATTGTCGAGATTGAGAGGTGTTCGACAGTCCATTTGAAAGTAACGACCCCATACGTTTTATCTGAGATCCTCTTTGCGGTTGGATGCTTTTACACGCGGTAAAGCATTGTGTATAGGTATAATTATGTACAATCGAGTGCATTAATATATAGACACATTTGTAAGGGATCAGTATGGAGAAGTGTTTATACAATTATACAGGGTGGAAAGGGACGACGTTCCTTCCCGCTACCGTCCGATTCTACCAACCATAACGATGAACTTTCTGTATGGGACCAACATCGAAAGCGTACATAGAAAATTGACTTTTCCATATTATTGAACTCTAACTAATATAATCAATTAATCACACACATTGTACGAGGGGTTGCATTTTTTTTAAATATTTCTGTGTTGGTATCATACTGAAATTGCATTGTAATGGTTGGTAGACTTGGTCGGTAGCGGGAAGGAACGTCGTCCCTTTAAACCCTGTATATTAATGCCCTTGACTGTACCTATGGAGTCTGTCAACAGCCGCTGTAATGCGCACTGTACATGTGTCGGTAATGGCTATTTGATGGTTATCTTTATGAACGTTTTTTGCAAGAAATGAGGCTATGATCGGTATTTGTAGGTAGACATCCTTAATGTTGTAATTGTGACGTCACCAAGTTATCCATACTATTTTGTCACATCAAAAATGATGAGTTGAAATAGGAATATTTTGTTTCAGCTAATATTTGAATGGCAACTCTTCTTTTTAATGATTATAGCGCGTCGGTCAAAAGTAAAAAGTACAAGTCGGTTAAAAAGAAGTTGAGGAAAAAGAACTTGATGCGTTAAAAAAAACAAATTGATGTTTTCTAATCATGAATTGATTACAGCGCCCTCTCAGCAACGGAGTGTTGTCGAGTTTGTGGACGATTGTAGTAGACACACGCCTTTGAGTGGCTTAAGGTTGTAGTACCTTCGAAACATTGAGTACAGATGTCGCTAGAGATTAGCTTCACAATACCATTGACTAAATTCGCTGTGATTCACAGAAGGTGGTCTGGTGTAATTGGAAGCACGTTGCACCGGCAATCCAGAGGAAGCGGGTTCGAATCCCGTGACAACCAGAGTCTTTCGCAGTTGATTTTTTCTATGGTAAACACATCTGTTACGACATTGTGGGTTTGACTTGTTGTGTTTACACTAGAATTGAGAGAGCAAAGCAAACTGAACTGAATAGACAAACGATACTCCTCCTGGAGTATGTGTGGCTGCTCCCGCGATTCCGCTACTGCAGCTGTGGCTGGGTCGCATCACACGATGGTGGGTTATTGCACCATCATTTGGGGACGGTGTTGAGAGGCTGTTGAAGGAAAATTTGCCATGGGCTTAGCGAGAGAAAATGATTTTGGTGACAATAGAGCAAATTGCCTTAAAATAGTTATTTATAATTATGCAAACTGCTCTACACTGGCGTTGTAAATGCGTACGTTCTCCTGGGTCACTCTTAAAGTCGCAGTTTAATGTTTTTTTTGACAGTTGCGTGCCTTTTCCTTCGTGCGTCACTTCTATTGCACTAATCATGTTAGTAGAGCGTGCTGGTTTTTTTCTAAGCTATGAAACTTTTTTCCCCTGGATGAGATGACAGAATAAGAACAAAAGTAATATATTATGTAACTAAAAAAGACTGGGTCCTACAGTCAAACACTGAAGAGTTTATTAGGATAGTCACTATTTTTTAACCCCCTTATTCATGAAAATCATGAACGTTCAAAACGTCTGCTAGTTAGCAGACGTTTGAGACGTTAACAAGCCGCTAATAATTGTTTGTCCCTTTTGCTCTTACGGACATTGTTAAGACCGAAAGGGACAAACAATTATTAGCGCCTTGTTAAGTTAGCAAACGTTTACGAATAAGGGGGTAAGATTGTAATCCACAAATGTACTTACTCACTTGAGATGGGCGCAGCGACCCAAAATGAGTCTTGGCCCCCGACACAAGAGCAAGCCATTGCACTCGGTTTTTTGAGCAGTTTCATGCCAGTCGTCACCGCCGTCGTTCATCCACAAATGTACCTACTATTAAATAAATAAATAGTACATTTCCTAACTAGTGCGGGATTTTTTTTTGGCGAGTGTGAAAGTTGGAGCCCGAGTGAAACGAGGGTGACAATCACCCGAGTTAAAAAACAGTTTTTGCACGTGTAAGGGACGATTTTTTTCATAACAAGTGCGCGTCAAAAAGAGAAATTACCGCGCGCGAAGCGTGCGGAAAGTTCGTTTTTTCGAAACTAGTTAGGAAAAATATATATCAAACTAGGTATAGTACAAATAAAAACACAATATCTCGGCCAGCGGCATAAAATATCGCCCTTTGATATGCCCATGAACTTCTCTAGATATCTATTTTCGTTGAATAAGTGAAAAGGACGGCCATAATGACATTTGAAACCACACGTGGACTCTCCTTTTGTTAATAAAGTGACCTAATTCATTAATTTGTTACCTCGAATAGAAATATCGCTGTGAAAGAGACGCAATCAAGCTAAATGGGTCAAAGTCAAAGATTATTTTAAAAGCAAATATTCATTATTCATTTTCTCTTTCGAATTTGTATTAGGTAGGTACAAAAGGTTTAGCTAGAATAGCTACAAATATTCTCAATTTAGAGGGAAACCGAGACAAAACTGTATTTTCAACCGACTTCTAAAAAACGAGTATGTTTAAATGTTAGGGCACTCGTTTATTAATACATGTATTTAACATTGTTATTAGCAGGGTCCGTAATTTTCATGCCGATGACATCAATTTGACGTCACGCTCCATTTAGGGTGATTCGAAATAGTTTTATTGTTCATTATTGATCATTAGTCGTCAATCATTTTAATCATGTACAAATGACTTCAAAAGTAGTATATTTACTCGTGAAATAAATAATTCCTACTTGATACGTGCTGTACGTTAAAGAGGAATTCTGTATTCTACGTAATTATTTAAATGTGTTAACAATATAATTTAATAAAATGTATGTATAAAAACAAATCAAATAATTTTATTTATGTTTCACGTATCAAGTAGGTGTTACTTATTTCACGTGTAAATATACTACTTTGAAGTTATTTCTACATGATTAAAATGATTGACCACTAATGATTAGTAATTAACAATAAAACTACTTCGGATCACCCTAAATGGAGCGTGACGTCAAATTGACGTCATCGGCAAGAAAATTACGGGCTCTGGTTATTAGGATTACTGTTTATTGCCTGAAGCCTAATTAAAAATAAAAATTTTAGTACAGGGGCCCGTTTCTCGAACGCTTGTAACTTGTAATACAAGTGGAAGTCTGTTTTTAACACTATTAATTAGATAAGGACTTCCGCTTGTACGAGCCCCGATGCAGTGGAGTTCGTCTAGTTCGAAACAATTTTTACAAATTTTTTAATATTTTAAAAATGATCACATTATGCTAATGATAAATTGTATGAACGTTAGTCATGGTTAATGTACTACATTTCAAGAGACACAGCAATCTGAAGTACGCTTTTGTTGTTTAATAAATCGATTTTAACAAACCAGTGTCTAAATTATATTTTCGTTCACCACCGTAATTCCGCGCTTATAAGCTTGACGCAAAATTCGCAGTGCATCAGGTGTACCATGTCGTCTTTAATATTAATGGCGTTCTTTACATTCATTGATTATTTACAAAATTAAAAATTGTGGAAAAAATTTAAAAAAATACCTCTCGTAAAATAGTTTTTTTTTTAATTCTGATTTATTAAATCCAAATATTTTATACTCAAAGAAACTACTGTTACGTTCGTGGGGTGGGTTTTCTATAGAAAA
Source organism: Thaumatotibia leucotreta (assembly GCA_025490895.1). Taxonomy (NCBI): domain Eukaryota; kingdom Metazoa; phylum Arthropoda; class Insecta; order Lepidoptera; family Tortricidae; genus Thaumatotibia; species Thaumatotibia leucotreta. The sequence continues at coordinate 1,422,808 of JALPQI010000005.1, read as the reverse complement.
TGTATAAACAAGCCACTGATTAAAACTGACACTTTAATTACTAGTTAAAATAACAAACACCAAACTAAAACACTGATCACACACTTAACACGTCACACTGATTCACTCTCAAACTCGCCGTTAGAATCGCAGTTTTCGCTCTTGATGTTATCTCTTCGCTGTCTCAATTGAAACTCCTCCTTCGGCCGGGTCATACTGGGCTTTTATACAAGCCATTCAAATCTACAAAGTACGAGATAATTCGATTCTAGAAAGTTCCCGAGTCAGGTCGGTCGGTAGGGCCCGTGCGCGAACATTCTAGGGTATAGCTGTCTCTTTCTACAGGTTTCTTTTTCACACCCGTCGAGAATGTTCTCTCTATAGCTGTCTCGTTCACATCCTTCCAGAACATTCTCTCGTGCTGTCTCTATCTAATAGTGCTTTCTCTTTCACTCCTATGGGAAATTTAGCTATATACCGATTTGTACTTGAGAGGCCCGAAAGGGGTCCTGAAAACGCCTGAAAACGGGTTTTCAGGTTATTGCGCCATCGGATAGAGGGTATCCTGAAACGGCTTGAAAACATGTTTCAGGCGCCTGAAAACGACGGTATCTGGGGTGAATATTTGATTTTGTAGTATGTGAAAGAGGACCTTCTGAAACGGCCTGAAAACGCATTTCAGCCTGCTGAAAACGCTTCTAACGTGTCTAAAATCACATTTGTAGTTTTTATCATGCCACCGGCGTAACACTACCCCCTCCTAAGACATGCTCGTCCCGAGCATCATTATTTCCGTGGTATTTGGCGAGCCGGTCAACGTGAACAATCTTGCATGGGCTTCGTAAATTCCTCCGTATCCGATACGTAACGTCATTGATCTTCGTAACCACTCTGTACGGCCCGTCCCAATTCGGGGACAGTTTCGGAGACTTTCCTTTCTTTCTCATAGGGTTATGTAGCCACACCAATGAGCCTTCCTCGTACCCAATTTGGTTGGACTTCCTGTCATACCTGGTCTTCATCCTCGTGCTAGCTTGAAGCCCGTGCTCGCGAACTAGACTATAAACGTCATCCATCCGGTCTCTTAAATCGCACACATACTCTGTTATAGACCTCGGAGCATCTGGTGGTCGTCCTGTTAAGAGGTCAGCAGGTAAACGAAGCTCTCTTCCGAAATTGGCATATGCGGGAGTAACTGCAGTGCTTTCATGGGTGGCGGACCTGTATGACATCAAAAAGAGAGGGATATGCCGGTCCCAATCTTTTTGGTGACTTTCGACTACCTTGGCAAGATGTCTCTCCAGGGTCTGATTGAATCTCTCAACCATTCCATCGGACTGAGGATGATATGACGTAGTTCTTGTCTTATGCAATCCCATGATTCGACAGGTCTCTTGGAATACCGCAGATTCAAAGTTCCTGCCTTGATCGCTGTGTATCTCCAGGGGTACTCCAAAACGGCAAATTACTTCATTGACTAACTTTTCCGCTATTGTGACTGCTTCCTGATTGGGAATAGCAAACACTTCAGGCCACTTGGTGAAATAGTCCATCACAACAAGAATATACTTATTTCCAGAGTCTGATGTAGGGAACGGGCCTGCGACATCTAACGCAATCCTTTCCCAAGGTGCTCCAACATTGTAGATCTTGAGCGCCCCTCTACTTCGGGTATGCGGTCCTTTAACTGATGCACAGCTTACACACTTTCTACACCAATCATCGACATCCTCGCGGCAGTAGATCCAATAAAATCGTTGTCGAATTTTCATTAAAGTCCTTTTAACTCCAAGATGTCCACCAGAAGTACCGTTGTGGTAGCTTTCTAAAACGTCTTTCACTCTTTTCCTTGGGACAACAACTTGTAGGTGGACATCTTTCCCATTCGCTGACTCCCATTTCCTGCATAATACGCCATTATGCATGACCAAACTATCCCATTGCGCCCAGTAGCTTTTTGTAACTGTCCCCATCGGAGCTACTTCACACCATTTTGGTTTAGGTACTCCTGCATTAACCCAGTCAAAAATGGGCTTTATGTCGGGATCTTCTTTTTGTGCACGTTGCATGGGTTCATCGCTCCATTCCTCACTAACTGTATCTGTTCGCAACATCCTCAAGCAATCCTTGCCCTCTTGTCTAAGACAATGCTTGCAGTCATCTAGGCAAGGCCTCCGAGAGAGGGCGTCAGCATTTCCATGCGATTTCCCACTGCGGTGTTCGATTACAAAGTCATATTCCTGAAGCTGTTCGATCCAACGTGCTACCTGTCCCTCAGGGTTTTTAAACTCCAGCAGCCACTTCAAGGCAGCATGATCAGTTCTTATCCGAAACTTCCGCCCCAACAGGTATTTGCTGAAATGCTGTAACGTCTTAACAACGGCCAGCAGTTCCCGCCGAGTGACGCAATAATTTCTTTCTGGCTTTGATAATGATTTGCTAAAGTAAGCAATTACCACCTCATTATCTCCCTTCTTTTGTGACAATACTCCTCCAATACCTGTATTACTGGCATCAGTATCCACAATAAAGTCCGCTTCCGGATCTGGATATCCTAGTATTGGCGTTTCGCAAAGTCTTTGTTTGAGGTTGTTGAAACTTTCTGTACATCTCTGAGTCCAGTCGAACTGTCGCTTTTCTTCTGTTAGTTCGTGCAATGGCTTTGCTATATCCGAAAAGTTCTTCACAAATCTCCTGTAGTATGAGCAAAGTCCTAAGAAAGCACGTACAGTAGTTTTGTCCCTTGGCATGGGCCAATCCTTTACAGCGCTGATCTTTTCAGGATCTGTCTGGATGCCGTCCTTGGAAATCACATGTCCCAAATAATTGACTTTCTGTTTGAAGAGCGAACATTTCTTTGGACTTAGTTTTAGATTTGCCTCTCGTAGCTTAGACAATACTTGCTCCAGTTTATTAAGGTGGTCATCGAAGTTTTTACCAATGATGATAATGTCATCCAAATAAACCAAGCAAGTGTCTCCTAGTAGACTAGCTAATATTTGTTCCATTAACCTCTCGAATGTTGCCGGTGCGTTGCACAAACCAAAAGGCATAACATTGAACTGCCAGAGTCCTTTACCAGTTGAAAAAGCAGTTTTCTCTTTATCCTTATCCTTGATTTCGACTTGCCAGTACCCACTCTTTAAATCCAACGTTGAAAACCATTTCATTCCATTTAAAGTGTCTAGAGTGTCGTCGATTCGAGGCAATGGATAGCTATCTTTCTTAGTCGCATCATTCAGTCGGCGGTAATCGACACAGAATCTCATAGTGCCGTCCTTCTTCTTCACCAAAACCACGGGGGAACACCAAGGGCTTGTCGAAGGTTCAATGATGCCGCCCCGTCTCATCTCCTCGATCATTTCTTCAACTTCCTTTTCTCGTGCCACTGGAACTCGTCGAGGTCGCTGCCGAATGGGCATCACTTCACCAGTGTCGATTTCATGCTGGACTACGCCAGTTCTTCCGATATCACTGTCATGCGCAGAGAACACATTGCTATACCGCAACAATAACTGACGTGCTTTGACCAGCTCTTCCTGAGTGAGATCATTTCTTGATTCGCCCAACAACCCTTCTATGTCCGTGGAAAGCAAAGAATCTTCAGATTCCTTATCCTTGGTAGGAGCCTGACAGCTTTGTATCCAAGAGAGTTCCTCACATTTTCCAACCAAAGTACCTTTGTTAAGGACACACTTGGCATCACTGAGGTTGAGAACTCTCACAAATGCTGCAGGTGAAGTTGTAACCACCGTACGAGCAGCCATCCATGGTTTACCGTTGGATACTTTTTCTACAACTACACATCGACGACCTCCCTGACTTGATGTTCCTGGTAAACGCACTGGGACTAGAACCTGTGCCTTTGGTAGGAGAACAGTTCTTCTAGAGCAGTAAACATTCCCACTAATTCCTCCTTCCTTAGGAACCTCATCAAATCTAGTTTTCAGGACTCCAACTTCCATGTCAATTTTATAACCATGGCACCTCATAAAATCTAGTCCGATAATACAGTCGTCAATTATGTCGGCAACAAGCACTTTATGTCGATAAATGTGCTTGCCGATTCTTAAATCCACTCCTGTCTCCCCCTTGATGGGAATATGCTGGCCAGTGGCTGTAAGCAGCTGTAGATGCTTCGGTTGGACTACACGACCTCGAGTCAGGTGTTTCAGAAGCCAAGAATTAATCACCGTCCGAGAAGCTCCGGTGTCGATAGTAAGGTTACATGGTATTCCACCAATTTCTCCCTTGACGACCAGACTATTCCCGTCGTTGACTTGTGAGATCACTACTGGGACATTTCGACCACCAGCCAGCACTCGTCCCTTAGTCCTGGCTCTTACTCGTTTCCCTGCTGCGGCTCTGGTCGTACAGAACCCTTATTCCTGGTCACAGGGGATTCATCTCGTTCTCTCCTGCTGCTTCTTTTCGGGCAACTAGTTTGTATATGGCCACGTTCTCCACAATGGTAACATCGTGGCCCAAACTCCCGACGAGGTGTAATCGGCTCCCTTGCAGATACCTCACGTAGCTTATACGATCTTGATGGATCTTGGCGTACAGCTTCAACTTCTAGGGCATGAGCTACGGCATCCTTAAGGCTTTCGTGGTGCCCTAGTCGTACTGCCGCCCTTACTTCCAAATCCCGGATCCCATCAACAAATGCCTGCACCAGCATGGTTTTTACTAAAGAGTCAGCTGAACGTTGGTATGCCTTTCTGACCAGCTTTTCAATTTCCAGGGCCCATTGTTGCAATGTCTCATTACGTCCCTGCGTTCTGTCTTTCAGCTGAGCTCGATAGACATATTCTAGATGACTGTCTCCGTAACGGGCTTCTAATGCTTCTAGAAGCCGGTCATAAGTTTGTTCTTTTCCAAGAGCTTCTAGAATTGTAAGAGCCTCGTCACGAAGTGCCAGCGTCAGAGCCGTCGTCGCTTGCTCCTTGCTCCAACCGTTTGCTTTGGACACGGACTCAAACTGTAGCTTGTACGCCGCCCACGAAGATGTACCATCAAAAGGAGGTGCCTTAAATTTTCCACCTCCCGGCACAGATATCTCGGGTGATATGCCGGTGGTTCTGATGCCACTAGCTACTTTTAATTCAAGTTTCTGGAAGCGACGCTCGACCGCTTCCTCTACAACATGAATCTTGTTCTCCATGTCACTGAGCTTCCCCTGGACTTCGTACATTTCTTGCTTCCATTCAGTAGCGGCCTTGTGCAACTCTTGAAGAATCAATTTCGACTGATCTTCTTGTTTACGCGACTGTTCTTCTTGTTTCCGCGACTGCTCCTTCAGGAGAATCAGAATAGTTCCGAGGTCTGCGTCTTGAGTATTCTTAGCCTGCAAACCAGACGGACCGGGCTTGGATGCAGTATCCTCACATGCTGGAGGCTCTTCACGTACTGCAATATCCTCCTGTGTTGCAGGTTCCTCACGTGCAGTTTGGCTCCGGGTCACAACTCCTTTTGGCTCGGTCTCGTTGTCACGTGGCGTTATACCCATTTTCTATCCCGCTTCTGACACCAAATGTTACGTTCGTGGGGTGGGTTTTCTATAGAAAATGTATAAACAAGCCACTGATTAAAACTGACACTTTAATTACTAGTTAAAATAACAAACACCAAACTAAAACACTGATCACACACTTAACACGTCACACTGATTCACTCTCAAACTCGCCGTTAGAATCGCAGTTTTCGCTCTTGATGTTATCTCTTCGCTGTCTCAATTGAAACTCCTCCTTCGGCCGGGTCATACTGGGCTTTTATACAAGCCATTCAAATCTACAAAGTACGAGATAATTCGATTCTAGAAAGTTCCCGAGTCAGGTCGGTCGGTAGGGCCCGTGCGCGAACATTCTAGGGTATAGCTGTCTCTTTCTACAGGTTTCTTTTTCACACCCGTCGAGAATGTTCTCTCTATAGCTGTCTCGTTCACATCCTTCCAGAACATTCTCTCGTGCTGTCTCTATCTAATAGTGCTTTCTCTTTCACTCCTATGGGAAATTTAGCTATATACCGATTTGTACTTGAGAGGCCCGAAAGGGGTCCTGAAAACGCCTGAAAACGGGTTTTCAGGTTATTGCGCCATCGGATAGAGGGTATCCTGAAACGGCTTGAAAACATGTTTCAGGCGCCTGAAAACGACGGTATCTGGGGTGAATATTTGATTTTGTAGTATGTGAAAGAGGACCTTCTGAAACGGCCTGAAAACGCATTTCAGCCTGCTGAAAACGCTTCTAACGTGTCTAAAATCACATTTGTAGTTTTTATCATGCCACCGGCGTAACACTACTTTAGTACTACTATTGAATAGTGAAGGTTTTGTCTCTAAACCTTTTCCCCGGATGAACGGGATAATCTCGAAAAACTGCCTAACTGGACGAGAACATATGCATCGGGGCTCGTATTACAAGTCACAAGCTTTTGAGAAATAGGCCACAGGTGGTGCCTTTTTTAGGCACTAGTGCGAGAAGTGGCTCATTTTACGTCAAGTCCAAAACTTCGGAGGGGGTCCAATGGCTCTCATAAAATTTGTATTCCTATTTTCGATTATACTACGGATTGGAGTTCATGATAATCACTCTTCATAATTTTTTTCTTCATACATTTTATGTTCATATATTTTAATTCCTATAATCGGAACTTATAACACGCAGTCCTCATAATTTTTTAATTCCTATGATCGGAGCTCATAACACACAGTCGTCATAATTTTTTAATTCCTATAACTCGCGACATTATATCTAGGAGTTACTCGATCTTTGAGGGCTCAACGATAGATTTTATTTTTGACTTTTTAGATGTTTGCTTTTTTAGCGTTGAGGATTTTTATTTATTCAATTAAGAAGGTATAAGGGTTTATTTATTTATAACTAAGGTTATGTAAGAATTATATTTCTAACTAAACCCAAACTTTCTGGCAGCATTTCGGTTCTGTGAGGGTTGCAGTTCTAACCTAACCTAACCCACCTTTCTGGCAGCATTTTGGTTCTGTGAAGTCGCAGTTCTAACCTACCTTCCTGGCAGCATTTCGGTTCTGTGAAGGTCGCAGTTCTAACCTAACCTAACCCACCTTTCAAAAATTAGTATAAACAAATGTATGAACATTAACATTATGAAGTCGAATGATTAGGAGTTTCAATATTTTATTATAATAAAAATTATGAAGAGTGATCATTATGATATAAAATTGTATGAGACTCATTTTCGGACTTCCGATATTAGGAGTTAAAAAGTTATGTGAATGAAAGCGCACCCCTTCGGAGGGCCATCTGTACTAAAAAGCGTCGTACGATACACGTGCAAAAAGGAAATTCGTAACTCGTGTCGATTTAAAACTTGTGTCGTGATATACTAATTTAGACGACGTTATAATTCTTAACAAGCAAGAAGACCGTCGTTTCAAAAATTCAGATTTTCTACCTTAGAAAATATCAAAGCATTACTTAAAAATATAGTAGTAAACGCTCTAATACATTTCACGGCGACACGACGTTATTCAGTTTCAGCTAGACATAGCGCCATCTATCGCTAGTTTTGAGAAAAGCTGACTTGTCAGTGCACATCTGCAAATAGCGTGTCTTGTTTTTAACCGACTTCAAAAAAGGAGGAGGTTCTCAATTCGACTGATTTTTTTGTTGTACCTATGTATGTTACCCGATATCTCCGAGAATTGTGAAGCGATTTAATTTCATTTTGGGATCGGACGTGTATAACCCCGTGATGGTCCCGTTGGCACCAAGTTGCGGTCTGATGATGGGATCATTTTTCAAATATTATTTTTACATTTAGTAAAAAAATGATATTGGTACTTATCTTATAAATAAGAGCTTTATTGCCAGGAATTTTTATTGGTAACGTAAAACGTAAACGTCTGTAATCCGTTGTTCATATTGTGTATTTAAATTAAATACTAATAAAATGTAATATAATGCAGGTACAGTCCATTCATCGTTACTTTCTTACCACTACGTTAACTTTCTAACCTAAAAGTAGGTACAACACAAGTATTCTGTTGTAAACTGCTGTTTCCATGATTAAAAATCATGCAATTTACCAATAACTACGGACGGACTGCACAAATACGGACCCAAGTATTTTGGTATAGGCAAATATGGCAGTTTCCAACAGAAAACGTGTACTTTTAGGTTAGAAAGTTGTTTACTAGATAAGACAACTAAGGATGAATGGACAATATAGTTGGTGAATGGACCGTTGTGCTCTTCCTTGTCGCTGCGTATAGGTGAAAAAGTTAGGAAAAGCTCCTGTTGTTTGTGGTTGTAACCTATTCATATAGATAGGCATTTGTTTTGTTTGTGTTCGCATTTTAAACATGTATATGTATTCAGTATTGTCTATTTGAATACGGAAGGCACGTTCAAGAGCTTCGCGTTACAGAGATGAAGATGCTGCGTTACGCGTGCTGACCGCCTTCGGAACGAGTACATCCGTGGCACCCTCGGAGTCCGTGACGTAGCGGAGAAGCTTCAAGAATGCCGTCTTCGGTGGTTTGGTCACGTTTGTCGTAGGCCACCTGACTACGTAGGAAACATATGCCTTAACCTAGCCCTTGACGGCCCCCGACCCCGCGGCAGACCAAAGAAACGATGGCTAGATGTCGTGGAGGCTGACATGAGTGTGAATGGGCTTTCAGTAGAAGTGGCGCAAAGTGGAGGAAATGTAGCAGGAAAGCGGACCCTGGCAAAGGCCGGGATAACGCTAGGTAGAAGATACAACGGGTGATTTACTTAAGTTTTTTACCTATTCCCTCTGCTGTCCTTACCACGTCAAAAATATAGGGTGTAAATCTAATACGGGCGAATCTCTTAACGGGAGTTAGTATAAGACATAATTAGTATATTTAGATGGCTTATAACTTAAAATAATTCGGCCCGAAATGTCACACAGACAACCAACAATGTTTAGAGCAACATTGCTGCTCTAAAAATTTAAAAAAAAAACAACTGTGGCGTCATAATTAAATACAACTAACTTTAAAAACCTTTTAGTTATTTATTACACTAACGGGTCCTATTACGCCTGGTTTAACGCCTGTATTGGATTTACACACGATATAAATATCATACTTTATCAGGCAGACACTGTTCACTGGGAATTCAAAGATCAGGGTCACGTTTTATAAAGTTACAATTTACAATTTCGCTGTTTGCCTCTCTAACGCACGCACATATTGGCTAGAAAGAGAGGCAAACAGCGAAATTGTAAATTGTAACTTTATAAAACGCGACCCAGCCCTAAGGAAACTTTAGATTTTAGATTTTATATTCAAGTGATCATTGAGTAGATACTTCCACTCCACTTATCCGTCGATGTCGATAGCTGTTAAGTCTTACTTGACATTTTACCTCTCCTTGGTTGGTACTGAGGCCCTATCGCGAACTTCGAACGAAGTGTTGCCTCTCTATCACAATTACGTACGACTTCATAAGTGCGAGAGAGGGGCAACACTTCGTTCGTGGTTCGAGGTTGGTACCGAAAGCCTTTGAGTGTTACGCTAAAGATGCCGTTTCTTAAAAAAGCTTAGAGCGACTTACATTAAGCCGACATTACACCTCTGAGGTCTTACATAAGTTTTACGGGACAGAGCTATACTAAGGAATGCGATAGAGGTATTCACCTCTCATTCCTTAGTATAGCTCCGTCCCTACAAGTTACGTAAGAATTCACAGTTTTATTGTGTAGGTATCTACTGTAGCTGTGCCATGACTTTGCAAGTATCAGTATCTAACGTTAAATTTTACTCGATACGTAAAGTAGGCCATCGCGCTCGCTTCGATATGTAGGTGCGAGCGCGATAGAATGCATTAGGTATCCAGTAAAATCTAACGTATCCTATACTTTCAATCTCATGCACACTTGCACAGGGTGGTTGGTCTGTGATCTGATCTCATGGTACGGCTATAGGTTCCATTCCCAAGACCATTATCGCCCTCGTCCGCTTGGTATTTGCGAATCATCACGAATCTTCGCTATTTGGCGGAAAATTCCCTCATATAATCCCATTCCACTCATAACTCATTCTTTAGAACTTTTCCACTTTCCAAAGTTTTCATACTGAAGACGTATAGTTGAAATGAAACAAGGAACTTCACCTCCACTTGCAACTGTAAAGCTCTTGGCTGTCTGTCAACCTCAGGGCTCCCATCTTTTGTTCTTGAAACAACGGGAACTTATGTGATGACCTCTTTTCCGGGATACACCGCAGGCCTACTACCGCGAAAATCGAAAGTCGTAAATTTCGAGGATTTTCTCTGTCACTCAAACGAAGGCGTCGTTAGTGAGAGGGACAAATCCTCGTACGAATTTCGTTTTTCGCGGTAGGGCCGCAGGTCAGCTCATTTCGTTTTATTCTTTTGTAATTTACGCATCGTAGCTTTAAAAAACCGGGCAAGGCCCTAATGTCGGGCCATGCTCAGTGTAGAATTCCGTAGCTATTCAAAAACGGCTGGGCCGATTATATTGGAAATAGTTTTATTTTAAAGTATTCCATAAGCCCGCTATTCATGATTGTTTTCATATTTTTTGGACCCATAGATCAAAATTAAGAGGAGAGGGGGCATAATTTGTTTTCACATAATCTTATTTTGGAGCGTTAATCTCCGAAAATATACCTAGACATTAGAAAAAACTTTTTCATTGCTCATGCTCGGAAAGTGGGTTGTTGTTTATTTATGATACGGGTGGAAAACGATGCATCGCGGACCTTGGGTTGCAAAAAAATATGTTCCTACTAGTGCTAGCCTTGTAAAATTGTAAGCACCAAGCCGAACGAAGTGCCAACAATACCTACTCTTATTTAGAAACTAATTCGAAGATATTAGTTCTTGGTTTCTTGTTTTTGTTTTTTTTTGTAGCGATAATCGTAAGTTAAATATGTCAATTCATTAAATTATTTTAATTTTTCGGTTAAAATTTAAGTGTTTTGATTTTATATAGCGGTGACCAAGAGGAACAAACCGATCAAGTTTTTTTTTTAATTTTAATACGCGTAGGTAAGCGACGGAATAATGTTATACTGCCACATATGAATTTATACTTAAAAATAAATTCTTACTAGTAACTATTACATTCAATTCATACTTTTATGTTTTTTTCTTCCCTCTCATTCGTAATGAAAAGTAGAGTGTTTAACTCGGGTGAAAGGCACCCATTTCCACCCTTGGTTAACAATCTACTATCTTTTAGGCGCCTTATTCTTTTTGAAATACCTATTCAACGATACCCCACACTATAGGTAGGATTACAGCAAAATAAAAAAATCATCCCCCACTTTACTGCTAGGGGAGGTACCCGAAAAAAAAACTTTATTCTACATTTTGTTCTCCTACGTTGACAACGTGATTAATATGTATACCTGTACCAAATTGCAGATTTCTAGTACCTACTAATGGCCACTGAGCTATGCTGCGGACAGACAAACGGACAGACAGACATGGCGAAACTATAAGAGTTTCTATAGGTAGTTTACTACGGAACCAAGTCACAAAAATACTTACACGAAGCAGATTAAAGTCAGAAAACTGAAGTTTTTTCGTTTAAAGATTATGACATAAAAAAAGGTCTAGACCGTAATCAAGGCTTCAGTTGCATGTAAATTGTGGGACAAATACAGCTTCTCCTTCTAAGGACAAAACGGTCTAACAACCATCGAACGTTGGGACGAATATCAACTTTGCTAATAACGTGCATATGAATGAATTCAAATAGCGAACTTTTTTAATTTGAGGTTGTACCGTGGGTAGTATGTAAATGACGGTTCAGTCGAAGACAAAATAAGGGGTATACAAAAACGTTCAAAAATATGTCCCAGTGCACTCTAATTCTGTGTAATAAGAACGTCGTAACATATTTATGGACGGATTCTTTCGATACTTATTTTTGCACTTGACTGTTCAATACCAGTTGCATGTATTGTTGCACTTCCATTCAGCTGTCACCGGCCGCGGCATTACAACGTGAGATGGGAATCTGATGGTGGAATACACCATTTTATACTCCAATCAAAGGAGTAGGGTGCTAGGGTGTACATCTACGTAACACTTTTACTCAAACTCTGGCCATCACATAACTTGTGGACCTTGTGGTACACCCCGCTCTAAGAAAACCGTAAATCAATAATCAGTACAGTAAAGGCGTCCACTAGGCAAAAGTTGTCTCTCGGAGCAATGGTGTCGGCATTGCTGATGTGCGATGCGTTCGATGCGTACGATACCGACTAGTGGACGCCTACCTTAACCACTTGAACGTCCGATGATAGCATTTATTATCCAAACAAAAAAGGCAGTAGACTGTTCGTGGATGCTATACTATCCCATGAAGTCGAAGGAGACACAGTTGATTATAGCGGCATCTAGCGAAATATAGAGGCATTATTTCCTAATTCCCTTGTTGCAACAACGTAGCCTAATAAACTAGTTTGCGCTAAAAAATATATATGGCAGTTTACGCTCGTTACTCAGCCGATAAAAAAATATAATTTGTCAGTGTTGTGTCAAACTGCCGTGCAATTGTGAGTGTTTGCTAAGGACTCCTAGTTATGTCGTTAATTTACATATTTTTGGGGTTATTATACATAAAAATGATCAGGAACGTGTGCTCTATACGATAATGTGTATCATCTTAAGTTTTTGACAGTGTGATTACCTGTCAAGTGAGTTTAAAAATATGAAGGTTATCTTTCTTATTTTTTTACCGATGTCTTAAGTTTAACCTTGATTATAGTCAAGAATCATTTGGTATTTTACAATGACTATCATTGTATTTTAATAATTGTACTTTCATTTATACTCCTGATTTTTTTTATTATTATACCTTAAGTAGTTTAGAAAATATAAACGTTTTTGTAAAATCTTGTGACTGCGCAGCGCGGGGCGTACGTCGCTAAAAAAACCCGGACAGTTGACCGGAATATGGTCGCGCGGGGTGGACGTTCAAGTGGTTAAACGGCCATCAGTAATGCACATCGGTTATTGGGAAAGAGAAAAATTATTATTGCATAATGTCAATAAATTAAAGAGGGACAACGCTCTGTGAAGTCGAGTCTCTTTCCCAAGAACCGATGTGCATTACTTATGGCCGTTTACTGTAAATTAATTTAAATATTTTTTTATATAGTGTTAAGTCAACCATTTGGTTGAGGCAGATTGATGTCTCTAAACAGACTAAGTGAGGACGACAAATAAGTTAAAATTGTATGTTTTGTTATTATGATTAATAATAAGTAGGTATCTAATTTAATTTATTTTTCTATACCTGAGTACCTAATGTGTTCAGCGACCATCTTCATCTTGGATGCAGAATTAAGCGGATTGACCAAGAATTCTTCGTTGGATGGAGTAGAACACAGTTATTAATTTGCGATATTGTACGGTGTCGTTATTTATGGCATTCATTCTATGCTAAGGCAATTGAAAACAATCACATTGTAATTGGTTCAATTGTTTAGATAAGTACTTGTTCAGAGCGTTACCTAACTAACCCAGCATGACACTCTATTCTACAGTCAGCCTCCGGAGCCTAGTTGGTAGTGACCCTGCCTACGAAGCTGGAGGTTCCGGGTTCGAATCCCGGCGAGGGCATTATTTGTGTATTTATTTATCACAAATATTTGTTCCTTGGTCATGGCCAAAGCCCGGACGACGGGTGCAAAAATGAACTTTTCACTAGTGCTTAATGAAATATCGACTATTCTATCGACATACATATGAATGATTTTTTAATTTGAAATTTATAGATTATGCTAATTATGTTTCCCTAGTAGTTCCATTTCTTTTCCAGATATCAAAAAATATATAAGATTTTTAATATGAATTCACCAATTTTTTAGTCAACTCATTCTGATATTTTTTTGTGAATAATTTCGCCTAGAGGATGTAAAAGTAATCTTAACAAGTGAACTTTGAAATTCTGAACGACATTCAAGCTGCTTTTTAGGCTTTAATTTCGGTTTTGTAACTGTCCTATGGTACTAGGTATTATTGACATATTATTGTTTATCAATTTTAGATCGCAATGCCTCTGATTACGTACGGTTGCATAAATTATTGTTGATCAATACATTTCTAATTCATAAAATGTTTGTATGGATGTCGATAGAATAGTCGATATTTAATTAAGCACTAGTGACAAACGCATTTTTGCTCCCGTCATCCGGGGTTTGGTCATGGCTGTCTATGTATTTAAGTATCTATATGTATCTATCTATTATATATGTCGTCGCCCGGTACCCACATCACAAGCCTAAAAGCGTTAATAGACGTTCGAACATGGTCCACTCCGCACCGCGAACTTGGTCCGCTCCGTACCAAATTCGATGGTGTGTTCAGCGGTCCGCCGACATTATTATTATTATTGACGGTGCGGTCGGTTCGATGGTTTTCCCACAGGATTTGGTGCGGTCCGCACCAAGTTCGCTCGTGTGGACGGCGCCACCGCACCGTACAGCGCTTACTTGTAGGTAATTAATTAAAAGTAAACAAACAATTCGTAAATTTTCGGGTATTTATGAAATTTATAGACATAACAGTGTCTCATAAATAATAATGTGCCAAAATGTAATTATTATTATTTATTTTTTTATTTTTGTTCAAATATTAGTATGGATAATAATGTTATTTTCTGTTTATGTATGTAATAATAATGTTGTAAACAATGTGACATGTAAAATTATTGTATTTTATCAATAAAATTTGATTGATTGTAGCGACGATGGTTGCCACAACTAACGCGATTTTAGCTTTTTTGGATAAAATCGGAGGCATATCGACGTGATCACTGTCTGGTAGCACGAAACGCACTGGACCGTTTTTGAACGGTGCGATGGTGTGGCGAGTCGAGCGCACGTATGGACCGGACCAAGTTCGCGGTGCGGAGTGGACCATATTCGAACGTCTATTAACGCTTTTAATTGAGCTTACCGTGGGACTAGGTTGATTTGTGTAAGATGTCCCAAGATAAATAGAAATAAAAATGTGTACCACTTAAAGCTAAAAATGAATAATCGTATTCTCAATTTTATCGATCAAGTAGACCATTACGTGTGCAAAAATTATAGTATTGTTCTGGCTGGAACAGCTCCATCTAGTTCGACATTTGACATAAGCATAAGGCATTATGGCTTAGTGCTTTCGCCTGGCCACAAGGACTAAAATGGAAAAAAAAAATAAAAATTTGACAATTCCGCAAAAGTCACAAAAGTCAACGAACGAAGTTTTCTTTCATGTTTTCATGACAGTTACTGGAGAATTTAGCGGTAAAATGTATTGAAACTAATTTAAACTTGCTAGAAACATTCAAAACCTCAGTTCGAATCGAAGAATATTAGAATGTTGAACGTTGCTGACTACATTTGTGAACTCGTGCCTTCAAGTGTACTGAACGAAACGGCATGTTTCGTATTTTATGACGACCACCCTGCACACAGAAAAATATGCGATATCACACTATGTACAAAGTTTGGAGAAGTTAAAGAATACTACAAATGCGAAGAAGTATCGTCCCTGTTCCTTGGCAGTGATGTAAAGTATACAAAGATAGAAATTCTCAGGAATAATATAGGACAACTGTTCTACTTGTTGGTGGCAGAGAACGATGTAGTCATTTTGTCAAGAAAAGACAAACTTGCAGTACATAAAAAAGTGTCAAACGTTGACTATTACGATATTAATGATTCTGCTTGTAGAGGCGAGGCTTGTCTTAAAATTGTTTTGAAGGATGATGCTGTGCCTTTAATATTTGATGAAAAGTTTGAGAATTTGGGTGAAAGAGCAGCGGCTTTAAGTGGAATGCATGTTGATGATTCTTTGCCGGTTCTCACACAGTTGAAAAGGAAGCTCACTCAGGCTCGTTATAGTATACAATGTAATGAGAAGACCCGGAGAGATTTTGTGGATCTGCGGAAACTTGCAGCTTTTACTGCTGCAAAGAAACATCATCCTAACTTAGATGATACCCTAGTTACTGAAAGCTATAATGAGGTACTTTTACTAACTCCTTTCTGAGCTCCTTTGTATGTCTAAACACATATATTAAAGACATTAATCTTATGCAAAGTTCACTAATATTTTAACAACAAACAGGTCTATCAAAACATACATTTAGCATTGTCCTGACTTTTCAGGCATGACATTACACCTGTGGTGCTGGCAGACAGGACCGTTGGTCATTAAAATATCAGTGATAATAGTTTAAACCAATACAAATATTGCAAACTTTTGAAATACAATACAATGATCTCCACTGCAATCCTGGGGTAAATAATTTTCAAAGTACCACCTATGTGCATTTACTATTTTTCCAAAACAATAATATACAACTTTAGTAACATTATAATATTTATTTTCTAGACCTGTGGGCAGCTGAAACTGAAATCAAAGACTCCAAGTGTTGCAGTTTGTAATCAAAAAGTTGTCATCACACTGTATGTGATAAATAAGGGTAAAATGTAAGTTGTCAGCCACATTTAACAGAATATTAAACTGTTCTAGTACCCAAGTCTTTATATGATGAGTTTTTTTTGACACAGGGGAGAATGCTTGGTGGCCATTATTTCCATGGTTTCTGGAATTGCATTAGAGATGATTCTGCAATCACACATTTTTGTAAAACTCAAATTGTTTTATTAAACATGACTCAAAAATATTTAATATAAATTTGACCCAAGAAAACAAATGGGGTAAGCTAAATAAAACCGTTTCATAAAACAATTTGAGTTGTTCAACAAACTTTGGCCTGTGCGTAGCAGTAGGCCGGTGAAAGCCAAGAAAAAGCATAGAAAAGCCCAAAATAATAACAATCTCCACTATATTTTCCAGCCCCCTTCGGGATGTTGCAGTACTCCTCCACACCTCAAAGCCTATAACATACACTACCCAACTGTTTCAACAAACAACAACAAGTCCTCACTGGAAAGAAGTCCACACTCTTCAGCCAGACATAGAAACAGCCATTTCAGCAGTAGCTGATCTATCTGAATTGCAATATAATACAAGGAGATTAGAATTCCATGGAGTTAATTCATACAAAAAGGATGAGAAAGAATACTTGATGCCATTTGATTCTGTTGTTTTATCATATTCAGAATTCATGGGGAGAAAGTATGATGTTTTAGCAAATGAAATAGGTAAGTTCAGTTTCTTTGGGTGCAACTGCATATCTAACACCAATCATCAGATGGTTGTCTCATTCCCTTTGGTTGGCTTGCAAGTGGGATAACTCTATGCATGTATATACACTGCCACAACATGCAATAAAAGATACATAAGCATCTATAGCTAGCAGGTCACATAGGTGTTTTAGTTTGTGGTTGCTCTTTTGTTTTCTCAGAGCCTCACTATTGCCATAATCAATAAAATGCAGTTAAAATTTACTTAATTAACTTAACCAGATTGAAGCTTTGTAAGAAAGTCTCAGTGTCAGAAACAAGTTTGTTATATCTATGATATATAGTTTTATAAAATATTCATTTACCACTTCATGAACATGCCTTTTTTCTTTTTATCATGATTTTATCCATTCATTTTCAGATCGGACCTCCATCCTTTCAGTTCTGGCCACTACCAAACAATTGCAGCTCACTTTAAGAATAATTGAGAACATGTCAGGAATGACATTGCCTGACATGTTCTGTCAACACCTAGAGATGGAGCGTGTTGCTGGAATGCAAAATGCTGTGATATTTAAAAAATCCCCATATCATGTGGTGAATGGAGTTATGATTATTTTTGAGCATGAGAATGCTGCTAATACTCCTATTACTATGTATGTTAGGTAAGTTTTAAAGAATATATTGACACAGTTGTTATATTATTAGTATGATTTAAAAGGGGTATTTACCATTTTGGATTATTGGGCATTTTTCAATGATTACAAAATATAAAGTTGACTGCACTTATGATACTACTATTTTATTCTGTACTTACCAGTAAGAAAATTAAAATCATTTTATAATGTCAGGCTATTTCAAACCAAAAAAATTTTTTTTTGATTGATGTCTATTTGATCTTTTTGTTCTAAGAGTTGTTAAAGAAAATTTAAGATCAATCAAACGAAATATTTCGAGGAAGACCTGAGATGTGGGAATTGTTGGCAACCCATAATATATATGACACCTGGGAATTTACACTATTTGCAGGTGTCTATAATACTCTTACTTACTAACAACTCATGATTATGTCACAACCTTACAAAGGGTATGATATTTTTATTAGGGTTAGGGGTTCCCTCTATAATAATTCTACGCATTTTACCCTTAATTCTACGTCCCTATACAGAATGGGCAGAATAATAACAAAAAAAAACTGGCCAAGTGCGAGTCGGACTCGCGCGCGAAGGGTTCCGTACCATTATCAATTTATTATTAAAAAAATACAGTTAAATCAACCTACCTCAAAAACTATAGGAGATAATTTAATCAAACCAAAAATCGTTGATAGAGTTTATTAATGTGCGTAACATATATTTTTTTTAGAATTTTATATCGCGTAGTTTAAAAAATAGAGGGGGGGACACATTTTTCAGACTTTGAGAGCTGATATCTCGAAAACGATTTGCTTAAATAAAAATGAGATGTATATACCTTCATATAATTTTCAAAGACCTTTCTATTAATACCCCACACGCTTATATACAACTAAAAAAAAAATTCTATCCCTCAGTTACATGTGTGGAGGGCCCCCACCCCAATGGTTTTTTTTAAATTTAGTATCATAATCCTGTAGCGGTTCATACAACACATATCCTTACCAAATTTCGTTACTGTAGCATTTATAGTTTCCGAGTAAATCGGCTGTAACAGACGGACAGACGGACATGACGAATCTATAAGGGTTCCGTTTTTGCCATTTTGGCTACGGAACCCTAAAAACATACTAATTTGCTCAAACACCGAATTTTGTGACTTGTAAACATTATCTAAAATATGTATTTTTGTATATTTCAGGTCACATAGTCAGGTGCTACCACTAATACACTATATCCACGAAACAATGCCAAATCGCATTATCTTGACGCCTCCAAACCACAAAATAACTGCACTCGTCGGCTCCTTAACCAAATACAATGAAGAACTAAAAGAAAACCTGTTGAAACTAGACTATGCCGCCTATGCGCCGTCTATGCTGCGGCAAACAGCAATGATATTGCAATATTTAGATTTGTGTATAGTCAAAATGAATGAAAATAAAGATCCTAAAGTCCAAACCAAGATAGGTAAAGAAATTGACTTGTTTGCTGGAAGTTTGGGACTGTTCGTGGACTTTAGAAATGATCTGTCGACCGAAGCGAGCAAAGGTGTGCAGTCTTTGAAGAGTTGTGAAGTGAAACACGTGGATAGTGAAAGCATGTTTATGGATGATTGAGTGAGTTATTCTATTTGTCACCTTTAGGAATAAAAGTACAGTCAAGTGCAAAAATAAGTATCGAAAGAATCCGCTCATAAATATGTTACGACGTTCTTATTATTACAGTATTAGATTGCACTGGGACATATTTTTGAACATTTTTATGTACACCTTATTTTGTCTTTGACTGTACTACCGAGAGAGTCGTGCCGTAGACGCTAATGGAGATATTTCTTTACATGTCAAATATTTCTAGGCGTTCCTCTTGAAAGTGATATAAATAACTAATTAAGAAAGAGTAATTTGCTCCTTATGGTTATTTTATTTGATTTTGCATGTAGCCTGTGATATTAGATCTAAGAATGTCAATTGATATTATTTTCATAAGTTTTGTAGTCAAACGTGGTTAAACCACAAGTAAGTTCAAAATAAAATAGAGTTTGTGTTTAATAAATTTTAATTCTTGTTCATCACTGTTTCGAATTTAATAAATAAATGAATAAAAAATATGTTTCTAGACAATACGAAAATGCTTAAACTTCTAACTAGGATTTCTTAATACAATAACTTATACTAAACCATCAATAAAGAGAGCATAAATTATACTATTTCATTTCTACTTATTATTACTTACATTATCAACATGAATACAAAAATATTTATTAATTCAATTTCATCTAAAATATAACAACAAATCTTGTTTATTGAGCATTAAATATTTAAGTGCTATTATTTAACAAAATGTATTATAATTAAGTACATGTCCTATTATTATTATTTGTTGTAAAAGAACAACATTTAAGTATACTAAGTACCCGGTTTTACCTTTGTTCTCTTTAGCACCATAACATCAGCTTTATAATAACAAAATAAAATATAATAACTGTACAAAACTTAAACATCTACATAAAATATTTGAAAATGAGAAGCACTTGCGTTTTTGAGCTTCATATTAGTTTAACACGTTCGCCCCCGGTACTGTTTCACTAAATCCTAATACTACACCGATCGAAATTTTCTTATTAGAACTCCTATGCCAGTGACACGCATTGTGTGACCGAAATGATTGTACTCCTATGCCGGCGACACAAAACTTGTGTCAAAAATGATCGCATTTCGATGAGACTGGCACATGAGTAAGAACTTGATTTATGCTAGTGGCACTAGAGTACGGTAATTTTGATAACACATGTGTGTCACTGGCTTAGGAGTCAGAATTTATTGATCACAGACGCTGTGTCACCGTCGTCGAACGTGTTAATTCCGTTTTAACATTACTTGCAGTACATTTTGCAGATGCACAAATCGCACAACAATGATACAAATGCTCCAGTATAAATCCTGCACAAGTATTCAGGTTTATTGTCTAATGAACTAACCTATTTGGGTAATTCTTGGAAAATATGCCTGCGGTTGCGTTTTATTCACCTGTCTTTTTCATACATTTTGTATAGGACAGATGAATAAGACCGCAGACATATTTTCAAAGATGACCCATTTATCCATTTTAAGGCTAAAATCTATAATGATTATCTACAAGAAAAAAAAACAAAAAAATAGTTCTTCTTGTCAAACTCTTGATTACATTGAATTACACAATAAATTAAATTCATTAAAATAACCCACAACCAATAAAAGATCTAGCAATTATTGGGAACAACTAAAGCAATGACAACTTTAAACCCGTCTCAGTTTATTCCAATTTGGATATTATAAATAAATAAGTAGTGTCAAAATGTCAGGCCTACGTACTTACATATGATCGTCCATGTCATTGTAAACATCAATTTATGGGTCCACGGAAAGAACATGTCTATTCAATTCAAATTACAGAAGGAGAAACCACCTTACTAAACAGAATAAGGTATGAATTTGCCCGGATTGTTTAAAGCTTTGGACATGTTTTTTCCGTGGACACTTCAATTAATTTACTGTCGTTAAAAATAAATAAAAATCGGTCAAGTTCGAGTCCATTTGACTCTCGCTCCGAGGGTTCTGTATGAAGTTTATTACTTATCTGAGTGATGTGTTTATACCAGCATCATGGAAACGTCGAAAATGAGCATTCCATGTGCAGAAATATGTATCGAAAGAATCCTCTTATAAATATTTTACGACGTTCTTATTACACGGAATTGAAGTGCACAGGGATATATTTTTGAGCCTTTTTATAGGGTGAATTGCTAGTAACTGGCCACCCTCCAATAACTGGCCACCTTACATAAAAATGAACTCTATGAACGTATAATTAGAATTCATTTTGGAAGATGGAAAGTCATCGACATTGAGACATGACACATCGTTTTAAAATGAATTCTAACTATAATGCTCATTTTTATATAAGGTGTCCACTGTCCAGCTACTGGAGAGTGACCAGTTACTAGAAATTTACCCAATACACTTTATTTTGCCTTTGACTGTGTCATCTATCGGCGAACCGAGTCATTAAAGTGCGCGACCTGTAGCCTATTTCACCAAATCAAATTAGAAATTTGTCTAATTGACATAGAGTTAAAAATTTTATTAAGGTTTATGTCCTTTGGGAGGACACATGCAGTTAGGAAGATAGAGCAAGTTCCATAAAATAACTGTCAAAAATTGACAAGCTAAACTGAATCGCATTTGAGATTATGGTAGCCCCCTAATAGTTTTGAGCCTACGAACAAATAAAACATGGAAGCCGCACGCCATACTAAACTGCCTTTCAAAAACGGTTCTGAATTTTAGTTGACAAGTGTCACCCCCTCTTCAATGCATCACGCTAATGAAGTTCAATATCAACCTATAAAAACTTAAACCGCCATTTAAAAATAGTTGTGATTGGTCCGTTAAAGTTTTAATTGGCTATATTCTATAAACATTTGTATGAAATATGCGTGGTGTTAAGAAAAGCGCTTTGTCCTGCCCATCTTGGCACAATTGAACAATTTTATTGTGTTTGGGGGCATTTTTGAGCTAGCGTTAGACGTCCATGTTATATATGGTCGCAGTTTTGAGCGCTTTGCTGCTCCGATATTACTGATAGCGATTGCACTGAATTAGTTGTTTCCAATGTTAAATGCCATTACCATAACCATACCCATCGTGCTCTGACCAACAGAGGGGATATAAGACCTATAAGGTGTCCCACTCCGGAGCACTAATGTTTGTCAGGTACTAGGAAGCTTTAGCTGCCTGACTCTTTCACTTAGCTTAATTTATATAAAACAGCACGAAAACTCCTTAAATTTAAATGCCCTTATTCATAAACGTCATCAAAACTGCATCAGCTAATTATCATTTGGCCTTTATTTGTAAATATAAATGAGCTAATTTACACCTCATAGCTTTTTGTCAATAAGGGGGTACAGATGTAGTGCAAAATCCTTTCTCTTCGCCTTTCACGGAATTAATCTCCTTGTCTCAATTAACTTCAGTGCAATATATAGGTACTGAAGTTCATCGTGACAGCAATATGTATTCGGATGTATCTGTGAAAAGCCGAAGGGAAAGGATTTTGCACTACATCTGTAAAAGTGTAAAGCATAATTATATTTATTTTTTAAGATCATAAGTGCGGCTATGGGGTGCCGATATCGATATTAGTAATGGAAGACCCAACTATGTAAATTAATTCTTATCATAAAGAAACATATTGTTATGGAATTGTTCTGTAACATTATTTTATAACCGTATCCGACGTGCCCATCACTGGTGCCTTTCAGCTAAGTAGTGCCAACTTTCTGACCTTAACAAAGTCAATAAGAAGACCATTATGCCAATCAAATTAAAGTCAATCTAAACGTGGTATCTAATTATCTATGTCACGAAATATTTTACGCATGGAGTTGCGGTGCGGGCTTATTACAAAAACAATAAATAATACCTATATGTATAGTTATTAATTAAACGCCACATGGCTGAAATAGAGAAATCTAAATATTTTATAATAATTCTTCTAACTACCTATATCACGCGCCAGTAAAAGATGGAAAACGACTTGCTAAATATACAAAAATACATAGAGTGAATAGAGTGAGCAACACTTGATTGGCATTTAAAAGATCGAAACGGTATTCTATCATTTACCTGAATTTATGTATACCGAATTCTTGCCAATAAACTTTTTGCCGATGGTTCACTTGATTATGCCACACAATTTATAAATTTATTATTTGCCGACATTGGCCGAATTTATAATTGGATTGGAATTAGGTACCTAGTTAACAGAAGCAAGAATGGGAATGATATGTTCACCCTGTAATGATCATATATCAAAATAACTAGCTTATTCTATTATTGCATTGCACAACCGGCCATTTAAAAATCTACATTCTTACTATCTAACATTATTTTATTTTACTGCTTACTTTGCAACTAAACTAACTAAATAATAAATAAAAACTTTAACAACTCTTGAGTAGAGGTATTGTGTATCAGTACTTGTATTTTACAAAATTAAAAGTAAATGTGAGCTAGATCCTATCTACTTACAAATTGATATTGCACATTATATTGCACAATTTAATTTATTGCATATTGTTAATACTATAAATCGTTTTTGAAACGTCTACCACTACTCCTTACACTCTTATCATATGTAAGCATCTTATTGTCACTTTCTACAACGTTAATTTCAGGCGTCCTATAGCTATCGAAGTACACCGAATGTGTTTCTATACTCTCAGCGCCTGATTCACTCCTAGCCTCATTTTCAGTATCATCACTTTCACTACAACTCACTATTTTAGCTACCACTAATTTTCTTTGAAAGTGTCTCGAGGCAGCTGAGTCACTGCTAAGATATCCCGAATCTTCAACATGACCTTTCTTACGCTTCATTCTAAAAGTTTTACCTGAGGTTTCTTTAGATTCTTTTACGAATGTGTTAGTATTTATTGGATTGCTGCTGTATCTTCTATCTGTCCGTCTTCTATTAGAGATCCTACATAAATCTTCAGCGTGTCTAGCGACTCCTTCGTTCACGTCGACAGTATCAATGTTTTCGTAGTCCGAGAATGATGGTTGGGCAGAAGCTCTCGTTGGACTGGAAGGATGTCCAATGCTAGATTTACGAACGTTTATATTTCTGAGGCTCAGGTCAGTTGTCGTATTCCTCATAAATGTTCTCGGACTGAGGCTTCTGCCATTCACGTTTTTTGGATGATTTTCCTGTGGTAATCTCGCACTTTCAACTCTCCGAGGTGGAAAGCTTGGTTGTTCGTATATTGGTTGGTCATTTGTTGGTGGAAGTGGGGGTAGAATATCAGGCCTTGCTAGACTTTTAATTTGCTTTATTGTTGGTGGAGTACATTGTCGTTGTCTCTTCGAGTGCCTGAGTTCTAACGTCAATATACGACCTTCTTCTGTAGCCCAGTCTGCTGCGACTTCTTCCCAGGTTTCTGACGTATCGTCTAGGCTTTTAGAATCATTGAACGTGGTCGGAGATAATTTAGGACGTTCATAAATATTTTTGCGTGTTTCGTAATCATTCCTTAAACTGTTGAATTTGGACGCACTGACCATAGCTTCTGATTTTTTGAACGTACCGCTGCTGCGCAGTTGAATACGTTGGTTGACAGGGCTGCCTTCTATATCGATGTTCTTAATGAGATCTTTTCTACTGAATTGGCCATTTTCGTCTGTCTGTTTATACTTGGGATGTTTCCGGTCCAATGTGTCTGGTTCAAATCCATCGGATTCGTGAATTTTTATGTAATTTTCTGGCGGATCTTTAACTTCAATGGTGAGACAACCAGGTTTTTCATCGGAATTCTTTCCAGTCCGGTGTAATTTTCTACTGCCCATTGAACAATCGGATCCACTTGGTGAAGTAGGAGTACTGCCGAAGTTGTAATTATTGTTAACATATACTTCGCTAACTAAACTATAGCTGTTGTTTGAACTGTTGTTGGTAGTTTCTATGTTACTGACATTGCGTGTTTCTTTCTTTGCTTCTATTATTTCATAATGGTTTTGTTCTATGCATACGTCTCTTTGAGGCGATGGGGTGTTACTATTACTTCTTGAATGATTTTTATACACTGCATTAGTCATTGTAAGTTCTTCTTCTAATGGTAAAGCATTACTCAGGCTAGGACTTGCTTGAGAGGATGGCACGTCAGGGTAATCGGATGGAGTCGCTAGGCCCTTTTTAGTAGACGTTCTCTCTAAGCTATCCGTTTCGTAGTCATTAACGGGTGGGCTTTCTGAATTCTTTCTAACAGCATTCATTTTACTACGACCTATTCTTTCCTCATCCGAGCTATTTAGATTGTATGCTTTACTGCAGTTCTCCAGAGCTATTGCTTCATTTACCATATCAGGGAGAGAATTATTATTTGTTATATACTTATTTCTGTGTTGATTACTAATAGGGTTGTTTCGCAAACTCCCTGTGCGATAGTCGCACAGTCCAATTGGTCTGATATCGTCTATGCGAGAAATAGTCTGTCCATAATAGTTCCTGTTGTTATTATGCGTAATTTTATCAAATTCTGGTAAGGGTAAATTATAACTGTATGTTCTCAAAGGAGGTTCAGATCTCACAGACATCGCCGATGATTTCCTTGTCTTCGTTATGTTTTCAGTTAGATTCATGCAATTTGATGCGGTAAAACTATTTTGTTTTCTTAACTTACAGGTTGTTTCGGCACTCGTTTCGCCACTTGGAAGAGATAGGAGAGAGTTCACTAAACCATTCTGATTAACCGGTTGAAAGTCACTGTAGAATGATTGTTTACCTGTTGGAATGTTTTCTAACCATTTGCGGATGCTGTTTTGTTTTTCTCCTTTACTGCTTAGGCAATTTGTACAAGCAGGTATATCATACTTGATAAAGTTATGCACTTCACTGCCGGTTTCCGTCTTGCAGCCCGGGCATCCTACACAATTTATAGACCTCTTTCTACTATTTTCCCTTTTAAGACTAACAACACTTCCGCTTCTTTGACTACCTAATCCTTGATATATATCTAAGCTATTCCCGTGTGAAGGGTAGGTTTCTTCTTCTGGTATCTCATTAAGGACTGGCTGAAATCTCTTCGCTGCCATTTTATGTTTAGCAACCGCGATGACTTCTCTAATTTTGGTGAGAAATTCTAATGCAGCAGGTGGTGGCTCCTGTAAAATAAAACGATCATTAGTTTCAAACAAATTAAAAAATGAGAAATGTCAAAATGCTTCAAGCAAGACATCTTTACGAAAATAGGTAGGTATCTTACGAGAGGCAATAATTTTTTTAAGTTTAAATTAATTTATTTCGCAATCGTTTAAACTTGCGACAAAATTACTTTATACATGTTTTTTTGAAATTTTTGTGAATCATTCTGAATGAGTTAAATAAAATATACTAACCGCCATTAGGTGTGGTTCAAAGTATGCCGGGTTGAAGTATAGCTTTCTTCTCGTAGTACCGACCGGCCGTGCTATTTCCCTGTCGTCTGTTGTCTCCACTATAGACACATGCTCGTCTGGAAGCCGTTCGATTCCCGACTCATCCCTGTGAGTGACGTCAGAACAACTATTTCTAATCTTCACTTCTGAATAGTGCGAATGAATAAGGGCTGACGTTGTCTGATCCTGAAATAAACACACCATAAATTGAACATATTGTGAAAACACAAATCAAATTATTTATTAACTAAATATTTTGATTTGTACTCTTTTAATTTTTCTCCAGTAGTCATACTACTTAATACTATATAAATTATAAATATTAGATGTCATATACCGAAGAAAAACGACCAAGATCACCTATGTCCGAGATGGGGATCGAACCCACGTACTCAGCTTTCGCGGCTGATGCCTGTACCTCTCGGCCACTCGGTCTTAGCAACCACCGGTCAAATTTCTCGGGTATATGCAATCCCTTACAAGGCTAGGCGCCTTTGACCATTCTCTAAGGGCAAGCACTAACTACATGCCTGCACCTCCTATTTAGAATACTTTACAGTTTTCTAGAATAGCTAGAGAGAGATGGTGCTGCCATCTATTGAACATATTGTGAAAACACAAATCAAATTATTTATTAACTAAATATTTTGATTTACGAGGGATTTTACGAGGGGTACAGGCATCAGCCGCGAAAGCTGAGTACGTGGGTTCGATCCCCACCTCGGACATAGGTGATCTTGGTCGTTTTTCTTTGGTATATGACATCTAATATTTATAATTTATATAGTATTAAGTAGTATGACTACTGGAGAAAAATTAAAAAAGTACAAATCAAAATATTTAGTTAATAAATATTTTGATTTGTGTTTTCACAATATGTTCAATAGATGGCAGCACCATCTCTCTCTAGCTATTCTAGAAAACTGTAAAGTATTCTAAATAGGAGGTGCAGGCATGTAGTTAGTGCTTGCCCTTAGAGAATGGTCAAAGGCGCCTAGCCTTGTAAGGGATTGCATATACCCGAGAAATTTGACCGGTGGTTGCTAAGACCGAGTGGCCGAGGGGTACAGGCATCAGCCGCGAAAGCTGAGTACGTGGGTTCGATCCCCACCTCGGACATAGGTGATCTTGGTCGTTTTTCTTTGGTATATGACATCTAATATTTATAATTTACACCATAAATTGTTAAGACAAGTAATCCATCAAGGAAGGAAAGTAACTAGGAACTTTACAAGGTGTTCCGTGATCTGTTATGGGCATATTCAGATCGGCCAAGGCGTGTGGAATAATGCTCTCATAACATTAAAGACTTTTCGAAATGGACGTGTTTGCGCATCGTCTTTTAGTATGATTGAGACTAGGGAAGGGTCCCGGATCTGAATTTGTACGGCATGAACCGGGAATTCCCGGTTCCTGTACCGTACTTGTATAGAATTCCAGTACCGGCTGCCCATCCTAATTGAGACTCATGGAAGATTTTATTTCAAATTATAAATCTCCATCCAGAGTTTGTCGACGTCGATCTGCGTTCTTTGTACTGCGCAGCAATATAAAATTCACGGTATTAAATAGAGAATCGATATTACACGCTAGGTCAAAGGCCATCAGGTCAATAACCCTACATAAAAAAGTACGACTGGAAAACTCCTTGTGTTATGATAGCAGAAAATTGACACAGACATATTCTACTTACGTTGAATGTATCTTCGCTTCGTGCACTGCTTTCCGCAAAATCTTCCGAATCAGACATGTTACTACCAGAATCGCTCGGAAAACTGTGTTTGATCTGATGAAACTGTCTACTCATTCCAATCAAAGGATTGTTTTTGACTACACCATCATCCGTATCCAAAGAACTCTGTATTGACTGCACACGTTCATTGTTTATCCGGACTATATCACGCTCTGTAATAACGGAACCGTTTTTATTCTTGAGAGTTTTCAATCGTCTCGAGCTTGCTTCAGTTGCTTCGGAACCTTTTTTTCGTTTTCGTATGTGTAAATAGAGGAAGACAGAGGCGACGTAGATTAGTCCTAGAAGGAGAGAGCTGATACCGATGGCAACATATTCTGTGACGGAGAGCCCTGATGTGGTTGTCGCTTCTGATGTCTGTGCGTTGGGAGCGAATTGGACTTCAGTTACATCTGAAACCGAATTGCAAGTGTTTTCGTTAATATTTTACTGCTGCCACTGCCAGGTAAGTTTTTCTAAAGTCTTCAAGGGTAAACCCAAAAAGAATACAAATAAAATGACGGTCAATTGGGTTTGTTAGTATTAGTATAGTTCGAGAAATATAAATTGAATGTTTATTTTTACTGTAATGTAGGTTACCAATTTATATTTCACGAACTATACTATCGTACATTCATTTGCTTTTTGTGCGTTGTAGTAAGGGTCATACATTATCTTATCAGCTACAGTACCGGCCAATAATATATCACATACAAGTTTTTTTCAGTAGAAACTTTTTTGTATATTTGTAAGTGGTTTCCACACTTTCCACCTTATGACTATAGATAGTCTAGGCATAGGCCTTTGTACTAGTGATGAAAAAACTTGGCATTATGTAGTGGTTTTTTTATAAAGAGTTTTTGCGTAAGGCATGAATTTCGTATTAAAATTAATTTTTTTACTACAGCTATTTTAGAAATATGCTGTCTCCCTTTGTAATTCATGGCACTAATTTCAGTATTCTTAATTCATTAAACTGTGCAAAAGTACCAAAATAATGTGCTATCTACATGCGAACATGTGCCGCTCACTCTATACACGCTCATACAAAAAGTCGCGAATGTGATATATTATTGGCCGGTACTGTATATGGGATGGCGTTTGCAAAAGTTCAATGTGCAATAGTTTTGTTTGGCCAAAAGTGGCTCCAAATGGTTCGTGTAAATACTACACACGGTGCTACTCGCAAGTTCTTAAACTTGACACGCTACCGCGTCTTTCAATGCCTGTATAGCATGTCGTTATAATCGGTGTCTTATGTTATGTCATACAAAATACTAGTACTATTCACAAAAACAAGTTGGTTACAGAAAAAGACGAATTTTTCTGAACAATGCTATGAATAAAGTCAACCCTCGAGGATTCCCGTGACGATTGACACTTGAGACACGTCTGCTATCTTCATTTAGGATATCGTTCACAGCTTCCTTGAATAATTTTCAACAGCTAGTATTAGACTTACTTGAGAGTGGTTTAGGAGCAGTTCCTTGCACCCTGAAGGCAACACACGGCGTGAACACACCCCGCAGGTCGAGGGGAGAGGCGGGAGCAGCGGCTACGTCCCGGCATAGCAGTCGCACTACCATCATTCGACCCGACATTCGCGTCCGCATGTCGTCTTCACCACTCCACTGGAAATATTATAACAAATTGTTTACTTTCGATGTGGGATGCTTATTGCCCATGCCCATTATACTAAGAGCAAAATTTCCTGGTTTTATTTCTTACAGTTGATTTCTGTACACACTGTGTGAACAAAGTTCAAATATTTAAAAAGTTGAGCCGCAAGACTTGGTGCTACCTACTTATGGCTTGGTATTAAGGACTTGAAATTAATAGGAGGAGGTGATCTTCAAAATCTAATAGCCGATAAAAATAAGTGCTACCAATTACATGCAATGTAACAAGTTCAAATTTCACCCAGTTCATTAGTTCATTACCTGAAGAAAAGTCCGTCCTTCATCGCGGAATAGGCTAAAGGGCACGTCTGCGTCCAACGTGTTGCGAAGATCTACGAAGCCCTTTGGAGTTAGGAACTGTGCCCCGGACACTGCGCATATAGGGGTCTTCACACCTGTCAAATTTAATTATGAGTTTATGAAAACGTGTCGCCTATACGTACCCTTGGCACGCCGCTGTCAATTATTTTACATTTATAGTCTAAATAGTTTGTAACGGATCCGTCACTAGGCAATCTAGGCGTTAAATTACTGAGGGGAACTATTTAACTATTTTAACTATGAAATCAGATAGGGGAATTATGAAATTTGGGTCAAAATTCTTTTCGTTGTCGTGTTTCATACCACTCTGTCACGCTTTAGCTACTGTTTGGCTCAGTCAAATAAAAAAAATCCAGTGCACTTGTATTTCTTTTTCAAGCTAGATTTTAATCCATACATCAGAAATTGAAAACAAAACAGCATCTCATACAAAAATCACCACTGCGTCACGTTTTTTAGGGACACAAAATAAGATAACGAAAAAAATTTTGACCCATTTACTAGGCTGGCTAGGCTGACTCGAAAAAGTTACTGAATTAAGCGGTGTAAATTTATTCCTATGGGGTCTAATAGCGATGATCAAAAGAACATAACTTGAACTCATGAACCATGTCACAGTAACGTTATAAATCAATACTTGTCATTTTGACATTTTGATGGCCTGGCATTACAATTGGCTGAGTGTACATAGAAAGTGATCTCGGTCTCGGACTCAGGTAATTCTGATTCTGATAAATGTAAACAAATAGGAAACCTTGGGACGCCATTATATCTGCAGCAATAAAGTACTTACATATAGGACTACGGTGTCATGCCTTATAAGCCTGGAACTGTATAGGCTTAGCGTTGAGAACGCTTGAGCGCTCGATCATACATTCGGATTAAATCCTCACCTTGAAAGGTAATATCCCTGGACGGATGAATGATTTGTCCTTTCAGCGGCAAATACACGAACGGAATCCTCTGCACTCCCACACCAGCCCCGAAACTCGCCAGCGAACATTCTGAAAATAAAATAAATACCTCCATAACAAAGGCTTAAGCTTGTATTCAACACATGTAATTGCCAATTGCCATATCCGATTAGGCCCCCGATTCTTTACGGTTAACAAATTTTCACGCCGTATAAAGTCGGGTCACCCTTAAAACTCCATAGCTACTTAGGATGTTGTTACTCCATGTCACTCCTTATTAAGCTTCTCGTTTGTAACGGAATTAAGACTAATACCATGCAAAAGATAAGCTTCCTTCGAAAA
Organism: Thaumatotibia leucotreta; assembly: GCA_025490895.1. NCBI lineage: Eukaryota > Metazoa > Arthropoda > Insecta > Lepidoptera > Tortricidae > Thaumatotibia > Thaumatotibia leucotreta. Next base: position 1,391,100 of record JALPQI010000005.1, on the reverse strand, counting down.
TTCAGTATTTATTAACGGTTTAAATTAAAACATATATTTTACGGGATCCGGTAAGGTAGTTGATGCGATTACGACTTTAATTTATGCAGATTAAAATATTTTTATCTCTTTGCATAAAAATGTCACCGAAACATTGGGCTAATATTTTAAGTTTGCCATTAAAATGTCATGTAAATGCTTGCCCTTATTGTGATATCATTTAATAATTATCCATGTGTACATTCAACTGATTTGAATCCAAGGCCACTATAAATAGTACCATATCAAAATGAAGAATAGGAAGAGATTTCTGGAAATCTGATTTATAGAGTCACTTTGACACAGTTCGCGTGTGTCAAATATTTCTGAGTAGATTTCTAATAGTGTCTAAGCATTGTTAGTTACTGTAGACGAGTTTATACCGGACAATTTGAAGGGTAACATGGCCTGGAGGGTTAGATAGTGTGGGCGAACGGGACGTGTAGTAATGTCTTCACATGCAACGTATGCCGTATGCAACAGGACATCCGATAATAGATAACGCAGCGGGAGGTGTACAAGTAGAGCAATATTTACGTTCAATATTGCGTTCAATGACTATGGTAGTGATACCTATGGAAAAAGTATTTATGTATTAAAAAAAGTGTACCTTAGTAGCACATTTTATTGGAATCCATGACGAGATGACGTTATTTTTGGGATGTGTTTTGAAAATAGTAAACCATTATTCTAGATTTTTCGATAGACAAAAAATAAGCCCCCTAACTGCCATTAGCAGTGATAATTTTTTGGAATCTCCCTCGCGGAATTTCGCATAAAAATACCGGTTGTGACTATACAATTTAATTTAACACTATTATGCGTAAGGTTTAAACCATGATTCTATTTAAAAAATATGCTTATTGTGTTAACACAATTACATGGCAATATAATTCAAGTTTATTGTGAAGTTACTATAGGGAGAACCCGCCGGGAGAATCCACAAAACCGATCGCTATAGCCATAAGTCACAGTCACATAATTTATTACACTCATAAATATCCTAATCAATTTCCGTGTTGCAAAATTAGGTGTTTATATTTGGATGAGAATGTCATGCGGAAGATAAAATTTGGCAATCAGAATATCGGTCAACTAGAGTAGAGGTATTTGCGCATATAATATGCATATTTATTATCTTCTTCCAAAACATACGAACTAATTATTTAAGTATTCGATAAAACACGGTGCAGCCTTCGAAATAAACACTCAAGCATTCAATGTATGGCAGAGTTGGGCAAAAAGTAATATGATTACTTCTGTACCTATAATAAATTTGTATGTGTACTTTGTAATACCTATACATATATTACAAAGTACACATACAAAAGTAATCGGAAGGAGTAATCATATTACTTTTTGCGCAACTCTGATATATGGCGACGTTTTGTGATGTGTCCTGAATGTAGAATTCTGCTAGACACAAAAAAATACAGAAGTGGTTTAAATCCAGTCTACCGCCAAAGGCCCTTGAATTTAGTACTTTTCTATTGCAAGAGACATGCATTATTAATGTTTAAGTCGACTCTACTTAAACATACTCTTCCTCGTCATCAACCCAGTTCTATCTATCCGTTTAACGTAAATTTTCACACCTGGTCGCAATTACGATGACAATGCATTAACTCCTAAAACACTTTTTAGGAACCGTAATTTTTACCTAAACTTATTTACTTAACAATCGATGGGCGCCGAAGTGAATTGTAACTCTAAAACTGTATGTTTGCCGGATTTTTAAGTATTCCAATGTTTGGCCAACACCTAAATGATTCGAGTGTTTTGAGACGGTAAGCAAACGTAGTACAAAGTAAACGTCGACTTTCAACTGTGTCTACTTAAGAAAAAGCAGGTGTCTCGGAAACGTGCTCGTAAGACAAGCATCTACATGACATCATGAGTAACGCGATTTCAATATTACGCACTTTCTTGTTTTTTGCACGTAACGCTAGAAATTTGTGTGAGCGTTTCGTCATTTGACGCTAGCATGCTAAAATGAGATTAGAGAAATGTTTTTGTAAACAGTTTTCATTCTTTTTGGTGATTGATTTTGATTCGAATAGCGTGAAAAAATTAAACTAGTTACATGACAGCAAAGATGATTAGGTACAATAGGTACCCCAAATCAGTGAATAACAAACATTGATGTTATCTGGATCGATGGACATTCCGTAGGTACACTCGACCAATTGGAACCCTAGGCCACTCTAGAACCATGTCAAAATGAAAAGCCGTTTGAAATGTCTTACAATCTGATTGATAACGTTACTTTGACATGGTTCCTGAGTGGCCTAGGGTTCCAATTGGTTGACTGTACCTTCCAAGTGAAAATTTAACTGAAGTTTGAATCGCAAAGTGGCTTACATTATTTTATTACATATAATATTAAATGTATTTGAATTATACCACGCAATAAATAATATTTGTTAAATTATACAACCAGACCAGAATATACAGCGATCTAAATATCACTTTTAGACTTCAGGCCCTACCGTCTCCTCATGTGGGAACCCTCCTTGACGACAACTCTTTGCGAATAGCAGTGGCTCTCCGCCTCGGCTGCGATGTATGTGAACCTCACGCATGCATCTGCGGCACCATGGTGGAGAGCAACGGACACCATGCGTTGAGTTGCTGTCGGAGTTTAGGGAGGTTTCCACGCCATCACGCGCTAAACGATATAGTTCGGAGGGCACTGGTTTCGGCGAATGTACCGTGTGTACTGGAGCCACCCGGTCTCTGCCGTACGGATGGGAAAAGACCAGATGGTCTCACCCTGGTACCCTGGCACAGAGGTAGGTGCCTATTGTGGGATGCAACCTGCGTTAGCACGTTTGCTCCCTCACATTTGGGGCGCACTATGCGGGTGGCAGGGGCAGCGGCTGAGTTGGCAGCTGTGCGTAAGACGGGAAAATACTCGGTGCTTACCAACTATTTGTTTGTCCCATTAGCGGTTGAAACTACAGGTTGTTGGTGTTCGGAGGCTCTGTCCTTCTTTGGAGAGGTGGGACGCCGCTTGCGGGAGAGGGGTTTGGACCCCCGCTCTGGGTCGTTCTTGGTGCAGAGGCTGGCTATCGCCGTTCAACGTGGCAATGCTGCCAGTGTGATGGGCACCTTTGCACCAGGGGCTACACGGGGTGGGCTTTTCGATTAGAAAGTATACATGTGTTGTTAGTTTGTAAGTTAAAGTATTATTTAGGTATATTTTGTCATTTGAAAATTGTAAAATTGATTATTATGTGGATTAAATGAATAGCTTTTAGACTTATCCAAAGGTGGAATATCAATTAAGTATAAATGAAGGACATGTCTAACCATCTTACCGAAAAGTATTTTTTATCACGCTTTAAAAGTTGGCCCACATTCTACACTTGCGATATGTGTAACTGGCAAGCCGTCGACACGCGCGTCGCGGCACGCATTGTTGGGAACTTGGGGCCTATCGTACGCCTGCGATATATGCAAATACCTGGCAAGCCGTCGACACGCGGCACGCATTGTTGGGTACTTGGGATCTATCCTACACCTGCGATATATGCAAATACCTGGCAAGTCGTCGACGCACAGCTCCCGGTCCTCTCTGAAGAGCGGCGCTCGGTGCGGACACGCGCAGGCGCACGCGCCGTGGTCTGCGCATTGCGCAGGCCCGCATTCTACACCTGCGATATATGCAAATACCTGGCAAGTCGTCGACGCACAGCTCCCGGTCCTCCCTGAAGAGCGGCGCTCGGTGCGGACACGCGCAGGCGCATGCGGTGTCGGCGACGCGCGCGCCGTGGTCCGCGCATTGCGCAGGCCCGCATTCTACACCTGCGATATATGCAAATACCTGGCAAGTCGTCGACGCACAGCTCCCGGTCCTCTCTGAAGAGCGGCGCTCGGTGCGGACATGCGCAGGCGCACGCGGTGTCCGCGACGCGCGCGCCGTGGTCCGCGCATTGCGCAGGCCCGCATTCTACACCTGCGATATATGCAAATGTGTTAACACTGGAAGTACCTACACAAAGCTGTTATTGGATATCTGAAGGTCAGGTATGTTTGTTAAAAGTCAAACTTCTAATTCAGGATCCCCATTTTAGTGCAACTTTAAAAATGAATTTGGGTATTCATAATGTCGAAATGATACTACACTGAAAAGATAGATCGTCGGGGATAGTGCAATACCGAGTAACTAACAAATTCAATTAGGATCAATTTGAGTGTCAATTGTTTGATATTTGAAGTCTATCTGCTTTGGTAGTAACGCGGTATTGCACTATCCCCGATCCCCGACGATATCCGAGTTATTATAATCCTGCCTGTATAATCTTTGCACCCTATGATCATCAGCTATGCTATGCATGACAATAATAATTAATTTCTAGCATCAAACATATTTACTAGTTTACGTGTATGTTTAATGGATAAATATAATTTGTTTTCTAATCTCTCTATGCCACATATCTCCGGTCGCTTACTCGGTCGCTCACTTAGTCCCGGCTGCAACACCGATTACATTACCAGAGAGCCAGAAGTCAAGCCAGTCGCTATAATAGTCACCAGAGAGCGCGACACGTCGCCCGTGTCCCGGCGCGCTAGCTCGCTCACGCTGTCACCTCGCTAGCAGCACCAGCGTGCCACTCGACCAATCGCGTCGCTATAATAGTCACCAGAGAGCGAGAACACGTCGCCTGTGTCCCGGCCCGCTAGCTCGCTCACGCTGTCACCTCGCTAGCAGCACCAGCTTGCCACTCGACCAATCGCGTCGCTATAATAGTCACCAGAGAGCGAGAACACGTCGCCCGAGTCCCGGCGCGCTAGCTCGCTCACGCTGTCACCTCGCTAGCAGCACCGCGCCCAGCATGTTAGCCCCGCCCGCGCCATTCGACTAATCGCGTCGCTATAATAGTCACCAGAGAGCGAGAACACGTCGCCCGTGTCCCGGCGCGCTAGCTCGCTCACGCTGTCACCTCGCTAGCAGCACCGCACCCAGCATGCTAGCCCCCGCCCGCGCCATTCGATCAATCGCGTCGCTATAATAGTCACCAGAGAGCGAGAACACGTCGCCCGTGTCCCGGCGCGCTAGCTCGCTCACGCTGTCACCTCGCTAGCAGCACCGCACCCAGCATGCTAGCCCCCGCCCGCGCCATTCGATCAATCGCGTCGCTATAATAGTCACCAGAGAGCGAGAACACGTCGCCCGTGTCCCGGCGCGCTAGCTCGCTCACGCTGGCGCCGGCCGCGCTCGCTAGCGCGCCCAGCATGCTAGCCCCGCCCGTACAATTCGACCAATCGCGTCGCTATAATAGTCACCAGAGAGCGAGAACACGTCGCCCGTGTCCCGGCGCGTCAGCTCGCTCACGCTGTCACCTCGCTAGCAGCACCAGCGCGCCCAGCATGCTATTCCCGCCCGCGCCATTCGACCAATCGCGTCGCTATAATAGTCACCAGAGAGCGAGAACAAGTCGGCCGTGTCCCGGCGCGCACAGCATGCTAGCCCCGCCCGCACAATAGGGATGATGACTGGTAAGTCAAATCAGCATCTTTTTTCGTACTGTCAAAACGATCACCACTATGGAATTTTATATGAAATACTCAAAAGTGACGTCACGTTTGAGTACTGCCAAATGACCTACTCTTTTAAGTTCGTTTCAATTTATTAAATAGAAGTTCTGTACAAAAATTACTGCAATCTACATCTTAGTTATAATTTCTTCGTGTATCATGTCGTGCATAATGTTAAATAATTTATTTTAACTACAGTCATCATCCCTATTCGACCAATCGCGTCGCTATAATAGTCACCAGAGAGCGAGAACACGTCGCCCGTGTCCCGGCGCGCTAGTTCGCTCACGCTGGCGCCGGCCGCGCTCGCTAGCGCCAGCAGCACCAGCGCGCCAAGCATGCTAGCCCCCGCCGGCGCCCGGCCATTCGACCAATCGCATCGCTCACGCTGATTCTGTCAACAAAAATTAAAAGCTTTAAATTTCTTTACGAGAAATTGGTATTATAAAACAATTGACTGTCTTTGAAATTTGTCATTGAATATTTATACGGGAATTCTGTTGTAAACGAGCGTCAAATAATAGGTAGATCTAGATACTATCGACAAAATTGAATCTTGACCCACAATAGTAGCTTGTCATAGTAATAAAGTAATAATACATATATTGAAAGTGAAATTGCAGGAACTGTCGTACAATTTGACTTACACATGTAAGTCAAATTGTGCAAGGTCCTATAGTATTTCAGGATTTAATTTTGTCGATAGTACAGTCGACGACCGATATATCGTTATGGTTCAGGTGCCAAAAACATATTTAAACGACTTCATTGCGTTGATAATAAGGTCGTGTATATAGTCGTAAATTTTGGCACCTAAACTGTACCTACGTGGCACGTGCTCAAATACAAAAACCATTACTAAATAATCAATATCTGCAGATGTATATTCATTAACACATCGTTTAGAAACTATTTTAAATATACATATTTAAAAGCGCCAATTGATTCTTCGGTCGATGATCCAATTTAGAATGTGTTAATTGGATTCTTGTGTAATTATATCGACAAGTAGGTAAGAAATTGTAGGTACCTATGTATTTGTATGTACAGTCAACCAATTGGAACCCTAGGCCACTCAGGAACCATGTCAAAGTAACGTTATCAATCAGATTGTAAGACATTTCAAACGGCTTTTCATTTTGACATGGTTCTAGAGTGGCCTAGGGTTCCAATTGGTCGAGTGTACACTTTAGTGAGTCATTACATTTAATCGCATATAAGTATTTGAAGTAACATGTTTTTATGAAATAAATGTCAGGAAAATTGAAGTTTAAACATAAGAGCCTCATCTTAGCACATTCTTAATTTATGTATCTCAAAGCGTTACGCATGTTATCACCATAGCATTTCTCAAAAAGTTTGTATACACTTGGATCACGTCTTCGATATTGATAAAAATTGGTAGTCTGGTAGAGTCAATGATGCTGAGCACTATCCACAGCATTTCCCAAAATGTCCCAAAATGTTAGGCCGTATAGTGACGGCAGTAAGAATACATTTGTCTCCACCCCAACTCTTTCCGCTCCCAACTCTTCCCGCGGGTGTCGTAAGAGACAAGTAAGGAATTTAAGTGTCACCGACCATTCCTTGATAGAAGATTGATTATGGGCAGCGGTGTCATCATCAGTGATCGGTTTTTTGGATTCACCCTCGCGGGATTTCGCGTATAAAAAATTATGGGTGTGGCTATAAAAAAAAGAATACTATTATATTACATTATGAACAGTAACATGCCAAATTGCATGGAAATACGTATAAAAAAACAAAGTTTATTTTTCAAGTTACTATAGGAGACCTGCCGGGGGAATCCAAAAAACCTATCACTGGTCATCATAGTGGACACATTACTGCGATCGCCAATCCGCTTGCCCAGCGTGGCGATTATAGGCATTTACCCCCTAATGCATCTATACCTACGCATAGTTAGTAGGAGAGTCCTACGTCCAGCTGTGGACTGAGATAGGCTGATGATACTCATTGTAAAAACTTTTTTTGAATTGCTCACCAAATTCAATTCAATTGTTGTTTGTTTTTCCATCAAATCTAAGCTACTTAAGTAACTACATACCTACTAACTTGTGAGCACATTCAATCAGAATCAAAGATAATATTTTGCATGACATCTGAATAGGCTAAATAAGTGAAAACAGGCGCTGAAGCGAGGAACATATGGAAGATAAAAAGAAGTGAGTGAAAGCTCGCAACGTCGCAAAAATTCATTCATTGTTGATGGGCGATTTCACTCGGTTCACATGATTTCCTCCATCTTGGATATGGGAGCTGAGGTGGGTAATTATTTTCTTTATCACTTAGCCTTATGTTCCTATTGCCCGAGTAGCAGAGTCGAAAACAACATTGAAAATCGTAAAATGTGATAGTTATCACTTACACGGTCCTTACAAAATACTTATCTAAATGTATTCTCCTGTAGCCGTACCATGACACAGATCACCATGAGTTGGAAAGTAAAGGATACGTTATGGCTTGTCCATTAATCACGTCATACTGTATAGGGGGAGGGGAGAGTCAAGAAAAAATCACCAATCATCGCCATAGAGGAGGGGGGGTCATCGGACAAATCACGAGTAATTTTTTGTTACTCTCGAATCTGCTGAACAACATCATAGCCAGTAAAAAAAAAATCTTCACTTTTTTATAAAACACTTTTTAAATACCTAGGTACTAAGTTTTAAAACTTCGCGAACATTTACCTCGTAGTTATCAAAAAAATATGTAAATTCAAGTTCTATTAAAAGGACTACTTAAGTTGGCAAAAACTTACACGTCATATTGGCTAGGGGGGGGGGGGGGGGGGTCCAGAAAATATCACCAAATATTACTATGGGGCATGGGGAGGTCTAAACCAGGTAAAAATCTTATGACGTGATTAATGGACAAGCCCTTAGGTTAAGGTTTTACTCGACACGTAATGTATTTTTCACCACACTGCTCGTAAATACGCTGTTTGTCCTTCAATTTCAGAGCGCAAAACTGTGTTTTAATCTCTTAATCAAAGCAATAACTTAAGACGACCTGAGAGTGAAATAAGCTTTTTGACGTTTGAACTAGACAGTACGTTCGAAATCTCAATAGTTTCAAACAGATTCATACACATGAACCTTTCATAATATTATATTCAATATGCTAAAATCCAAATTAAATACCACATTTTGTTGTAAAAGGCTTTTAATTAAAAGTTCTACAAATACGACAAATAAAAACAATAAGAAAATAAAAGTGTTGACACTATGCAAATTTCAGAACGCATACGGATATTTTTTTCTTTTAAAATTTAAACGAGTTCGGTCATGTTTTGGTTTCTTTCATTGGTGATATCTTAGTTTAACATACTTAAGTGGCTTTGGGGTAATTGCGAGATGCGAAAGTGGGATAATTCCGAAAATCACAGAAAAATCGCCAATAACTACATGAGTCTCATTTTGGAATTATCCTGAATTTTTAAGCATTGCCACGCCAAGTTAATTATTTGAGGTTATTGTTTTATTATTTGTTGATTTGTTTATTTTTTGGAAGCAAATAAATAAATTCTAATTTGTTATGTTTGAGTTTTATTTCGCATGTTTCCTCGCTTTAGTGTGGTGAAAAATGTTGTGTTTCACTCGGCAGCAAAGTTTGTTCAACTCTCGTGCCTTAAAACCCTCGCATCGCTCAAGATTCCATTCTGGAATCTTTCGCTTGCTCGGGTTTCAATATTTGCACGATAGTTAAACAATCACTTTGCTCCCTAGTAAAACAAATAACTATTATCGCGCTCGCACTAATATATTGGAGCGAGCGCGATGGCCTGCTTTACGTATCGAGGAAAAACCAACGTTACCGATACTTCCAAAGTCAAGGTAGAGCAGTAGCTCTACCTTGACCATCATCAGCCTTTCTCAGTCCACTACTGGACTTAGGCCTCTCCTATTAACTATGCGTGTAGACGCATTAGGAGGTAAATGCCCATAATCGTCACGCTGGGCAAGCGGATTGGCGATCGCAGTAATGTGTCCCCTGTGATGACGCTGCTGCCCGTCATCAATCATATCAAAGAATAGTCAGTGACACTGCAATCCCTTAGTCGATTATTACAACACCCGCCGGAAGAGTTGGGGTGGTGACAAATGTATTGTTACTGCCGTCACCACACGGCCTCTCTAATAGGTAAATGGGTTTACTTGAGTATCTTTCGTCAATCCTCGCTAGATAATTTCCATTAGTATAAATATAAAGTCTCCTTTTCTCAGGATCGCGTATAGGTATAAAGTTGATATGACTACCATAATATTGATGTCGCAGGCGCTGGTACCTTAGACGTGTGAGGTAATCAAACCTCTGATTAAAATCGCGATCAAGACATGACCGTTTCTGTCGCATTTTCCAGACAAATTTCTTCTTCGGAAACAGGTGGTCCATGATTGTGTATCATACGATGTAAGTTTACACATGCGAAAAGGAAATTCGTAACTCGTGTCGATTTAAAACACTCCCTTCGGTCGTGTTTTACTTTATCGCCACTCTTTTCCACCTCCATTTTTTTCGCATTTTAACCCATTATAGGGCACCGGTCTCAAAAACAACCACCCAATAGCACTATCTTTTTGTATGTTTTTCTTATAGAACATTTTTCGTTCTATATAATGGCGTTGAGGCTTGGCTTGAACCCACGATTTTTTTGCGTTGTCCCAGCTAATGTCACCTTCCGTTAAAAGTTCGACTCCTTACTTACGGTGGTCATAGGAAAATCCCTATTTAAAAGGTTAGCTCACTTTATCGGCAGTTAACTTAACATGCATAGGTGAAGTCAAATTTGATTAGCCTGTATATATTTAAGTAGCCTGTCAAATAAACTGTAATTTATTCCAGAAAGTGGTAAACTTCGTTTGTGTTTTATTACTCATTATATAATAAATTCCTAATAGGGTTTGGAAGATCCGTTTTACCCTTTAACCTGCCGCTTGGCGTAAAATAACGGTTTCCATGTTTGCTTTCATAACTTTCAAAGACTTAGATATCTTATCATAAATGTATTTTGTTGGTGGTAGGGAAAGTCGTAAATACCACACGAATACTCGTAAAATAATAAAATATTATGAGTCATGAGCTCATGAGACAATCGTACAAATTGACCTAAACTCATGATGAGCTCAATTAATGTTTTTGTACCTATTTATTATGGTTACTAAGCGAATATATGTATAATAAATACCTACATAACTTAATTTTGATTAGGTAGGGAAATAAATATTTATGACTAAAGAACAAATAATAAATAGAACAATCAATAACGAGGGGTGGGGTATTACCAGAACCCAAATGTATGGAATCGTCATATAAACATTTTTCACCTCGTATGCCGAGGGTTAGAACCATTAAAAACATCAGGCTACGACGACTGACAAGTTCAAACAGGAACTAGATTGGTGGCAATGCACCAGCCCTGTCACTTGTCAATCCGACCAAACTATTGACTTTTAGTAAATCCGTGTTTGTGGCCACAGATTGGTAGGTATTTGCCTAACTGTCTCGCGCAAACATGCTCTAACTCAACGGCTTTATATATTATTGAAGTGTTAATTTTCCGCGGTGTTGACTAATTGCTTGGGCTAACTAGACGCGACGCACGCGGCGATAGGTATTCTATTGTATATTTGCTTAGTAGACTAACCCTCAAGAAAACCACTAAGACTATGATCTCAAGATCTTACGACTCTACGTAAACGAAGAGCTGATTTGAACTGGTTGACCAAAGATCGCTTACTTTGTAGAATCTGAATAGTGTCCATAGTTTCCGTCTCTCTCGTTTACATTACGTTACATAAGAAGAAATGAGTGACTGGAAATTTTGCTCGAAGATGCTTCGGACCTCCCGACATCTCGCACGTCTGCGTTAACTTGATGCGAATGCACACGATCCATCTCATAACGTTATGGCTTTAACACTTAAGATGAAGATAATGTTCTAGTTGAATGTCGAGATACATTTGAGAAGCGAAGGGAGATCGGCAAATCGGTATGCAAAGTGCAAAGGAACTGAAAACCGCGATTGTTCGATTAGCAAATAATATGAAAGAGGTTACCTATATCATTTCAATGTCTTCAATTTTTTTATTGAATCCAATCTCTTAATAAGTCCTCCTAGAATCGATTATAATTGAAGTAACTTTTGTACTAAACTTAGTTCTACATTTCAGTGTGATCACCAAACTATCTAAACTATACCTAAATAGTGTACAGGCGATTATATATGTGATTAATACGCTAAATAGCATTACGACTATCAATTTGTGGTCTAATCAGATCATATTATCTTGTTGCTGGTCAGGCAAGACATGACTCGACAAAGTAAACTTCAATTCCATTTTCCGTAGCCGTACAGAAATCTACTGCTCTATCGCAGCCCGCGATCGCATCTTAATATTCAATACAACAAATATGAACAGTCATATATGGCGAATACCTGTCTTTGCAGGGTGCTATTACTATACCCGCCCCGGAAACCGCTGTGCCCTGTTGAGATCTGTCCGATATCCAGTAAAGATAATAATTGATGCATAACGACCAATGCAACTGCATCTGCGCTGTGCGATAGACTTGGATATAGAAACATCTGAATAAGAGTATAATTTATTAGTCCATTATATTACGGCAACGTATGTATGGGAAAAGTTCACATTCGGATACCAGCACCAAATTTTAGTATGTTGTTAAATATGTCATTCTGTATCCAAAACTGTCGGGAGACACTCTCTCAAAGGTCAAGGTCACCAGTAATGACGTCCTCAAAATGGCTGCTGCCTAATTTTGAAAAGCGCTTATTTGTTCCTCAACCGCCCAACATACACCATTGTGTGTAGTATCAATTGAAAGGTTATTAAATATGCTCTAACCTTGTCTTTTTGTGTTATAGCGTACATCTAAAAATAAAAAAAATATCGTGGAAAGAATAAAAATATTTTTTTACTCTTTTCGTACAATGTACATTTCATCAGGAAACAAGCGGTATTAGAAAAAAATATTGTACTACATAAATGTAGTTAAACTATTATCCTAAAATAAACAGTTTAAATCATCGAAATCGGTTGAAAATAAACAAAGTTATGTCATTTTCTATATTCCGCGGCAAACGCCATACACCCGCCATCCGCCCGCCCGTCAGTTCGAAAATGTTAATTGCACCCAAACTATGCAATTGATTTACACTGATAAGATATGAACTAAAAGCCAATTAATTATACAAATACTAGTTGTTTTCAAAATACTGTTGTTATTAAAATAAAATACATAATTTAAGAAAAAACCAAATTAAAAGACATAGGTACTTAGAGTAAGGTAGGAAAAAGGTAACAAATTGATAATAATAACTTCTAACTATCAATTAAAGAATATTATGTATATATATATATTTCAAGGTTTTATTCTGAACAGTAAATTCTGGAGTAAGTTCCTTCACATACACAAAGAAGAGTGCAATTTAAAACGTTTTTTACGCATACGCCAACATGGACAAGGCAAGTTCTTTCTTCTTTTTTCCAGCTCCAATCGCAGGGATCAATTTTCTTGTGGATAAGGCAAGGCACTTCGTCCATATCTTCGTTTGTTTGTAGCATGGTTCGCTTTAGATGTTGAGTCAGTTTCAGTGCATCTTTTGTTGGTGAGATGCTTTCAATACTCAATCATTTATTGCTTCCACACAGTTTACAAGGTATTATGTGAACATAAAGTATTTACCGCTATTTAGTTAGCTTTAATTTTAATGAAAACATTCCGTCTTGCTATAATTAATTGTTATATTAATTATAACAAGTTAGTATTGTTATATTAATTATGTCTCTGGACATTCGTCATCCAAGTGGTGGACGGTCTTCCTCTTTCCCTGTTTCCAGTAGCCATGGACAGATAGTTTATCACGACATGACTGTCCGGTCGGCGAAGGACGTGATCTTACCATCTTAGCTTATTTTTACAATCTTGAAACTAGCCCTTACATTACATAAGTGGCGAACGCAGTCCTTGAGCGTGTCTCCGTAGACACGCTCCTGTCTATCGTAGCATACGATGTATGTGATAGAGTATTGAGTAAACTGAAAGAAATAGAACCGGAGAGAAAGTGGAAAGAGGGAACCACTTCCAGGCAAGCTAAAATGACGTGAGGAGAACCCGATACTTTACGAAGTTGGAAAAAATTGACTTGAGGATGTTGATCAGAATTATTTCGAGAAACAACACCCTCAACAGGTATCTTAAGGTGATGGGAATAAGTAATTAAGCAGCCTGTCCACATTACGGGAGAGACTAAACTAGTCAGCATGTTCTGGTAGAATGCATTTTGTAGATACGCAGCGGCATTATGTGTTTGGCAAGTATCCCTGCAACTTATCGGTGTTCTTTCTCCTCACTCATGGACGTGTCGACGTCCATGAGTTCTTCCCTGGGGTCGCCCAGGGATATTCTACGGTTCTGCAAAAATACAAGGAGGCTAGAAGAAAATAATGTGGTAACACAGCCGTGACATTAACCTACAGCTCCAGCAACGGGAAAAGGATGAATGAGCACACCAGATACTCGACAGCCCACTCGATTCCGGCCGAAACATAACATAACATGCGATGAAAAGCAATCAGAGACATATCAGCAATGAACGGATCGCATAAGAAATTAATCAAACTTACAGGCAAAGTCTCTTCAAACAAGCCAACGTTCTTATCATCGTGTATCGAGAGCATGTAAATTCTTTCCAGAGCAAGCAACTCTAAACATCAAAGTTTCCGTCCCTCTAAAAAAACCCTCGCCCTCATGTATGGTAGTTATTTGTTTCAGCGGCGGCTGTGTGTAAAATAATATTCTGGCATATGCTTGTTCGCGTGAAGACGAGAGCATAGTCACGGAGGAAGAAGTGAGGACTTTACCTTTATATGTATAGATTGCAGTTGTCATTCCAACGGAATATTCATCATTAGTTGAAACAATTCTGCTGTTACGAACTGGTGTAAGCTGCTTGCCCTGGAAAACGATTTCCGTGCTCAGTATCGTGCTTTATATTGTTAGCTTGTGTGAACAAACTTTGCCTGTAGGTAAGTTTGATTATTTTTTATGCGATCCGTCCATTGCTGAAATATCTGGGATTGCTTCTAATCGCATACTTCGTTTGCTACGATGGGCAGGAGGAGTCGTGCTCGCGGCCAGAGTTCACAACAAGCATGTAAAGAGGAGTTTCAAGGTTGTAAAAATAAGCTAAGATGGTAAGGTCACGTCCTCCGCCGACCGGACAGTCATGTCGTGATAAACTATCTGTCTATGGCTACTGGAAAGAGAAAGGCCGTCCACCACTTGGATGACGAATGTCCAGAGATACTACAAATTATATAACAATTAATTATAGCCAGACGGAATGATTTCATATGAATATAAAGCTATCGAAAGCATCTCACCTTAATTTATGATCTCACCAACTAAAGATGCACTGAAACTGAATCAACATCTGAAGCGGACCATTCTACAAACAACGAAGATATGGACGAAGTGCCTTGCCTTATCCACAAGAAATTTGATCCCTGCTATTGGAGCTGGAAAAAAGAAGAGAAAGTATTTGTCTATATTCCAGTTCCATTGTGGAAAACGATTCCAGATTCCTGATGCAAGTGCTAGTTGCAAAGAACTTGTGCCTTGTCCAGGTCCACGTTGGCGTATGCGTAAAAAACGTTTAAAATTACACTCTTCTTTGTGTATGTGAAGGAACTTGCTCCAGAATTTACTGTTCAGAATAAAACCTAGAAATATATTATATAATTAATATTCTTTTATTGATAGTTAGAAGTTATTATTATTCATTTGATACCTTTTTTCTACCTCACTTTTTTTTAATTTGTTTTTTTTTCTTAAATTATGTATTTTATTTTAATAACAACAGTATTTTTAAAACAACTAGTATTTGTATAATTAATTGGCTTTTAGTTCATATCTTATCAGTGTAAATCATTTGCATAGTTTGGGTGCAATTTACATTTTCGAACTGGCGGGCGGGCCATTCGGCGGGTGTATGGCGTTTGCCGCGGAATATAGAAAATGACATAACTTTGTTTATTTTCAACTGATTTCGATGATTTAAACTGTTTATTTTAGGATAATAGTTTAGCTACATTTATGTAGCACAACATTTTTTTCTAATACCGCTTGTTTCCTGATGAAATGTACATTGTACGAAAAGAGTAAAAAAAAATTGTTATTCTTTCAACGATATTTTTTTTATTTCTAGATGTACGCTATAATATGAAAAGACAAAGTTAGAGCATATTTAACGACCTTTCGATTGATACTACACACGATGGAATACGTTGGGCGGTTGAGGAACAAATAAGCGCTTTTTGAAATTAGGCACTAGGCATTTTGATGACGTCATTACTGGTGACCTTGACCTTTGAGAGAGTGTCTCCCGGCAGTTTTGGATACAAAATTATATATTTAACAACATACTAAAATTTGGTGCTGGTATCCGAATGTGAACTTTTTTTCCGTAATATAATGGACTATATTGGCTAATCGTGGTACAATGGCACGGTAAAAACAATGTCAAATACAAAAATAGTTTTCTTGCAGCAAGCTAATGAAATTGGTTACATTTTACATTGATAATTCAATTTATGTAAAATTAATATACTTCGTTTTGAGCCTTGAGTATTATTTTAATAAACTGTATATAGTATTTCCCCAAAATTGTGTGACTTATTTTATAAGTAGCAGTTACATTAGCGTAGTAGACTTTTAGCACTGCTGATTGGTATTCAATGAATTCTGATCTGAAAATCATGAATTCTTTAAAGTACCCAATATTTAAAATAATTTCTATTCAAAAATTCTATACGTATAGGTATAATGTGGAAAAAGCTTGATAACCATATTTCACAATAGTCACAGGACGGTTATAGGTACTGCGATTAGAATTAAGCGTAGAACATCAATTAAGTATGTTAACTGATTCAGTTTCCCGTGTGAATCAAATAGCTTATACATATATTGAAACCTTCGAATGTAAAACATGAAGCACCTCGTACTAATTATTAATAGAATTTCTAACATTCGTTAAAATATTTTTCACTATGAACGTACTAGTTTATACTTGAAAAAAAAAAAGATTTTTGGTCGATTTCGTTTGCCATTAAAGCGTTATTGTTAACATGGGGTTCATTGAATTCTGTCTTGTCGCGTCCTCACAAAGTTAACTAAGTAATCTTATTCATCCGATTATAGTTCTAATCGCACCATAATAAGGTTGACCCAAATACGCTCCGTATATTTGTCATGTGTTTAAGGAGATTACAGTATTTGTGGGAAAGGCTCTAGGGCACAAGTGACACCGGTTCAACTGGTTAATGCCTAGTATTTGTTTCTAGTTCGTCTTATGAAGACTAATGACTGGTTAGGGCTTACAACACAGACCGCTTGCTCACTAGATACCTAAGATAAAATAAACAATTAAGTGTGGGTTGGTATCATAACTCACTAAGTAATAAATACCTACTTGAAATAAAACTCGTATCTCAGTTCTGATTCAATACTGACATACGTTGCTAAGAGTAGTGACAGGTTTTCTTATACCTACTGAGTTTCGCTTGTCAGACGGTATGATAACTCGCCTCAACAATCTGAACATTTATTGGCTGTTTCATGGTGCGACAACTGGATTTAATTTATTTGTAATATTTTTCGAGCCCTGTGCAGGTATTTTCGATGTCTTTTAAAAACTAATACGTACGGGTACCAATACTAACAAACAACCTTATTGAAAATACATCTAGTCCCAAGTTCCAACGTGAAATCGGATTGGGTTGACAATTTAATACCTACTGGGTGATCTTTATTCGCCTGGAAAAGGTGTAATAACATAATAACCATTAGGTGGATGAATCAACTTTTTTCTGACTGTTATTGCCATGGTTACGGTCTGTAGGGGGCCCATTAAGGAAAGGGCTTATTAACATCAGAAAAATGTATGTTTGCATAGTTCAAATAGCATAATTTTGCATAAGACTAGCGTGACTCAGGCGACCGTAACCATGGTAACAACAGACAGAAAAAAGTTGATTCACCCCGGTATACAGAAATAATGCAAATGCAATCACTTAGGAATTGATTCCTGCTTAACTGTGGTGACAGGTACTCGTTATTTTTATTTTGTAGACGAAGCGTCCGTAAAATTAATAATGCGGAGTCTACGGAAAATAATCTACGGGTTTAAGGTACTAGTTGACCGTGCAATTAGGTGAATACCTTCGTGGTACTAGGATATGAGAGCTTTCCGGTATATTTCTTACGTTCGGTTTTTAGAAAGCACATATGTATTTTTATTAAAAAAACACTTTTATCACGGGAATTCAAGCTCCTCGGGAAGCTGTGCTAAAAAAGAAATACACTAAATTTAATGCCCAATGAAATACAATAAATATGAAAGAAATAAACCATTGTATGCAATAAATATAAAAAGATTATTATTTACTTTCAATACTAACGAATTTATTTCTGAAGTTTGGTCTTAGGTATATACGTAGCCCATAACTTCACCAGATATCAACGGAAGGTGTCAAAAAGTAGCCAAAAATACTTTGCCTGAATTGAGCACAAGCCGTTACTGAATCAACAATAGTACTTAGTTGTAGTACTGACAAATAACGTCATTCATCAGCCTATCCCAGTCCACTGCCACCTAGGCCTCTCTTATTACTTATACATATGGACGAATTAGGAGGTAATGCCTATAATCGCCACGCTGGGCAAGCGGGTTGGCGATCGCAGTATTGTGTCCATTACAATGACACTGCTGCCCACTATCTTCAATAAAATGGTCAGTGACACTTCAATCCCTTAGTCGACTCTTACGACACCCAGTGAGAAGAATGGCAAGACAAATACCATGACCATACTAGGCACTGCAATAAGTATAGGCATAATATTCCTAAGAATATTATATTTCACTGTTTTTTATGTATATTTATTTTCAAAACTACAACTTATGTACATAGATTAAATCTAACTAATCTACTTAACCTAACCTATATCTAAGATTGGCCCTTGTGGCATTGTACCGAGGATGCTGGCGGCATTTCCTCGCTGTATCGCAATACTGATGCGTTGTGCGAGGAAGTTACCAGCTCTTCGGTCTTTAGTTACATCAACCAGACGTTTCGCGATCTCAGCAAACAATTTGCGTGTGCTGGGGCCCCATTTTACTGTTAGTTAACAATAATGTGATCACTTCCTAGACAGGTCGTGAACTCAACCAGTAACATTGGAATGTATTATTTAAATAGCCGCTCTTATTTGTATTCTCATAATATATAATTAGTGTTAAACAGAACTAGTCGACCTTAGCTAATGATCACTTTAGACAGTCGTTCGGTTCGAAATAGGATGTTTGCTAATATTAGACTAAACACTTAACTGCGGCTCCTGTATAAGTGTATATATTGAGTGTAGATATAAAACAGGGTATAGTGTACCCACAAAAATGAAAAAAGATATATTCATTATCTTCATCGTCAGCCTATGTTAGTCCACTGCTGGACGTAGGCCTCTCCTATTGACTATGCGTATATGCGCATTAGGGGTAAATGCCTATATTCGCCACGCTGGGCAAGCGGATTGGCGATCGCAGTAATGTGTCCACTATGATGACGCTGCTGCCCGTCATCAATATTTTAAGAATGGTCAGTGACACTTCAATCCCTTAGTCGACTCTTACAACACCCACAAGATGAGTTGGGGTGGTGACAAATGTATTCTTACTGCCGTCACCACACGGCTTAAGATATAATAGAAATAACTTTATTCGTAACATACCTACACATAAATAACAATATACAGCAACGAGAAATAATTTTACAAATAAAAGCGTGTATGCTAGTATGCTACGAAATGGCTTCATTTTAGCATGTTGCTAGCGAGTGCCAGCGCTGGTCTTCCGATGAGGCCAAATGCTGTTTAAAAATATTTCGAAATTTAATTCTACATTGTGCAGCTGATTTTGCTTTCGGTTCTGACGTGAATAACATCCCTTAATTCCCGTCCCTCTCTGTTTAAACAAAGTGATTACGTGGGTACCAATGCAAGGTATCAGCGTAATTCGTCTCATTCGTTTTTCGTTCATTTCATATGTCCGTCTCATTCTGTGTTCGTCACGCATTTTTTATTCGTCTTGATCGTTATACCCTATCGTCTTAAGTCCAATTATGTAACCTGTCTCTTTCTTAATAAGTCTTTTTCGTTTTTCGTCACGGTTGTATGATAGGAATAACTATTAAAAAGTTATTGCCAAGCGTACTTTTCACTCATTTTCACCAATTTTTTTGCCAATTCGCGTGCGTTCCATACTTGTCACAAAGTGTGTATCACGAATTTGATATTATATTAATAATGTTTATCACGACTTTATAAGAAGCAAAGTATACGTTTAAAAATTCGTCTTGAAGATTTTATGCATCGTTGAGTTCTTCAAATCAGATTGTTTGCAAACATACCGATCAAAAGCGGTTTGTAAAAGGCACGCGCCATTGAAACCAAAGACAATTTGTTTTTATTACTCCTCATATCAATAGGACAGGCGTTCGGTCTAGTAAGCTACGGAAATCTTATATTTATCAAACATCGGACTTCAAACAGTTCAAACACTGCATGTTTGCTCTTCGTCACGCGCCATTACATATGAACGGGTTGGTCAAGAACCTTTTATTTCGGCGGGTTGTCGTTTGCGCGTGCGCCGTTACTTATAAAAATGGCGTATGTTCACATACGTCATTGTCTAATTTCCGTCTTTTTTAGCTGTACTTATTGATAGACGTATGAAATGAGCAACTAAGTCAAGCATACACTTGAAAGCACTTGTCTTTCCTCGATTTTTGACGAGACTATGTTATTTGCGTATTACTAGAGTTAAGCGGTAAAGCGTGCGGATTTTTTTGTCCCGAAAGTAATGGTCTGAATTTTGGATGAAATTCGATAGAAATTAAATACGGAAACTTATGTGATTATTTCATTATTAATTTGTAGGTGTTTGTTGTATACATCATCCGTGTGGTGACGGCAATAAAAATACATTAGTCGCCACCCCAACTCCTCCTGCGGGTGTCGTAAGAGTCGACTAAGGGATTGAAGTGTCACTGACCATTATTTGATAAAAGATTGATGATGGGCAGCAGCGTCATCATAGTGGTCACATTACTGCGATCGCCAATCCGCTTGCTCAGCGTGGCGATTATGGGTATTTTCCTCCTAATGCGTTTACACGCATAGTTAATAGGAAAGGCCTACGTCCCAGTGGACTATCATAGGCTGATGATGATGATGGTTGTTTGTATACATCTTCTAAAAAATCCAAGGAGTCAATTGGTCTTTATTGTACTTTTGATAATGTTTGAATTCAAATGATTATATATTTGCGATACAGCGAGGAAATGCCACCAGCATCCTCGGTACAATGCCACAAGGGCCAATCTTAGATACATGTTATGTTAGTTAAATTTAATTTATGTAAATAAATTGTACAAATGTACAGTTTTTAAAATAAAGACCGATAAAAAAGTATGAGTATAATATCAATAACATTTGATAGGTATGTATATGGGCATTTTTACTTTTAGGGACACCCAATTAGCTTGAAATTAAAAAAAAAAACCTTAATTGCAGCCAGCTTAGTAACGACAGTTAAGTAGAATATTTTTATGAAGTTAAACTCGATCGGCGTTTTTATATTATAATATGGGTTATAGTTTGTAAAATGAACACCAAAACCGCGATATGAGCGAAATTCTGTGCTTAATTGTCGTTACGATGCTGACTGAAATTACTTAACTTCGCGCTAATTGGGTAACCCAAAAAGTAAAAATGACCATATTCTGGCCTAGGATTCTATCTATCAAGGTATCATTTATTAGTTTAACCAGGTAAGTAAGTACCGTTCTTGTTAGTATAAGTGCATTACGGAGTACTCAATTAAAACACGATTACTTCGTCACTGGAGCTAATAATCATCTGGGTGGGCGACGTGAGCATAGAACAAATTAATAGTGTTTGCTAATATTGCCTATGTCATCCATTAGGCTCCGACAACTTATTAACTTAGAAGCCTTATTCTAGCTTTTCAAACATAGACTTTGCGGCTTGTGTTCGCGACTTCGTATTTAGTTTGTAATTTCCAATATGTGTTTTCCCAATCTTTTTAACCTCCGCAAAGGTTTCTTGAATATAAGCAATGGAACCGTACCAGTGTTAGATAGTTTTGATTCCTCATATCATAATATTACAATCATTTTCACATTATCATAAAACAGAATTAGGTACCTACTTTCTGGAATAAAAAAAATGCTGTCTCCTTTTCTGAACCAGCTTTTAGAATTTTTCGCAATTATTGACAGAACGAAGCTAAGAATTTCGCATGTATCGAGAATTCTTCCTTGTTACTGTTTTCGGAAAAAAAAATTATACGTCTACCAACCCACAGCTACAGCTTATAGAGCAACTAGTATTGCTTTCGTGCTTTGATCCTTGGTGGCTTAGTCTTTGTGAAACTTAGTAAGCAGAGCATTAACAAATCCAAATGCCATATTTCAAGAGTCCAATAGGCCCTTAGCCATCTTAATGCTGTCTTGATGAGCAGCGAGTTAGCGCTGGATTAAGATTACGGTAGCCACTAATAATATTATGATTGGCATGGGGGCTCATTCATCATACTAGAAGAAGCTCGCTGTTGTTGGTAGGCAAAGCCTGTTTTTGCTTACCAACAGCAGCAACAGATTTATCCTGACGTACAGCCCGCTGAGGACGACGACACCATTGAAAAAAAAATGTACTTGCTAAGCCCAAGATTGATACGGAACACCAATTTTTTTTCATTATTAAAGGCCTTTAAGGAAAACAAAATTTAACGTCATATTTTTGTATTACGAAGTTAAATTTTGTGTAACAAATTATAAATATTAGATGTCATATACCAAAGAAAAACGACCAAGATCACCTAATGTCCGAGGTGGGGATTGAACCCACGTACTCAGCTTTCGCGGCTGATGCCTGTACCCCTCGGCCACTCGGTCTTAGCAACCACCGGTCAAATTTCTCGGGTATATGCAATCCCTTACAAGGCTAGGCGCCTTTGACCATTCTCTAAGGGCAAGCAATTACATGCCTGCACTTTGTGTAACAACTTTTGGCACTGAAAAAAGGGCGACAAATTCAAATTTTCTATGGGCGATCAACAATACGTGCTTACGAATCTATATATCCTTTTAAGTTAAGGGCACCCTTTTACTACTGCCGAAAGTTTTTGGATAGAGTATAGGTACAACACAATTTGTATGACTACATTTCGTAACACAAATTGACGCGATCGTGATTTTTGTATTGATTAAGGCCTTAGCTATGTACAAATTTACTAATTTTAGGAGCTCACTTACTAATTTTAGAAGTCACCACAACGTATTATTTTTTACCTTTCTACTTACCTTTTTTCGTATTCGTTGTAATCAAGGCTTATAACACTAAACCGCGTTACGAGCTAATTTTAAAACAGGCAATATCAAAACATGAAGATTTGTTAAAAAAACACGTCATTAAGTTCGATTTAGTGCCTATTTGTGCCTCGGTACGTGTTAATAAGCCGACTTGTAATTACGGGTAACGGCTAATCATTTCTCGGGACTTGTGGCTGATGGGTGCCAATATAGATGTCGTGCTCGGAGAGAAAAAGTGGGTACCTACCAATGTTATTAAACTGATGTTCCATACATTTCCACCAATATCTGAGGGTTTGTATATATCAGATTTTTTTCTCAAATCGGCTGTCGGCTCCATAGTGAAAGTTGATCAACATGACCTCCAAATTAACCCCCTAAAGTTTGAACGGTGAATAAAAATCACTCTGTAAATGTGCAAACACATATAATAAGGCTCTTATCAAAACGTACTTACTTAATGTTCTATTAAAGGTAGGTATAAATTTCATATAATATTGTGAACTTTATTCCTTGAATTTGGTGAAAACATTACGCGATTTTATGTACATATACGAGGTTGTAAAGGGAAGATGGTGTTTTTGTCAACTGCGAGATAATTAAACGGGCATTTTGTATTGGTTTTCAAGATGGACCCTTAAAATGGCAGTAAATTGTAATGGGTTGTAAAGTTTATCGATGTTATAATAAGTTTGGTTCGCGAACTGCAGTCGTAAGGCGAAGTTTCCGAATCGGCAACAAAAAGTTAATAAATGGAAGCCGTAAAAAAAACCGACGAAATAATTTAAATTTGTCGCAAATAAATGCTTCGTAAAACAGTAACGATTTGGTAAGGTGTCGACACTCTTTTTTCGTTGTTTGGGTGTTTATTTCTTGTATTATTATCCCAGTGAAGGATTTTTATATCCTAACTGTGAATCATTAGATTAATTGGAATGAGGGAAAATTGAACAGATTCTGAAAGAATGGAAATAACTCCTTATCAATTGCTCTTCAAATCTGGACTAAATAAATTTACCTACTCATTTTATGAAAATTGTAGGAGTATCCCTAATTAATAGAATGAACCTAAACGGGTAGGTGTGTATTGTCACGAAATATGTTGATATAGCAATTTGAAACATACGTACCTTACCTTAAGGCGGGAAGAAATATTTTAAACTACGAGTATTCAATCAATCAATCATAACACAAATGGACATTGATTGCATGTAAGCAACCGCAGTTTCATAATTAAAATCAATCACTAGAGACGTCTAATTACAATTAGTAGTTGATTATTAACTGGTCTTTGTCGATAGCAATTGTGTATAAATTTAATACGGCACACTTGTGTCACCTACTTTGTAAGTTGGTCGAACTCGCAAATCTTTAGTAGAATTGACGGCTGTGTTGGGTGACTTTGCATTATAAATGTACTGTTAGGTCTGTTAGGAACGTAGGACAAGCGGAAAATAATTTAATTTTGTGATAACTATAAAGCTGTCGCTTAGTTTCTAGTTAGCAATGTACAAGTTGCAGAATAATCTCAAAAATTCCAAAGAGTACTGGAAATTTTCGTGAGAAATTTTCAAGTTGCCGCTGAGAACATTCTCCTTAAGATTAGGAATTATTGTGGCATTTTCTAAACAGTTGACGATAGTGACATTTGACTGTTACTTTATCAACTCGTCAAGTGCCAAAGTAATTGGTCCTAAAGTTTGGCAATAAATGTGCGAAGAACAATACTAAGAACTTTCCATGATAACATTCCCAATTCCGGAAACATCTCTTCGATACATTGCTATTTCTGGTAGAGCTGGGTCGGCAAGAGTAGTGCCCCCCCCCCCTCACTAGTGATGAAAAGTTTGACGTCGAGTTTCGGAAACCAATAAACGGTCGCGGGATAGTATATGGGATTTTTATCAGCCAGTGGTATTATCGTGTTTGTATGTTCGTATTGGGCTTAGGTATATCTTTTCCGGTGCTCGTTGGTGAGAGAAGTCTTCAGTGATTGGGGATATAAAAACATATATTATAGATTTTCTGTTCGAGCATCTGCGGCCCTTCGAAATCCGCGAAAATTGGGGATTTGTCTGTGTCACTCGCCTTCGTTCGGGTGACAGAGACAAAACCCCGAAATTTGCGGATTTCGAAGGTAGTGCTCCTGTATCTGCAGATCCAACGAAGACTTCATCGGTGTGATAGACAAATGCTCGAATTGTATGTTTTTCAACGTTCATAGTAAGCCATCGGAGACCGAAAGTTTTTCTTGGCTTTCGCTCGTAAGCGTATCTGTGAACTGTGAATAGTAAGTATTGATTGGCCAAGTTTATGTTCTAATATAATCCAGGTTAGGATCGGTTTCATGTAGGTCCCTAGGTCCCTACCGTAATCTGTAGAGCCGATCGTAAAAAATCCAACTCACTGTGATTAATTGTTAATTAATATATTGTCTGTTTTGGAAGTGCCCTGTGGACAGTATAATTAAAACTTAGACTTCGGGATTTTCCCATAATGACTAACGAGTCGGCAACCACAGTCCATAAGCTCCATCGAGCTTATCAATTTCCCTAAAAAAATTTGATAATAATACTAAAAACTTTTCTAGATACTGTCAAATTGTATTCCTGTTCTTTTTTCAATTAGTTTATCGACCCGCGACCCACGCCACGCTACCTACAACAGCTGTAAAGAACGTAATTATTTGTCTTCCAACAATGAAAGAGATCATTCAACCTCACCACCCGCTTCGCCAATGCTAACAATCTATTCGAATATCAAATATTTAATTGACTGTCATAGATCGTGTACTTTACCGTGTGAACGGAGTTGGTATTAAATGGGGGCACGTCAATTGTCAATCGGCTGCCGTTGGGACTCTGACGGGCCGGCGTTCCCATGCCGCCGAAAGCATTTCGCGAGAACACGAAATGTAACGTGCACTTGCTATTTTGCATGATGGCGCCTAGCAAGTAAAAGTTTGTGTCTTAATCTTAATCACAGATTACAAATCGGATTGCTGTGCATTTTTTTTTTGCGTAATAACATTAGACGTTCTTATTACACAGAATTAAAGGTGCATTCAGATTCAGACCAAACGAGCATTCGCTATTCTAACCCCCTACTCTACGAAATTCGATCGTTACACAAAACGTGATTCGTTGATTTCGTGGAGCGGGTGATAGAAAATTAATGCTCGTTTGGTCTGAATGCACCTAGAGTGCACTGGCACATATTTTTGAACATTTTTGTGTACACTCTATTTTGTCTTTGACTGTACGTGGTGATGGGTCGTTCCCGGTAATTTCCCAATCTCACTATGTGGAAAGTTTCCATTTGGGAATATTCCCCATTCTGCGTTGGGTAAGTTGTGTTGTGTTGGCCGTGTGGTGACGGCAGTAAAAATACACTTGTCACCATCCCAACTCCTCCTGCGGGTGTCGTAAGAGCCGACTGAGGGATTGAAGTGTCACTGACCATTATTTGATAAAAGATTAATGATGGGCAGCAGCGTCATCATAGTGGACACATTACTGCGTTCGCCAATCCGCTTGCCCAGCGTGGCGATTATGGGCATTTACCTCCTAATGAATATAGCATAGGTACTTAATAGGAGAGGCCTACGTCCTGCAGTGGACTATCATAGGCTGATGCATGCATGCAAGTTACCGGGAACGACCAATAACTACCATAAATAGTTGTACGGCGCCTCCCATACAACTTCCTACCTCTAGTAAGCTAGTAACTACAATGCTCGGTGGGGGTAAGCTGTTTTCATACTAATTGTCACGTGATACATGTCATTTAGTATGAAAACAACTCACCCCCGACGAGGTCTCATGTACCGATGACTTGAGCACCCAAATGATTTATTTTATTATAATAGTGAGGTACTAAATGCTAATAATAAATCTTCAAGCTAACTGGATTTAAATTAAAGTAACTACTACACCCATTCGATTTGTTATTTTATTATAATACTTACTATATGCTAATAATAAATCTTCGACCTAACTGGATTTAAATTAAATTAACTAGGTACTGTCTGAAAATAAGTTATTCATGAACAAGCAAATGTTCATTTATTTTATATTTGCTGTATAAATAATCCACAAAGACATTTATTGGCATAATATACAGATACAGAGTACCTATCTATACACTATACTACTACCTATACATACAAACATCACATTAACATAATAGGGACATAATAAGTACTTTTAGATAACTAATATTTAAAAATACAGTAATATACAGCCGCGGTCAATGATGGGTTAGGTGGATTATTTCATAGAAAATCCTAGAAACATGCTGATTACAAATATATATTTTTTTAATTACTTAATGTTAAATAAAAGTATGAAAACTGTCAGTAGGTTGCTAGGCTACCTATCTATTGTTGTCAATTGTTTCTATGTACAATCAACCGTCATCATCTGTATTTTGCTATCGGAATAAATATTACCAAATTCTACTGCGATCTATATTTACTACAGGTCATGGCCCCAGTTCACAAAATTTTCTGTTGCCAAATTGACCGGATTAGAAGATTATACGTCATGGAAATTCGCAATAAAAATGCTACTAGTTCGTGAAAAATGTTTCAAGTATACGTCAACGTTACCGAAGAATGATGATTCTGCAGAGTTGGAGAAGGATCAGGAGGCTTTCACGTTAATATGCCTACATCTAGAGCCGCATCTGTATCCGTACGTGCAAAATCTTTCTTACGCTAAGGAGGTATGGGATGCGTTGGCAGCGATTTTCGAAGACAAAGGTATAAATAGACGGATATCTTTAATGAATAATCTCTTGGATGAAAAGCTAGAGAATCATAAATCTATGCACGAATATGTCGCATCAGTGATGAGTCACGCTCAAAAGCTGAAAGAGATTAATCAGAGCTTTGATGACGATTTAATAGCCGTAGTACTATTAAGAGGTCTACCTGATGAGTACAAACCATTGCGGATGGCATTAGAGCACTCAGGTATGAAGCTTACCTCAGAAAATGTTCGTCAGAAGCTGTTACAAGAGGATTCCAGTCAGAGTTCTTCGAATGATTCCTCAGTTGCGAACTCGGCGTTAGTAGCAAGAAAACATGGTCAGCAATCAGTTTTAAAGCTCAAGTGCTTTAAATGTGGCAAGAAAGGTCACAAGAAGTCAGAGTGCCCGAAGCTGGTAAAGGAAGTTGATGATGAAGGCGTATCTAAGGTTTCTAAGAAGTTCAAGAAAGTTGCGTTATGCTGTTCACTATCGGTACACGATTCCTTCAGCCCCTCGGCCTTCTATCTGGACAGCGGTGCTTCGAGCCACATGTGTTTTCAGAAGCACTGGTTTAGAGACTTTATGATAACTGATAAGAATGTTGTGACATGTGCGAATGATGACAAAATGTCAAGCGAGGGTAAGGGTGACATTATGGTAAGTTTAAAAGGAGTTTTATTACCTATAAAAGATTGTTGTTACGTACCCGACTTGAAAGTTAATCTTTTGTCAATATCTAAATTGGTGCGGAATGGATGGAAGGTGATATTTGATTCTGATGGTTGTAGGATGTTTCACCAGTCGATAGGCCAAGTTACGAGTAAGCTTGTGATTACTGCTAGTGAAGTCTCAGGTATCTATAAGTTGGATGATTGTTTTCCTGTTGTAGAAGGGGCTTTGGCTACAGTTCAGGCTGAGGACTCGTTGGCGCTTTGGCATCGAAGGCTTGGACACGTAAATTTGGCTGATTTACGCATGCTTTCACAGATCGAAGTTGGAGGTAAAGGTGTAATGGAGCCTTGTGTTGCTTGCATTAAAGGTAAGGCACATGTATTACCATTTCCAAAGGGTGAAGCGGTACGAGCTACTGATAAACTCGGCTTATTACATGCCGATTTGTGTGGTCCAATGTCGGAACGTTCTTATGGGGGTGCTCGTTACATGTTTGTCATTGTAGATGATTTCACTCGGAAATTGTTTGTCTACTTTCTTAAGGAGAAGTCGCAAACTTTGAACTTCTTTAAGAATTTTGTGACACGTGTAGAAAATGAGACAGGTTTGACAGTTAAATGTCTGAGAACGGACAATGGAACTGAGTTTGTCAATAAAGATTTTGATGCATTTCTTTCCAGTAAGGGGATAAGGCACCAGTTGACAGTTCCCTACAGTAGTCAACAGAATGGCGTTGCGGAGCGATCGCTGCGTTCTGTGACAGAGATGGCGCGTACCATGCTTATGGATAAAGGGCTAAACAAGAAGTTTTGGGCGGAAGCTTGTAACACAGCAGTCTACGTCAAAAACAGGCTGCCTCATAGCGCCAATGATGAGAAGATTCCAGAAGAACTGTGGACAGGGAAAGTACAGAAGCTCAATCATTTGAGAGTATTTGGGTCAACGGCTTACGTGCACATTCCTAAGGAGAAGAGGAAGAAATGGGACGCTAAAGCAAAACAGTACATCTTCGTTGGGTATTGTGAAGATACTAAAGGTTATCGTTTTGCAGATCTTAGCAATCCTCGACAAATAGTAGTAGGTCGAGACGTCACATTTATTGAAAGTTCTGATTTGAAGGTGTCAGCAACTGGTTCAGATAAAGAGTTGACATGTCAGAAGACTGTTCAAGATGGAGATAATGCTGTCGTATGGGAAATCGGCCATCCATCCACGTCAATGATCGAAGATTCGTATGAAGACGCTGTATCGAGCTCGGACGCAGCTGAAGTACCTGGTGAAGCTTGCGTGGAAGCTGGTCGTTCGGCTAAGCACGAAGTACATAACGAAGCTTCAGGTATCGAAATCAACATTGAAGACCGCGATGGAGATGGCAATACGGCTAATGTGCACGACGAGGAACAACCTAGGTATCCTCTTAGGAATAGGTTACGTAGCGCACATAGCGGGTTGTATTGTAATATGGAGGAAGAGCCCCGATCATTTAAAGAAGCATTACAGAGACCTGACAGTCGCAAGTGGCAAGAAGCAATGGAGCGAGAACTAGAGTCTATGAAAGATCACGACGTCTGGAAGGTAGTTGAGAAACCGCCAGGAGCCAAGGTTGTGGGAAATAAGTGGATCTACAAGTACAAGTATGATGCCGACGGAAACCTGACATACAAAGCGAGACTCGTCGCAAAAGGTTTCACACAGTCTTACGGTGTAGATTACTTCGAAACCTTTTCACCCGTCGTAAGGAGATCGACTCTAAGGCTGTTGCTGGGCTTGGCTGCAGAAAAGGGTTTACAGGTGCATCATTTCGATGTAAATACGGCATTTCTTAACGCCGATTTACATGAAAAGGTATACATGCATTTACCCGAAGGATTTGACGGCAAAGGTCAAAAACAGCAGGTTTGTTTATTGCAAAAGGCAATATACGGCCTTAAACAAGCAAGTCGCTCATGGAACGAAAAAGTAAATGATGTGTTACTGTCAATGTCATTTAAACGTTCTGAGTTTGATAGTTGTTTATATTTTAAAGATAATATTTTTATTTGCCTTTATGTTGATGATTTTATTATATTTTTTGAAAATATAGAAAGTAAAATGCAACTATTGTGCGGATTGCGAAAATACTTTAAAGTAAAGGATTTAGAGGAAGCTCGGCAGTGTTTAGGCATGAGTTTAGAACGAGGAAAAGAAGGTACGTTTTTCCTGCACCAGCGGAATTTCATTGATACCGTTCTAAAGGATCATGGTATGGATCAATGCAAACCGGTGAAAACCCCGGTAGAACTGGATCTGCATAAGGTTTTGGCAGATGGGGGTGGTGAGGACTTGAATCGCCAAGAACAATTACGGTACCAGTCGTTGGTTGGTGCATTGAATTACCTAGCCTGCAACACGAGGCCCGACATCTCGGCGGCAGTGAGCTTCTTAGCACAATATAGTTCATGTTGTCGATCTGTGCATATGAAGGCCGCTAAGCGTGTTCTACGATATATAAAGGGAACATGTAATTTAGGCCTTATATTTCGGAAGTCGAAAGGCGAAAGTAACAGTTGTTGCATTACAGGTTACGCAGATGCTGACTGGGGCGGCGATATTAAAGACAGGAAGTCTTATTCGGGATACATGTTTAAAGTTGGACCGAATCTGATATCCTGGGAGTGCAGCAAGCAGCACTGCGTCAGTCTTTCATCCAGCGAATCGGAATTTGTTTCGTTATCTGAAGCATCTAAGGAAGCTGTATACCTCCAGAGGTTAGTGAATCATGTGATACAGAATTGGAACTCTCAGAGTGTCAAGTTGTTCGTAGACAATCAGAGCGCTATAACGATGGCGAACAATCCTGTTGCTCACCGGCGGACGAAGCATATTGACATTAGGTACAATTTCGTTCGTCATTGCGTCAATGAGGGGTTAATTCAGCTGGAGTACATTCCAACTGAAGATAACTTGGCCGATGTTTTTACTAAGCCATTGTCCCGCGTTAAGTTTGAGAGGTGTGTGTCTGGTTTAGGTTTAAACTCGAGTGCTTGATGAAGATGTGAGTGTTCATATGATGAATGGTTGCTTGAGAGGAAGTGTCAGTAGGTTGCTAGGCTACCTATCTATTGTTGTCAATTGTTTCTATGTACAATCAACCGTCATCATCTGTATTTTGCTATCGGAATAAATATTACCAAATTCTACTGCGATCTATATTTACTACAAAAACGGATAAACTCGCGTATATTAATTAACTTTAACTGGGTACATTCCGACGTTTCGAACACGAGTTTATCCGTTTTCATAGTTTTATTGCCCCCGCTGGGATTCAACCAACTACCAACTTGGTTACGGAAGCTGACAAATAAATCTTATCACAAAATTGTAAAGTGGACATAGACAATCCTATCCATGGAAGAATCATGACTCTTGCTGTTATTTGAATGCTCTCAGTAGCATCTGCAGCCACTGGTATTCGTAAAAGAAACCGTTGCATGCCGGTTGCCGCTGAAATTTTACGACGTATCGTTGACAATTTAATCTTGTTTTTTATTTAGAGTCCCGCGCCCGGAATCCATATTTTTTGTTACGTGCCCACTTGCAATATATCAGTGATTTGGATTCTGCCACATTCACGCTGAGCCAGCACCCATTCTATGCCACGACACATGGCCTAGATCTTGTATTTGTAATAGTTTTAAGAAAAATGTACCTAGATATTAATTAAATTAATATGTTAATCCCTAAGTTTTCATTGTTCGTTTTATGCCATGTAAATTGTGGGTGAGAATAAAGTTTTTATCTATCTATCAATAGCATTTTGGAGGTTCATGTGGTGTGTTTATATTTTTTGTCTTTATATTTCGCTTTATGAATTGTTTATAGGTATTCTTAAGTTTTATATTTGGTTAAATTTTAAATTATTCGTGTTTGTTACTATCAGCGCGGGCTCACGCCACTTCGGTTTTGTAGGTACAGTCAGCATCAGAAGTCACTATACACTCGAGGTGTCCAAAGAGAGGTTAACATTTAAACTTTCAAAAAGTTGTTGACTGTCATGATAGTATTTACTTGTGAGCGCTTAACAAGTCACAAATATCTTAACAGTCGATTTTCATTAAATTCTTAACATATACAACACATCATTGATACCTCAGCTGTTAAAAAATCACTGGTATCTAAGCAGTCAATAAGGCAAATATATCTGAACAAGAAGGAAAAATAGACGTTGTATGGTACAAATATGGTTGAATATTGATTGAAAAATAGCTATACTTATTTTAAGTAACTGTTTTGACAATCATCGAAAGCAGTGCAGTCTTGTCATCACATACATCTATCTCACATTTTTCTCTTCAATCATTTGACAGGTGCTTCTTAGTCAACTTTAGGATAAATTATTTACTTTTCTCTTTTTACAAGCTTTTAGAATTTAGTTTAAACTTAGTTTTCAGTTCCGTTGTCTATGATCAAATCTTGCAAGTTAAATTTGAACCATTTCCTGATTTTAGATTGAGCTGCTTAAATTTGATGACAATGCAATATTATTATGACAAAAAGCTGATCTGATGGTGGAACTGGAAAGTAGCCATAGGAACTTTGTGATGAAACAACCAAACCCCATTGTGTTTGGGTTTCTTAGACTCGTCTCGATATGTGTAAGTTGGTCGTGGGAAGTAAAGCACAGTCAGCGATAATACTTTGTCTTCTTCTTCCTGCTTTTTCGTTACCCCTGATTCTGCCACGGCCAGAGAGCCTAGGGCCCGCTTTGACAACTAGTCCCAAGATTTGGCGTAGGTGCTAGATTTTTACCAAAGCGACTGCCATTTGACCTTCAAACCCAGAGGGTATACTAAGCCTTATTGATTAGTCCGGTTTCCTCACGATGTTCTCCTTCACCGAAAAGCAACTGGTAAATAATGTCAAATGATATTTCGTACATAGGTACGGTACATAAGTTCTGAAAACTCATTGGTACGAGCCGACAGGATTTGAGCCCACGACCTTCGGAATGAAAGCCTTACCGGTGGGCCACCAACGCTCCTCCAGTGAAAAAAGCTTGTATGAAACATTCAATTTTTGAAAATAAAATGTTTTATGTTTGTTATCTGTTTCATTTCATTTTATTTTTCTCAAACTTGCAATGCAATATTGATGTTACCTACTGACGTCATATTGATAATTATTAGGTCCGGAATGAATGTACTCCTGCAACCTTCATTTATTATCTAAAAATATGTTATTACAAATATAAGTCATATTTCAATATTCTAAAGAAATGTATCCATTTTGAATAGTTTGCCATAACCTGAGATAGATGTATGCAGTGACAAGTCTGCACTGCTTTCGTTAGTTGTCAGTCAGTCAGACGTCAAAGCAATCCTTGTCACATATGGATCAAATATTCTTTATAAGTTATAACCAGAGGGATAAGTTATAACCTCGGAGTCGACATTTCCAACGACGTCCAATTCCCATGTCACCTAGAAGGAAAAGCTACGCTGGCATCCAAAAAGCTCGGTGTGCTCAATAAAGCGAGGGGATACTTTACTCCGGGGCAAAGACTTCTGTTATATAAGTCGCAAGTCAGACCCCATATGGAGTATTGCTGTCACCTCTGGGCAGGAGCACCTGTATACCAGCTTGCACCCTTTGACTCGGTTCAGAGACGAGCTGTCCGAATAGTAGACGATCCCAGACTCACAGGCGGTATTGAACCCTTAAGTCTAAGGAGAGACTTCGCCTCCTTATGTGTGTTCTATCGTCTGTACAATGGGTTGTGCTCTGAAGAACTGTTCGACATGATGCCAACGTCCACTTTTCATCATCGCACCGCTCGCCACCGACTGGGCGCTCATCCTCACACCTTGCAACCTAAATGGTCGCGCACCGTGCGGTTTCAGAGGAACTTCCTCCCGCGGACGGTCCGTCTGTGGAATGAGCTGCCGAGGTTTTCCCGTTGGACTACAGTATGGGGTTCTTCAAAAGAGGAGTGTACAAGTTCTTATTGGGTCGGCAACGCGCATGTGATACCCCTGGGGTTGCAGGCGCCCATAGGCTACGGTGATTGCTTTCCATCCGGGGCGGGCCGTATGCTTGTTTGCCACCGACGCGGTATAAAAAAAAAAAACGGGCCTATTGAACCACGATCGATGTTTTGCCTCTCTCTTTCGCACTTGCAATGTCGAACGTAAGTGTGACAAAGAGGCAAAACTTCGTGCGTAGCTCGCAATTAGCCCTCAGGACCGCTACCGCGAAATTCGAAATCATCAAATCGAAAGAACTTGTCATGGTCACTCTTATTATACCCTAATTGAAGTGACAGAGAAAATTCCTTTGCAGCTGTTCAGCGGTAGGTGCCGAAGCTAGCTTGGAAAATACGTTTGCCATTTGGATTGCAAAAACTGCATTCAACGAACTAATTACAGAATGAAAAATTATAGTATTGAAAGTTATTCACATAAAATGTTGGTGCTTAGTTACCATTGAAATAACAACTGCTAAGCAACGGGTGGCACCTTGGCTGCTGACGTATGTGATTGGCAGTGCGTGTAGATATTAATGACAACTGCTTAAATTTGAGTGCTTAGTTACCACTGACTTTGTAACCGTTATTGACATTGTGATTAAATAACCGTGTACGTGTTAAAGAAAAACTGGAATGTTAAGATATATGTGACGACCTGAAAGCGTATGTGAAAATGATAACTTAGGTGTTCATATTTTTCTGACGATTTAAGTGTACATGACTTCTTGGACACCTTGCCCGCTCAGGTATATCTGCTGCTGACTGTACTTAGGTACCTATGACATAATTATGTTCTTTGTAATTACGAATAATTCAGTGTACGTATGTAAAAAGTCTGTGTATGAATTTAATCATCATCGATAATAAATACCTACCTACACATAATCGTTTAAAAAGTCCATCTATGAAGAAAAATATAATGAACAAACAAAATAAAATCAGTACTTACCCATAATTATATTTTTTTTTTTAATCGGACATGTTGCAAAATTTTTAAGTAACTAGATAATTATGGAAAGTTAATCCAGAATATCTATATAAACTTTACATAATTCTAGTGTCCATTTTTATGGGCAATTCTGTAATTTACATTTAATATTGTCACAACTCACAAGTGTCGCAACTGTTTACTGTACTTACGTAAAATTTAAGGAAAATCGACGTGGGTCAAGTAATTTACGAGGTCCACTTTCATATCTTAATTTGTCCAGGTCTTTATCAGGTCGTCAAATTTTAAAAACATAAATTAATGTTGTTTTTGATTTTATGTTTTGCCCATAAAATATAATATAATGAAGACATAAAATACTCGTACTTGTCACAGACGTTTGGTATTTGG
The DNA here is from genome assembly GCA_025490895.1 of Thaumatotibia leucotreta. Taxonomy (NCBI): domain Eukaryota; kingdom Metazoa; phylum Arthropoda; class Insecta; order Lepidoptera; family Tortricidae; genus Thaumatotibia; species Thaumatotibia leucotreta. Next base: position 1,355,279 of record JALPQI010000005.1, on the reverse strand, counting down.
GATATTATTTTTCAATTGGTCGTGCCGCCAAAGAGAATAAGATACTTACTACACTCAATTCAGTACACATTAGTAACGCGTTTTAAATAAAATGTTTTCGTATATTATAGATTGAAGTAGCTACGCATAACTTTAAATAAAATAGGTGTTTAAATAATATAAATATCTGATAATAGTGATAATTACCACCGGATAAAGGGTCCAGAGTCTTAATTATTTATAGCCGTTATTTTTTTTTAAAGTACATTAGACCCCGAAGCTCAATGCTTTAAATAAACGCACAAAAGCTTATATTGATAAAGCACTGTACTAGATGAGTGTCAATAAAACGCACATCGTCGATTGTAAATATATTAGGTACATATTTATTCGGATTAACGGTTAAAAATATAATATTAGACATAATGATATGCATGTAACAAATCGCCTATAGGTACTACTTTATTTCGTTTCAATGTTAACGTGCACTTAGTTAGACCTGCACAGTAGGTACATTTTTTAAGCCGTCTTGTATCGACAGATACATAATTCGACAGATTTTTTTGTATGTATATTACTCGACATCTCCGCAAAAACCTTAAATTTCCATTTTTAGCATAGAGTCGAGTTGCTGTTGAGTTGTTGCGAAGAACTACACTCCCATTTTTTTATGTGACGAACTTAGACAACGAGTTCTCAGCGGAAAGCAGGAACTGAAGCCTATGGACATAGTGATCAACAAATCGCATATGCGCTGCCTATACCCTAAGGGCTTATATGGATTGCCTATATCTATGCCAGTAATTACACCGGCTATCTTACCCCCAAACCGAAGAACAGCAGTGCAAAACTACTATTTAGCGGCTGATTAACGGGTAAGACGGTGGTAGCTATCCGGGCGGACCCTGCACGAGGTCCTACCACCAGCACATAGAAATGCACTTGAGCATAGATCTTATTCATCACATTGTAATAAGGTTTGTTAATTAGCCTGTCAGTGGCACTTCGGCAGAAGAAAACGGTAAATCTGATATTAACATGAAATTAAAATTTTATGATGTCCGATTTCGACCTCCCTGGGGACCGATAAAGTTAATTTAGCATTTTTAAATGACGTACGAAAGGAAATTCAAATAGATTTTAGTCCAAACTAAGAATGCACTTTATACTGCAGACATTAATAATATTGTTACGTTCGTGGGGTGGGTTTTCTATAGAAAATGTATAAATAAGCCACTAATTAAAACTGAGACTTTAATTACTAATTAAAAGAACAAACACCAAACTAAAACACTGATCACACACTTAACACGTCACACTGTTTCACTTTTAGACTCTCAAACTCGCCGTTAGAATCGCAGTTTTCGCTCTTGATGTTATCTCTTCGCTGTCTCAATTGAAACTACTCCTTCGGCCGGGTCATACTGGGCTTTTATACAAGCCACTCGAATCTACAAAGTACGAGATAATTCGATTCTAGAAAGTTCCCGAGTTAGGTGCGCGAACATTCTAGAGTATCGCTGTCTCTTTCTACAGGTTTCTCTTTCACACCCGTCCAGAATGTTCTCTCTATAGCTGTCTCGTTCACATCTTTCCAGAACATTCTTTCGTGCTGTCTCTATCTAATAGTGCTTTCTCTTTCACTCCTATGGGAAATTTAGCTATATACCGATTTGTACTTGAGAGGTTCAAAAGGGGTCCTGAAAACGCCTGAAAACGGGTTTTCAGGTTATTGCGCCATCCGATAGAGGGTATCCTGAAACGGCCTGAAAACGACGGTATCTGGGGTGAATATTTGATTTTGTAGTATGTGAAAGAGGACCTTCTGAAACGGCCTGAAAACGCATTTCAGCCTGCTGAAAACGCTTCTAACGTGTCTAAAATCATATTTGTAGTTTTTATCATGCCACCGGCGTAACACTACCCCCTCCTAAGACATGCTCGTCCCGAGCATCATTATTTCCGTGGTATTTGGCGAGCCGGTCAACGTGAACTATCTTGCATGGGCTTCGTAAATTCCTCCGTATCCGATACGTAACGTCATTGATCTTCGTAACCACTCTGTACGGCCCGTCCCAATTCGGGGACAGTTTCGGAGACTTTCCTTTCTTTCTCATAGGGTTATGTAGCCACACCAATGAGCCTTCCTCGTACCCAATTTGGTTGGACTTCCTGTCATACCTGGTCTTCATCCTCGTGCTAGCTTGAAGCCCGTGCTCGCGAACTAGACTATAAACGTCATCCATCCGGTCTCTTAGATCGCACACATACTCTGTTATAGACCTCGGAGCATCTGGTGGTCGTCCTGTTAAGAGGTCAGCAGGTAAACGAAGCTCTCTTCCGAAATTGGCATATGCGGGAGTAACTGCAGTGCTTTCATGGGTGGCGGACCTGTATGACATCAAAAAGAGAGGGATATGCCGGTCCCAATCTTTTTGGTGACTTTCGACTACCTTGGCAAGATGTCTCTCCAGGGTCTGATTGAATCTCTCAACCATTCCATCGGACTGAGGATGATATGACGTAGTTCTTGTCTTATGCAATCCCATGATTCGACAGGTCTCTTGGAATACCGCAGATTCAAAGTTCCTGCCTTGATCGCTGTGTATCTCCAGGGGTACTCCAAAACGGCAAATTACTTCATTGACTAACTTTTCCGCTATTGTGACTGCTTCCTGATTGGGAATAGCAAACACTTCAGGCCACTTGGTGAAATAGTCCATCACAACAAGAATGTACTTATTTCCAGAGTCTGATGTAGGGAACGGGCCTGCGACATCTAACGCAATCCTTTCCCAAGGTGCTCCAACATTGTAGATCTTGAGCGCCCCTCTGCTTCGGGTATGCGGTTCTTTAACTGATGCACAGCTTACACACTTTCTACACCAATCATCGACATCCTCGCGGCAGTGGATCCAATAAAATCGTTGTCGAATTTTCATTAAAGTCCTTTTAACTCCAAGGTGTCCACCAGAAGTACCGTTGTGGTAGCTTTCTAAAACGTCTTTCACTCTTTTCCTTGGGACAACAACTTGTAGGTGGACATCTTTCCCATTCGCTGACTCCCATTTCCTGCATAATACGCCATTATGCATGACCAAACTATCCCATTGCGCCCAGTAGCTTTTTGTAACTGTCCCCATCGGAGCTACTTCACACCATTTTGGTTTAGATACGCCTGCATTAACCCAGTCAAAAATGGGCTTTATGTCGGGGTCTTCTTTTTGTGCATGTTGCATGGATTCATCGCTCCACTCTTCACTAACTGTGTCTGTTCGCGCCATCCTCAAGCATTCCTTGTCCTCTTGTCTAAGACAATGCTTGCAATCATTAGGGCAAGGCTTCCGAGAAGCTCCGGTGTCGATAGTAAGGTTACATGGTATTCCACCCATTTCTCCCTTGACGACCAGACTATTCTCGTCGTTGACTTGCGAGATCACTACTGGGACATTTCGACCATCAGCCAGCACTCGTCCCTTAGTCCTGGCTCTTACTCGTTTCCCTGCTGTGGCTCTGGTCGTACAGAGCCCTTATTCCTGGTCATGGGGGATTCATCTCGTTCTCTCCTGTTGCTTCTTTTCGGGCAACTAGTTTGTATATGGCCACGTTCTCCACAATGGTAACATCGTGGCCCAAACTCCCGACGAGGTGCAATCCTTCTTTTCGGGCAACTAGTTTGTATATGGCCACGTTCTCCACAATGGTAACATCGTGGCCCAAACTCCCGATGAGGTGCAATCGGCTCCCTAGCAGATACCTCACGTAGCTTATACGATCTTGATGGATCTTGGCGTACAGCTTCAACTTCTAGGGCATGAGCTACGGCATCCTTAAGGCTTTCGTGGTGCCCTAGTCGTACTGCCGCCCTTACTTCCAAATCTCGGATCCCATCAACAAATGCCTGCACCAGCATGGTTTTTATCAAAGAGTCAGCTGAACGTTGGTATGCCTTTCTGACCAGCTTTTCAATTTCCAGGGCCCATTGTTGCAATGTCTCATTACGTCCCTGCGTTCTGTCTTTCAGCTGAGCTCGGTAGACATGTTCTAGATGACTGTCTCCGTAACGGGCTTCTAATGCTTCTAGAAGCCGGTCGTAAGTTTGCTCTTTTCCAAGAGCTTCTAGAATTGTAAGAGCCTCGTCACGAAGTGCCAGCGTCAGAGCCGTCATCGCTTGCTCCTTACTCCAACCGTTTGCTTTGGACACGGACTCGAACTGTAGCTTGTACGCCGCCCACGAAGATGTTCCATCAAAAGGAGGTGCCTTAAATTTTCCACCTCCCGGCACAGATATCTCAGGTGTGCAGGGACTGATGCCACTAGCTACTTTTAATTCAAGCTTCTGGAGGCGACGCTCAACCGCTTCCTCTACAACATGAATCTTGTTCTCCATGTCACTGAGCTTCCCTTGGACTTCGTACATTTCTTGCTTCCATTCAGTAGCAGCCTTGTGCAACTCTTGAAGAATCAATTTCGACTGTTCTTCTTGTTTCCGCGACTGTTCTTCTTGTTTCCGCGACTGCTCCTTCAGGAGAATCAGAATAGTTCTGAGGTCTACGTCTTGAGTACTCTTAGCCTGCAAACCAGACGTTCCGGGCTTAGATGCAGTATCCTCACATGCTAGAGGTTCTTCAGGTACTGCAATATCCTCCTGCGCTGCAGGTTCTTCACGTGCGGTTTGGCTCCGGGTCACAACTCCTTTTGGCTCGGTCTCGTTGTCACGTGGCGTTATACCCATTTTCTATCCCGCTTCTGACACCAAATGTTACGTTCGTGGGGTGGGTTTTCTATAGAAAATGTATAAATAAGCCACTAATTAAAACTGAGACTTTAATTACTAATTAAAAGAACAAACACCAAACTAAAACACTGATCACACACTTAACACGTCACACTGTTTCACTTTTAGACTCTCAAACTCGCCGTTAGAATCGCAGTTTTCGCTCTTGATGTTATCTCTTCGCTGTCTCAATTGAAACTACTCCTTCGGCCGGGTCATACTGGGCTTTTATACAAGCCACTCGAATCTACAAAGTACGAGATAATTCGATTCTAGAAAGTTCCCGAGTTAGGTGCGCGAACATTCTAGAGTATCGCTGTCTCTTTCTACAGGTTTCTCTTTCACACCCGTCCAGAATGTTCTCTCTATAGCTGTCTCGTTCACATCTTTCCAGAACATTCTTTCGTGCTGTCTCTATCTAATAGTGCTTTCTCTTTCACTCCTATGGGAAATTTAGCTATATACCGATTTGTACTTGAGAGGTTCAAAAGGGGTCCTGAAAACGCCTGAAAACGGGTTTTCAGGTTATTGCGCCATCCGATAGAGGGTATCCTGAAACGGCCTGAAAACGACGGTATCTGGGGTGAATATTTGATTTTGTAGTATGTGAAAGAGGACCTTCTGAAACGGCCTGAAAACGCATTTCAGCCTGCTGAAAACGCTTCTAACGTGTCTAAAATCATATTTGTAGTTTTTATCATGCCACCGGCGTAACAATATGTTATAGACACAATCTTAGGACATTATGTCACTGAAATAAGAGTGGAACAGAATAGTATTAGTGCATATTCGTTAACTGTACCAATAAATTAATAAATAACCTCTATAATTAGGCATTTTCCTCTGTATAGCTTTGAGCTTCGATAGCAATATTTGTATATTATTATCAGAGATCGGACAAATGTGCATCATTATTCGCAATAATATGGACATGGCTCCAAAGTTGATTAAATGAATAATTAAACGAATAATTTCTTGGAATTTCATTTCGAAGCTTTAAGGTGACTATTTACATAGGTTTTCATGCTTGCCGGTGTCAAAATATGTAATTTTCTGAAAATGATAAGATGATTAATTATTCAGTCAACTTTGGAGTCATGTCCATATTAATACGAAGAATGACGCACATTTGTCCGATCTCTGATTATTATTTATCATTAGGTCTAAGGTTTTCAAGTTGGGTAGTAAGCTTTAACCATTCAATCCCTTAATCGTTTATATCGAAATAGCGCAAAAATAAATATTTTTTTTGACAGCCTCCGTAGCCTAGTTGGTAGTGACCCTGCCGGTGTGGGCATTATTTGTTTATTACCTATTTATTTATCACAAATATTTGTTCCTTGGTCATAGCTGTCTATGTATTTAAGTATCTACTTATATGTATCTATCTATTATATATATCGTCGCCTGGTACCTACATCACAAGCCTTAATTGAGCTTACTGTGGGACTAGGTCGATTTGTGTGTAAGATATCCCAAGAAAAATAAAGGCGTCGTCTAAATTGAATTCATAAAATTCACGCACAAGTATTATGGTAGGTATACTCGTAATTGTCCGTTTTTATTAACATGCCAGGTCTCTAAATACATAATAATTATCATCAACACCTTTGACCTGAACACGGGGTCATGCAATCATAAAAAATATCAGTAGCGAGCATGGAAAAACTACATTGGTGAAGTTTATTTTAACAGACGAAACTTAATTGTATTTCCATCCATCTTTGAATGCGCAATTTAAGAATAGCTTTATTCGTCATAGAACCAACACGAATTGGACTTGTTACGTCTGCATTTGAAAAGGTTAATTCGAAAATAACCATGTTCTGTGTGAATTCGATAACCACTTTGGTGGTTTTCGAATTAACTGATTTGCAGCTTTAGCATTTATACTGATTGGCAGCTTGACAGCCGAAGAAGTAGTTAGATTTGTTACTCCGTTTGGTACTATAATTTGGTATAGAAGGTATCAAAACCGGCTTATGGCATTATCTTACTATTACTGTTTGTTTTAGACGTTAAATCTCACAGTCTCTCTTGGGCTAGGCAACTACTTAACCCGAGAGTAAACCTTCGTATTGCCAATTAACACGGGGCTAGTTGTTGTTGTATTGGCTTCGTATTATGTTGATCGCTAATCATTTGTATGCAACACCCTATCGTTTCCGATTTACAAAATAAACATGCACCGAGTTCCTAATTTTACCTACATAATAAATAATTTTTTTTTTTTTTTTGCTACAAATTCCCACGGATTTTTTTTATCAATTCACCCTAACAGTGAATCTGGATAACATTTAGACACAATAAGAAGCCTCAGTACGCTGCGTGCTTAGATTTCGTATTGTATGTACGTAAGTGCCTGCTCAATGCTCAGTATTTCAATATTTACATAGAGGTACAATAAATGGCAGTGGCATAATCCACGGGTAAACCGCAGAAAATGTATTTGACATTTTCGTCATGCCTCGTGTTAAAGCCGGTGGGAATCGGGCTACACTTACCACGGAAACTAGTTAGTGGTCGTAGTTAAATAAAGGCTGAACCACACCAGAGTGCGTAGTCTAGATGCCATTCGGTAAGTGCATGCGACAAGCAAAAATTAATAAATGTACTAAAATTACAGATTTGAACGAAACGTATGGAAAAAGTCACACTGTAAAAAAAAACAAACTGCTTTGCTTATTTTCTCAGTTCACCTAACCAAGCAATTTGTAGGTAATATAATATTACCCTAGTTATGTAGTTATTTTTTTACGTTACGGGTAGACGAAAATTTAGTTTCATTTAACAAACCTCTTTTTTCATTGCACATTGACTTTTCGTTCAAATCTGTCATTCTAATACATCTAAATTCATATTATTACTTGTCGCTTATCAATTATCATATGGCATCTTGGCTAGATAGACTCCAAGCTGCAAAATTCAAGTTTTATCTACAGTATACAGCCAAAAACTTGACTCTTTTCTAAACACTGAGTTGAATTAAAATCAGGCACCTAGGTAACGAAACCATGTATTGTTTGTTTTCATTAACGAATACTAAAAAAACAGGCGACATGTAGAGCAGGCAATTTCTAAAGTAACATTTAATAACAATCAACATGTTCACATCAGTATTTAATTGTTTTTTTCTACCTACTAACAACACGAGTTTTGTCCAAGAGTGTAGACAACACGTGAACGCGACCATATTGTCGGACGGTACTGTCACTTGCTTCAAGCATTTAAGCACCTATTATTACGTGTATAATCTCTTTGCAAATGTATTCTAGTCGCGTCCAGTCGATTTCGATGCTCAGCTAGACCAGGTCAAACGAAAGGCATTTACAATTTCTCAGTACTTTGAACACAGGTTTTTTTGCCTGGACTAGCGCGAGTTTTGACAAAACTGTTCTGGACAATGACCATCGTTAGCAGTCGCGGCAGCCATAACGGGTATGCCCCCCTGACCCAAAGTTTTATTTTTTGTTAATGCTAAGATCCGGGAACTGGAGAAACTAGCTTCGGTTTTACGACATGCTTTACATTTTTGCTCAGTACTAGGCTTATGTTAATGCTATTATTATGTAAGGGCACATTTTCTGGGGTCACGTTTCTTGGGAACAATAAAAGTTCCAGATGAGTTTTCTATTTGAAATTTAACAGTGTTTCGAGTAAACATTGTAAACATAAAATGTCGTAAATATAAAAAAAAAGATTTGGTCCACTTGATTGCGGATCACGTTTCTGGGCAACATTAACTTAATCACTTTTCTATTTCACACATCAAAATCAATTTATGTAAACTAGTTACACGACATTTCTTTACAATAGCAACATTGTATTTTGTTTAAGTTATGTTTTTACTAAATCCCCTCTGTAATGACATGGTCGAAAAATATGGTTATTAATAACAATTGATTAGTCCTTCAAGGGGTATAGGTGACCGGTACTGCATTCTATATCAACTTTTAAAACGACTGTAAACTCCAAAGAGGGCTCCTAAACATTTTAGTAGCAGCCACACGACTTCTGGTCGTCAAACCAGTATGTGGAGCGGCCTTAGATTTTTATCAGAAACAATAAAACTCCCAACGTAAGCTGGGATTGACGTATTTTATTGTTTGCAAACCCGCTGCAATACTACCGGTCACATATGGAACTGAGAATACTGAGATTGCTGTCTATTTTGAACAATGCGCGGTGGAGGCAATAATAAAAATATGCGCCATTTATTTTACGTACCTACGCAGCATATGAAATTTATATAATTGAGCAGCTATTCCTAGCAAACGAGATGTCTTAAGGTGCATTCAGACCAAACGAGCATTCGCTATTCTATCCCCCGCTCTACGAAATCAAAGAATAACGTTTTGTGTAACGATCGAATTTCGTAGAGTGGGGGGATAGAATAGCGAATGCTCGTTTGGTCAGAATGCACCTTCAGCTAATCGAAATATTCTGAGTCGGACTGGGCCGAAGGGTTTCTGTACCATTATCTATACGTATAACATTTACAATAATTATACAGGGTTAAAGCTGGATCGTGGAAGAAGAGTGAATAACTGAACAGGCTTCTAGGGAGTGAGCAACTTTGATACTTAACTACCTATCAGTTAGGGCTCAATCAAGTCATTAAGAGGAGATTTTTTTGCGATAATCTTGGTTGTCTCTGTTCAATCTTGCTACTCGACCCAGATGTCACCTGTCACATTGTATTGAGCAAAAGAACGGCATAAACATCACGTTTGGTGTATGATAACCAGAGATCGGATATATGTTCGTCATTGTTCGCAATAATATGGATTGGACTCCAAATTTGATTTATTGAATAATTTCTTGAAATTTGGTTTTGAAGTTTTAAGGTGACTATTTACAAAGGTTTTCATAGTTACTGGTATCAAAATCATTTGATTTGATTTATTTTTCAATCAACTTTAAACTTGAATTTTGCAGCGCTGTATTACGGACTATGGAGTCTATCTAGCCACGATGCCATATGATAATTGATAAGCGACAAGTAATAAGATGAATTTAGATGTATTAGAATGACAGATTTGATTTATTTTTCAATCAACTTTGGAATCATGTCCATATTATTGCGAACAATGACGCACATTTGTCCGATCTCTGATGAAGATGATAACCATACACCAAACGTGTACACCATACACCATACCTATCCTTTTCTGATTTTAGAGTTTTGTTGATCTACAAGCAACATTTTAATGATCGTAATTTCTGAAAAAGTAAACTATTTTAAAATTCTACCTATCATATATCATTATGTATTCATGAGATACAGACTGGTACCAAACTGATGTAGCTACGTGAAATTTTAGTAAAGGGTTCCATTTGCACCTTTTTGATACGGATCTCTGAAGGACGAGGCAAAGCCTTCGTTAACTTTGGGTGTACATTTCCAACTAACAGCAACTAATGACAAGGAAATCTTAACCCGCGTCTGTATTACAATTTGATATATAAATTCGCTACGCATTTACACATTATAGATGTGCAACGGTGATCCTGAATCGCGCAACCATCCGGCCGCTCGACAATGACCCTTATAGGGAGAAGATAGGGAAGTATTTTGTCAGATGAGGAATAATTTGGATTAGATTACACACGCACTGTGGCGACGTGACAGCGCAGGCGCTGTCCGCTCCTTTGGATCATAAGAGATAGACACATATAATATAGACTGCCTATCTCTGTAGTCTCCACTGTATATCTCCAGAGTAGGCTATCACTAGGACTCCATAACTCCATAGGTATTTGAACTATTTTCTACATTTTCAGCTGATTTAGGCCTGTGGTAGGTAGCCGCTTTGATCTCAGATTAACTATACAGTTGTAAAGAAATGCTAAACTCCTTGAATTTAAAATAAAATGTACATGCTATAATCTTATCCCTACGTCGTTCCCCATCGTATTATCAAACCGGAATCTGGAGGGGATTCGAAAGTACCTACTGTTGATACACAACATTTGTCAAGAAAAGAGTTGGTTATAGATGTAGTGAGTGATGAATTAATTTATTGTCTGTAAGTTTCTGCCCTGAAACTATGAATATAACTATAAATTTATCCCAGATTGACTTATAAACTGTTGTGTCAACAGTACTTGCAAATCTTCTAATCGCGGTTTGATAAAACGTGGAGCATAAAACTGTCCTTAGTGTTAACGTGTCTTTGATAATACTTATTCTTAATCACAGAACAGGCAGAAATGGCTCGGAAAATTAGATCCGGTGGCAGAGATAACGCTACTTTCCTATGGTTTACATTTGTGGGGTGTTTTCTAGTTACTCTATGGTCTCATATAAATTGTACCAGCCTCCATATACATTTGATTTGGTAGTTAGGTACCTGGTACATGCTTGTTTGGCACGAACGTGGTGAAAAAAAATGTGTTAATTAATGGCAACAGCCATAAACTTGAGTAAAGCGGCAATTGCACTTGGTCGTTCGCCTAATTTGAATGCCGAATCAAAATATGAGGTTGCAGGCGACCGACAATGTTTGCATGCGGCGAACGAGCAAGTGACATTGCTGCTTAATTAATTCAACCGATTGATCACAATCTGTCAGTATTTGAACTGTGTTTTTACTTACTAATTATTCCCATTTAATTGACATGAAAACATAAACAGTTTATCTGTTTTGGCCAAGAGCATAAATATATATACAATTTTAGACCTTAAACTCCAGACATAAGTAAAACAGTGCATACATATTTTTGCCCTTGACAACTGTCGTCGGCACGCGTCTTATGTGTAGACATTAACAATTATCGAATATGTAAACATAACGCCGTCTCCACACTCGCACGGTAAGCGTGTGCGCTCCATACTAACTGAACGACACGAGCAAATTCGTTCATCGTCGACGACGCTAAAACGCTATACCCATATAGAACGATTCTATTAGTTCTATTACAAATGTTTGCCAATGTCTGAGCTCAGGGGGGTACCATGATCACTTAAATGCGATTCAGTTTAGGTTTGTCTTGTAAGTTTTTGACAGTTATTCTATGGAACTGACAGATCGTGATTCAAATTAGGTCATAAACTGAATTGCATTAATAGATCATGATATAGCCCCCCAGTTATGAAAAGTATAATGGCGGTGTGTAGAATTTCAAAATACCTAAGTATTAAGAGGAATTCACTATTGATTCCGAATTCTTGACAACCAGAATAAAAAATCTTAAGGTGCGTTCAAACCAAAAGAGCATTCGCTATTCTAACCCCCCACTCTACGAAATTCGATCGTTACCTACACAAAACGTGATTGGTTGATTTCGGAGAACGGGCGATAAAACAGCGAATGATCTTTTGGTTTGAACGCACCTTTACTAGTCAATTTGTTGATCATTCGGTCTGGATTGAATAGGTTTATCTTCTCAGAAGTTTTTATTCACCAAGCTCGGTTTATAGATTATAAATAAGCAGTCATGTTAACGCGAATATAGAAAGCGAGTGTGGTTCAGGCTTTAAGCACGTGAGTGTAGTGAACACATTTAATCGTCTATCATTAAAAAACGCATGATCTACAGATGTCATTAATAATCGAAACTAGCATTACATTTAATAATGTGTATATCGAATCATGCCCCGTAATGATGTTTTTAAAACCGGTTAATCTGATTAGGAATGATTTCTGTGCATGTAATTCGGTAGTAATTTTACATCGGCACTGTAATTACTGTCATACAATCCTGTCGAAACACGTATAAGATTAAACAAATAGTGAGTTAACGATTAAGCGCGAGTTGAGTTCGAACTGGAAGGTTCCGTGCCACTCTTTGCTTTTTTAGGGCTCCAAAAACGAAACCCTTATAGTTTCGCTATGTCCGTCTGTCCATCTGTCCATCTGTCCGTCTGTCCGCAGTATAGCTCAATGGCCGTTAATACTAGAAATCTGCAATTTGGTATAGGTATGTATACATATTATTCATGCCAACAAAGTGGTACAATAAAAACTAGAACACATTTTTTTTTCGGGTAGGTACCCCCGTCAACTGGTGAAGTGGGGATGATTTTTTTTATTTGCTGTATTCCTATATTGTGGGGTATCATTGAATAGGTCTCTTAAAAAGAATAAGGGTCTTAAAATATATATATTTTTTAAAGTCAATATTTTCGGAGATAATTGCTCCAGAAGAAAAAAAAAATTGTGTCCCCCCCCCTCTAACTTTTGATCCGTAGGTCCAAAAAATATGACAAAAATAATTAATAGGCTTATAGAATACTTTAAAGTAAATCTATTTCGAACGTAATCGACCCAGCCGTTTTTGAATAACTACGAAACCCTACACTGAGCACGAGCATGGCCCGACATACTCTTGACCGGTTTTCTAATTCTTGCTTCACCAATTCGTTTGTTGTTATTTCTATCAAATAAAACCCAACGTAGGTATCCTTTCTTTACTTTCCAACTCAGGTAACGGTTACAGAAATAGGTCTTAAAATAAAAATAGTCGGAAATTTGAAAAAAAAATCGCGTCCGTGGAATATACTCGTAGTTGGTTGAATCTCAAACACCGGATAGCTGGCAACACTAAGCAGCAAAGACCACATTGTCACCCTTGCTTAGTATTCGAAAGCCTTACGTCAATTCAATTGTATCCGTAAATTGGGCCCAGTTTCAACCGCGAACACCCTTTAACGCCTTTCTTGGCCGCAAAGGGCCGGCTATGCAAACAAACTAAGCACTTGATCCACAGATCAGTATAGATAGCTGACGGTGGCATGGAACATGTCGCAGCGTTATGGCCGATAGGCCTTTATAGTGTGACAGATGCGCGCCCTATGAGCCAGTCGCAACTTACCCGCGACTGCAGGATGAGCTCGGACATATCCGCAAAATGCCGAATTGTGCCGTTATTTCTTGTAAAAATAGGAGTGTAAATAAACATTTCAAGGACTATTGAGTCACGTACCACATGAAAGTATTGATTTTTTTAGTTATTAGTTGACAAAACCACGTATTTTTACAAATGATATATAACAACAAACCGCTGACATAAATGTCATAATGATTTTACAGTGACAAATTGTATGTGCGTTTTACATTGACGGCTTAGAATAGCAAGCAAGTTGCAATTTGGTAAGTGACCGTGCAATGTATCCAATTGCTAGCGATATTCACAACCGTCCTGTCATTTCTTGGTACGGCCGCTGCGAGCAGGCCGCGAACTAGAGGTACGACTGACCGTGCCGATGACAAATAGGGTCGATAAATTGTTGATGTATTTGATTATATTCAATTTTTCTTTCATATTTTGACCTTTGTATAAATATCTTATCTTCATAAAGGTAAAACAATATATATAGATTATATCGCGTATTATATTATTTTGAGCCTTTTACAATAACCGTTGTCAAAGGTTGAAATTGTTTTATTTAAATATGTGACCATCGCGGAAACGGCTGATAACATTATATTTATTAAGGGTACAACCGTCTAAATAATTATTTGTTCATGTGATTCCCAGCCACAATTAAGATAATGTCGTTAATAAATTGCTTTGTTCATTCTACTCACAATGATTTTACTTGGGCGTACCAATTGGTTGAACTATTCAGTGACAAATTGTATGTGCGTTTTACATTAACGGCTTAGAATAGCAAGCAAGTTGCAATTTGGTAAGTGACCGTGCAATGTATCCAATTGCTAGCGATATTCACAACCGTCCTGTCATTTCTTGGTACGGCCGCTGCGAGCAGGCCGCGATTTAGAGGTACGACTGACCGTGCCGATGACAAATAGGGTCGATAAATTGTTGATGTATTTGATTATATTCAATTTTTCTTTCATATTTTGACCTTTGTATAAATATCTTATCTTCATAAAGGTAAAACAATATATATAGATTATATCGCGTATTATATTATTTTGAGCCTTTTACAATAACCGTTGTCAAAGGTTGAAATTGTTTTATTTAAATATGTGACCATCGCGGAAACGGCTGATAACATTATATTTATTAAGGGTACAACCGTCTAAATAATTATTTGTTCATGTGATTCCCAGCCACAATTAAGATAATGTCGTTAATAAATTGCTTTGTTCATTCTACTCACAATGATTTTACTTGGGCGTACCAATTGGTTGAACTATTCAGTGACAAATTGTATGTGCGTTTTACATTAACGGCTTAGAATAGCAAGCAAGTTGCAATTTGGTAAGTGACCGTGCAATGTATCCAATTGCTAGCGATATTCACAACCGTCCTGTCATTTCTTGGTACGGCCGCTGCGAGCAGGCCGCGATTTAGAGGTACGACTGACCGTGCCGATGACAAATAGGGTCGATAAATTGTTGATGTATTTGATTATATTCAATTTTTCTTTCATATTTTGACCTTTGTATAAATATCTTATCTTCATAAAGGTAAAACAATATATATAGATTATATCGCGTATTATATTATTTTGAGCCTTTTACAATAACCGTTGTCGAAGGTTGAAATTGTTTTATTTAAATATGTGACCATCGCGGAAACGGCTGATAACATTATATTTATTAAGGGTACAACCGTCTAAATAATTATTTGTTCATGTGATTCCCAGCCACAATTAAGATAATGTCGTTAATAAATTGCTTTGTTCATATTCAAATATATGTTTATAATTGACATTCTGTAGTTTATTATTTACAAACCAGATCCGACACGAAAGTAAGAAAAAAGTTTTCTAATTTATTATTAAACGACATAAAATGAAAACAAACAATGTAAGGACTTAAGTACCTATAAATAAAAAAATTGGCCTAAATCGCCGTCAGTGGGCAAGGTACCCAGAAGCCTGGCCGCATTCCCCCGTTGTATAGCTATACTTAAACGCTGTGCAAGGTACTGGCCAGCCCTCTGGTTGCCTGAGGTCTCTCTTAGGCGAGCCGCTAGATCTTTAAAAAGTCCATGTGCACTTGGCCCCCATGGCCCCAAAGTCTCCACACCAAACGCCGCAAATATGTAGCTGGTTCCTAAAGCAGTATACAGTATGTATCACCTCGTAGAGCAAAGAAAGAAACCCATTACTATTTAGATCATACTAAACAACTTTTACTATGGGGCCAAACTCGAATTCGCGAAAAAAAAATTTACTCTCCCATACAACGTGTTCATGATCATGCAATCAAAATGTATGAAACTGACAAAAAAATTTTCGTGAATTCGGGTTTGGCCCTATAGTAAAAGTTGTTTAGTATGATCTAAATATTAATGGGTTTCTTTCTTTGCTCTACGAGGTGATACATACTGTATTTGCTGCGGCGCTTGAGACTTTTGGCTAATGATGCCGCGGCGCCAGCAGCAACGCCGGTGACCGAAACATGGGACGGCGCCAGAGTGTCAACGCAGGTGGCGTCCCAAACTAGCGGCCGACCCATGCTCCAGGGCACCAGCGTCATTCCGTCAGGCCTCTTGCCGTCATCCCTGGCCAGACCGTTGGGCTCTAGGACGGCCGGTATTTTCGCGCTAACAAGGGCGCGACGGATAACATAATGTTTATAAAGATTAGATACATCGTCCAATGCGATATTTTAATCTGTATTTATTTTTTATTAAATGATAGATCGATTTTAATGTTTTTCTTAATGTTCCGGCCTTATCAAATATCTATGGATAATAATTTATCGACGTAGCCTCCTCTCTAGTGCCGCATCATATGGTAGCGCTTTAGCCAATCACAGCGTGGCAAAGGCCCGACCTCGGAGACACCGAGACTCATTACAATTTCGCTTCGTTACAAATCTCTCTCTTTCATATATCTATGACTTGATCCCATACCACGAGTTTACGACAATCATCATTGTACCTACATGTAAACAAACCACAGAATTAGATTTGGATAGAAGAAACAAGTTCATTCATTTGTATGGCGGCCGAGCGTGTCAGATTTTGTACTCAAGTTGTTACTTGCCTATGATTTTAAATATGTCTCAGGCCCTTGAGTATTCATATTTTTTTGTGTTGTTGCAATTAATATTACTAAGGAGGCTTATTAATGTTTTTGTTCACTTCAACTTACAAAATTTGACGCCCGAAAGCTGCAAGCTGCGATTAAAGACGGACAACTCAGTAGATTTTACTGAGTTCATTTGACACACTAAGTACCTAGATACGTTTGCTTGATCTATGGTATACATGTATATGGTATATAGTCTTTGAGACATATCGTGGAACACGTTCGCAGATATATTTTTACGTTAATGGGCATTTTCACTTTTTGGGTCACCCAATTAGCGTGAAGTTAGAAAACCTTAATTTCAGTCAGCTTTGTAAAAACAATTAAGCACTAAATTTCGAAAATAAGTCGGTTTTGGTGTTCATTTTACAAACTATAGGCCTTATTATAATATAATAACGCCGATTAAGTTTAAACTTTAAATTCCTAAAGATATTGTACTTAGCTGTCATTACAAAGCTGACTGCAATTAATGTTTTAGAATTTCCCGCTAATTGGGTATCCCTTAAAGTAAAAATACTAAGAAATATCAATAATTTTAACTAAAAATATATGTGAAGGTAAGGTTTAAAGTTTTAAGTTGATAATAAAGCCAAGTGTGTGTTCTAAAAGGTGTGGTCCCAAATAAGAGAGAGCCTGAGAGATTTAGAACCACTAAATCGTGTAAATAAAATCGTCATTTTCACGCAGGCTGGAGGTTCCGGGTTCGAATCCCGGCGAGGGCATTCTTTGTGTAATTATTTATCACCCGTACATTTTACCGCTCGACCATAAGCACGTGCGCCGTATTTACTATAATCACAAAATTAAAAAAAAGGCGACTTCAACCGTTTTCTACGAGATTCCATCATCAGACTCGGACTTGGTGCCGAATTTAACTCGAGTCTGATGTTAAAAAAAATTATACCGTAAAACCATACAACTATAGTCCAGTACTACAACTATGGTCCACAAGTTCAACTCGTAATTAAGCATCAATGGAAATCTTTTTTTTGTTTTTTCTAAATTTGTTAATCATTAATGAGAAGATTTTGTGTAACAACTGCGTCAATAATATAATATTTACACTAAATCGAAGATATATATATGACTTAGTTTTGAACTCTAGTTGGGAGCTTTTGGACTATGGTTGGGTAGTTTTACGGTACCTAAGTAGAAGTTATCTAAATGCACTTCTGCTAAATATCCTATGCTGCTCGTTAAGAGTTTCAACTTGCATTTTTACGTCATGTACATGCATGTGTGCATGCAGGTAGCAATACCTAGTAATAAAGCCATTATTAAAATGAATGCTCTTATAACGGTACTAGATGCAGTATTGAACACACAATAGTGCATTGATTATCGATGCGTTTGCACATGCGTTTTTGCCCCTATAAAAAACTTTGTACAGTCGAACCTCTGTAACTTGCGCTAAAAATATACCTATATTTGGTTACATAATTATTGCTGTGCCGCTTAGTTGCCCTTTGAATATTAAAACCTTCATACTACAATTGAAGTTTCTGGTAGGTACTACTACTATTACCACTTATCGTATTTGTTTAGATTTCGCGTATAGTACAGCTGAATGGATTTATACTGAGTGTACTACCTCCAAACGGTTAATCTTTTCCATCTCTATTTACAACACAAAATCATCTTGCTAATAATTGAAACAGCCAAAATGAAATAGGTACTGCATGAAACACCTAAACAAATTTTTTTTCTGAATGTAAAAATCACTTGCAGACGATACAATAATTTCTTTCTCATTTGCACCCACAGCTAATCAACAGTTAGTTTTTAAATTATCAGTATAATACTAAACTGTCCAAAGAGAAAAGCTCTAATAACACAAAAATGGGCCAAAGTCTTCAAAAGAGCAATGACGACAAAATAATATGTTAGCGGTTTAGTGAACACTTCCCAGTATGAGCTATGTCGCTTACGATAAATCCGTAATTGGCATGCACCTTTATTCGAATTAAATAGCTAAGCGCCCTTTGGCAAGCAACAAAGTGGGACGTTTTTCTATTCACAAATTAAGGTAATGTTTTTAATCCCAAATAGCCATAGAGTGTTCTTCTTCTTTAGGGTCCATTTTACCGAGGCTCTACTGCATCGCTTTGCCTATACAATCGTCATTGCCACCGGCGCGGCGGTGGAGGTTGCAACAATTTCGTTGTCAACTTTTTCGCATGGGATCCAGCAATTCCAAAGCCTGTTTTTACACTCGGAAAGACTGAATCACAAAATGGAGCAACTGTGGAGTACATGTAAATAGGTTTTTCTGAGAGCAGGTAATGCCTAGGAATTACTTCTTTCCTCTGAACGAAAATTGGCTAACGCTTCTTAAAGACTCGATAAGTGCTGCGTTTTGTTTCGATCTGTTTATTTTACTCATCCCCGTTTAATGTATGAAAGCCGTAAACGTGCATTTAAAAAAAATAGGGAAATAAAGAAGTCCGACCAAGAGCATGTCGGGCCATGTATTCCGCAGTTGTTCGAAACCGGTTGGGCCGATTATGTTCGGAATAGTTTTATTTTAAGGTAGGTAATGTATTAGCCCATCCATGACTTTTTATATATTTTTTGGACCCACGGTTGAAAGTTGTTAGAACACACATTTTTTTTATTCTATATAGTGGTTGTCTCCGATAATATTTCACTATAGAAAAAAACTTTCGTTTGAAACTCTTATTCTTTTTAAGAGATCTATTCAATGATACCCCACACTATAGGATACTATGACTGAACCTATTGCGGGGCCCATTACATACTCAAGGCCTCCAGAGGCAGGACGGTTGGCAACACTACCATATGACTCGTGCCTTTACTTTCCAATCAAGCTCTAGCATCAGTTTCCATATAACCCCCGATATGGAAAACGTGCTCTATTGAAAGCTGTCTTAATTAGGCTTAATGCTCAATTGAAACTGCGTTCCAGGAAGCCACGATTCACGATTGATGTCCCTGTCACACTTATGTACAAATTTTCACGTGCAACAGAGAGGCCGAAGTCGATCAAAGTTCGCGGTAAAGCCAGACAGGCTATAATAAGAGACTGGTTTCAGTCAAGACCATTTTTATAATCTATTCAAGCTGGCAAATAAGTTAGAGTGAATGAATGCCTCTAAGTATACTCAAGAATTTTTTGATTTATGTATGGGCAAAATATATTTCATAATTTTATCGACTATTCTAAAACTCGAACTAGTAACACCCCCCAAGACGGGCTCCCTCGCATTATGGCTCTCAAAAGCCTTATAACAGATAGCATAAACCCGAGAAATTCGACCAGAGTCCACTAAGCTGGAGTAGCCGAGTGGGTTTGGTGAGTTGAGGATGTGGGTTTGAATCCCATCACCGGCGTTGGTGAACTCGGTATTTATTCGGTATATGACATCTAATATTTAAAATTTATATAGATACATATAGGTAGTTAGTGGTTACTACTTAAAAACACAAGTCAAAAATATTTAATAAAAGAATTTGAGTTGTTCTACAAAAATTGGTAGTTATTTGTTAATAAAATTGTGACAGCATCAACAGTTGAACTTTGAAACTGTCCTAATTAACCAAAATAATCCTCAATTTGTACCATGACCGAGAAAACAACAGTAGGTACATAGTACTAAAAAGCGGCTCTTTATTATCCATAACAAAAGTCATATCCATTTTTAGCAAAAAGAAAGTCACTAACACCAATTTGTAATGTAAGTCGTGAATATGTCACTTAATTAGGGGCCGTGATATTCACCTTTTTGTTTGATATCAATACTGATTTACTGATATCATTAGTCACGGATTAACGCGTGTCATCGCTCTCGTATTGACCGACAGTTATTATTGACAAACATTATTGAGAAACAATACAGACTTTGAATTAAAAAGGCTCAAGTTTTTGAAGCTGTTTGATCCATGTGAACTTTAAAGCATTGCTCTTTAAACTCAATTTGCAATGGTCGTAAGTTATCAAGTTCATCGCAATGAAGATATCACGTGTACAAAATAAGACAAACGCGAAGAGATTGTTGAGTAGACACAACACCAGACGTTGTTAAATACTTCAATAGGCACCGGCACCGGTGGGTAACTCTCTCATAAAATTAAATGGTTAAACTCACGTATAGGTATTTAGCCAACATGTTTCGCGAGTCGCAGTGAACGCGGGCAAGTGCTTGATAATGAAGACCTAGGCTCTCCGAAAGATAGGAAGGTAGGCAACTACCCTGCAATTGTCATCAAAACCGTGGTGGTGTTAATAAACTGATCCTCTAGGGACGCCAGACGATCATTAGGTGATCCTTATACGAGGTACAATTCTTAGTCTCAACTCGATGGATGTTTTATTAATATTCAAAACCAAATAAAGTCTTATGAAACCTCAATAAATACAAAAAAACTCAGACACAAGAACAGCTACAACGCACATAAAGGATAAATATTTTTTTTTTTTTTATACCACGTCGGTGGCAAACAAGCATACGGCCCGCCTGATGGAAAGCAGTCACCGTAGCCTATGGGCGCTTGCAACCCCAGGGGTGTCACATGCGCGTTGCCGACCCAATAAGAACTTGTACACTCCTCTTTTGAAGAACCCCATACTGTAGTCCAACGGGAAAACCTCGGCACATCATTCCACAGACGGACCGTCCGCGGGAGGAAGTTCCTCTGAAACCGCACGGTGCGCGACCATTTAGGTTGCAAGGTGTGAGGATGAGCGCCCAGTCGGTGGCGAGCGGTGCGATGATGAAAAGTGGACGTTGGCATCATGTCGAACAGTTCTTCAGAGCACAACCCATTGTACAGACGATAGAACACACATAAGGAGGCGAAGTCTCTCCTTAGACTTAAGGGTTCAATACCGCCTGTGAGTCTGGGATCGTCGACTATTCGGACAGCTCGTCACTGAACCGAGTCAAAGGGTGCAAGCTGGTATACAGGTGCTCCTGCCCAGAGGTGACAGCAATACTCCATATGGGGTCTGACTTGCGACTTATATAACAGAAGTCTTTGCCCCGGAGTAAAGTATCCCCTCGCTTTATTGAGCACCCCGAGCTTTTTGGATGCCAGCGTAGCTTTTCCCTCTAGGTGACATCGGAATTGGACGTCGTTGGAAATGTCGACTCCGAGGATCCCAATACTCCCTGACATTGTAAGAGCTGTGTCTTGGAACTTTGGAGCCACAGTAAATGGGGTTTTTTTAGCGGTAAACGCGCAAACTTGTGTCTTTGTGGGGTTGAACCTGACTAGGTTATCCCGACCCCATAACGAGACTCTAGATAAAGTGTTCTCGATGTCAGACACAAGTTTTCCGCGACTTTCCAGTACCACAGAGCGAGGGATATTAGCACGGCCTGTGTAAAAAGTATCCCCAGTACTGTCATCCGCATAGCAATGGAGGTCGCCGATAGACAACATGTCATTGATATGCAGAAGGAACAGCGTTGGGGATAGCACAGAGCCTTGCGGGACGCCAGCGTTTATGTCCATGCTATCAGAGCAGCTACCGTCTACTACGGCACGAATGCGTCTGCCGGACAAAAAGCTAGCAATCCATCTGCATAATCCCTCGGGCAGTCCATAAGATGGCAACTTCGACAAAAGGCCCCTATGCCAGACCCGTTCGAACGCCTTCGCTATATCTAGGCTGACTGCCAAAGCCTCGACTTGACTCTCAATGGCTGATGGCCAGCGGTGAGTGAGGTACACTAGAAGATCACCGGTAGAGCGACCGTGGCGAAAGCCATACGGTCGCTTATAAGATCGTGTTCTTCTAGGTAACCAAGGAGCTTAGCGTTAACTATACGCTCCATGACCTTAGAGAGAAGGGAGGTGATAGCGATAGGCCTATAATTCGATGGATCCGATCTGTCACCCTTTTTTGGAACAGGGTGCACAAGGGCCGACTTCCACGAAGATGGAACTTCCCGTTTGATACTGGAAAGAGCGAAGAGACGCGTTAACACAGGACACAACTCAGGAGCACAACGTATAAGCACCACTGCAGGTATGCCGTCTGGCCCGCTCGACTTGTGAACGTTTAACGACAGCAACTCCCGCCGAACATCTTTCTGGGAGATGCGAATTTCTGGCATGGAGTGTGCGCACCGCGGGATGGTAGGCGGTATAATGCTGCCGTCATCGCTCACAGTCGAGTTCGAGGCAAAAAGAGCACCTAGAAGATCGGCTTTCTCTTTTGCACTATGGACCAGATTACCGTCAGCATTTCGCAGTGGTGGCAGGGACGACCGACAAAAGTTTCCCTCGGCAGCTTTGGCAAGTGACCAGAAGGCCCTACTCCCGGAAGGGTGGCCTGCAAGCTTCTCGCCAAATCTGCCGACAAAATCAAATTTTGCTCTGGCAACAGCTCTTTTGCAGGACCTCGAGGCAGCATTCAGTCTGCGTTTCGCATCAGAGACGTTCGGATCCTTATCAGTTACGGCCTTGGTCCAAGCCCTGTAAGCAGCCTGCTTTTGAACCGCAGCTTCTTTACAGGGCCGGTTAAACCAAGGTCGCTTCTTTGCTCCTGTAGCGATTAGTGAGTTGGGAATGAAACAGTCCATTCCCAGCTGTATCGTCTCGGCGACATTAGTCGCACAGGAGTCAGGATCATCCGATGCGAAACAGAGCTGCCTCCAAGGGCACGAAGCGTAGAATTCACGCAATCCGTCCCAATCTGCTGACCCGTACTGCCAAACGCGACGAGTAGTAGTAGGTCGCGGTGGTTCTCGCACGCAAGGCGAATTTGTCCGGATAAGGCAGTGATCGGACGAGCCGAGAGGTGCATTTACTGCGATGGTGTATCCGTCCGGATGCGTGGTCAACAGAAGGTCAAGCAAGGAGCTCGTATGGTCCTCGATATCTGGTATTCTCGTGGGAGAACGTACCAGTTGTGAATATTTTGTTACGACTATTTCTGAAATTCGAGCCGGGCCATAACCAACGCGCGAATTTTCGACCTCCGAGAAAGTACTTCTTAAGACAGTTTAGTTGCGAAATCACGCACGATTGAGATAATTAATCGGAAACTAATAAATAGTGTCGAAATAGCCAACTTAGGCCTTTAGGAACGCTACGGATATCATTTAGTCTTCTCTCAATTTTGCACAACACAATATTTTGTTACGACTATTTCTGAAATTCGAGCCGGGCCATTAGTCCGTGGGCTACTCGGCCTGAAATTAGAAAACGGTATAATTTGGGGGTACCAAGTGTCCTTTTTACAGTAGTTAGACATATTCATAAGGATGTTAAAAAAGTATGATAGACATCTCAAAGTGGTAGCTAATAGGCATACGGGCTATTTCAAGATTTCCGTTGTATGACAGGTATGGTTAAAATTAGGAGGTACAAATTTTCCTTTTCACGGCTGTTAGGTAAGCTTATAAAAACGTCAAAAATGCAAGATTGCCGTTTATAAGTGCTACCTAACAAAAATGGGGGCCAATCAAAGATGGTGGATCTCAAGTTTTACAAAATCAAGTATATCTCGAGAACTATTAAATATATCTAATTACTCTCTTGAACAAAATTAAAGGCATATCTGCAAGCTTCATATTTTGCATAAACACCATATTGCTAAAACCAACCAATAATTAATTATGACCAAATTTATGAAAATTTCGTGATTTTGATTTTTTTTGTGTCGTGTTTTTACATAGTAGTCATGACGCTAGAAAAATTAAATATTTTTTTAAAGATAGTGTATTTAATAAGCTTTAATTTGATGTATGTAACTTGTTGGCGTTATTTAAAAAAAGACCCATAAAAAAATATTTAAATAAATTGTAGTCATTATCCACCGTATAATTAGTGATTTAAGAGGCGATTTTTTTATATTTTTCAATCTTGGTTATTTGAAATAAGCACTATTATTTACGAGTGGCACTTCCATCGCCTCTTAAATCACTAAGTATACGGTGGATAATGACTACAATTTATTTAAATATTTTTTTATGGGTCTTTTTTTAAATACCGCCAACAAGTTACATCCATCAAATTAAAGCTTATTAAATACACTATCTTTAAAAAAATATTTAATTTTTCTAGCGTGATGACTACTATGTAAAAACACGACATAAAAAAATCAAAATCACGAAATTTTCATAAATTTGGTCATAATTAATTAATGGTTGGTTTTAGCAATATGGTGTATATGCAGAATATGAAGCTTACAGATATGCCTTTAATTTTGTTCAAGAGAGTAATTAGATATATTTAATAGTTCTCGAGATATACTTGATTTTGTAAAACTTGAGATCCACCATTTTTGATTGGCTCCCATTTTTGTTAGGTAGCACTTATAAATGGCAATCTTGCATTTTTGACGTTTTTATAAGCTTACCTAACAGCCGTGAAAACGAAAATTTGTACTTCCTAATTTTAACCATACCTGTCATACAACGGAAATCTTGAAATAGCCCGTATGCCTATTAGCTACCACTTTGAGATGTCTATCATACTTTTTTAACATTCTTATGAATATGTTTAACTACTGTAAAAAGAACACTTGGTACCCCCAAATTATACCGTTTTCTATTTTCAGACCGACTAGCCCACGGACTACATAACCAACGCGCGAATTTTCGACCTCCGAGAAAGTACTTCTTAAGACAGTTTAGTTGCGAAATCACGCACGATTGAGATTTTTAAGAGAAAGCAGTGCGACAATTTTATACTATTGCCACAATCACAGTAATGTCGCCGACATGTGGCGATCGTGTGCGCAGGCGGCGGTTTCAGCCGCAATTTGCCGCAATTCCGTATCTGTCACATGGCGACGCGCGTAATTGAGGCTCTTGACGATCCCCAGGCCGTATAAAAGTATGTATAACTGTAGCCCTACCATTAGTTGTACAGCAAAGGATGCATTAGGTTTTATTCGATTCGTAATGCATTTTATCGCGTTCGCACTGACATATTGGAGCGAGCGCGATGGCCTGCTTTACATATCGAATAAAACCTAACGTTACAGATACTTGCAAAGTCACGGTAACGGCTACTGTTATAGTCTTCGTAATAACAACACGCCAACGCCAATAGTTACCCTCTGTTACTTGAGCGACAATTGGTAGACATTTTTAGATTATACCTTCCTTAGGCTGATTTTCTTTACATGAAATTGTGAGCGTATCTTATAGCTTTTATAAAACGATGGCAACATAGGCAACTACTTTGGCTATTCTGTGCTTTGGTGGCACATAAACCGTACGCGGTTTTCGCTCGCCAGGTGAGCCTTATTAATTGTTATTAAACTTTAAAAAGTGTTTTTAGATAAATAAATTGAAAAAAAAAACTTAAACGTTTGAAACATAATGCGAATTGGTAGATTACCTTTCTGGAATATATATTACAGTGAAGACACACGCGAATGTCGCTCATTTCTGCGACGAATCAGCGACAACTAAAGATACTTTATGGATACTGTCAAAATAATTAAACTGGATCATAATGATCCTCAAGGCTGTGAATATTTATTTTATGCATATACCCGTTAGCCGATTAGATTAACATATTTAAATATATAGACTGGCTTAAGCAAAGTATCAGAAGTCTCAAAAGACATTTGAAATGCAAGTTTTTATATTAATATCCACTTAATGTCTTCATCTTTGATAAATTTAAAAAAACCGGCCAAGTGCGAGTCGGACTCGCGCGCAAAGGGTTCCGTACCATTATCAATTTATTATTAAAAAAATACAGTTAAATCAACCTACTTCAAAAACTATAGGAGGTAATTTAATCAAACCAAAAATCGTTGATAGAGTTTATTAATGTGCATAACATATATTTTTTTTAGAATTTTATATCGCGTAGTTTAAAAAATAAAGGGGGGGGGACACATTTTTCATACTTTGAGAGCTGATATCTCGAAAATGATTTGCTTAAATAAAAATGAAATGTATAAACCTTCATATCATTTTCAAAGACCTTTCTATTAATACCCCACACGCTTATATACAACAAAAAAATTTTTTTTATCCCCCAGTTACATGTATGGAGGCCCCCCACCCCAATGGTGTTTTTTACAATTTAGTATCATAATCCTGTAGCGGTTCATACAACACATACCCTCTCCAAATTTCGTTACTGTAGCATTTATAGTTTCCAAGTAAATTGGCTGTGACAGACGGACAGACGGACAGACGGACATGACGAATCTATAAGGGTTCCGTTTTTGCCATTTTGGCTACGGAACCCTAAAAACAATCAGTCATGGACTACTTCGAATGAATATTCAATCAAAAGCCCGACAAAAAAGATGGGTTGTAAAATAATAGCTAACACGTTGTGCATGCTAGTGAGTAAAACTATGATTTATCACACTTGTTAATCAAATATCTATTAGTGAGAATAGTGAGATATGATGATATTGATCATATTGCGGTGTTTATGAAATGAGCTGCCTTCACCTGTTTTTTGTCTGACTTTTTTTGACTGACACAGCAGATGGCACAAAATCGATGAATTGAGGTTACCTGCAGAAAGTCGAGGCATTTTTCATGCACAGATGCATTTATTATTAAAGCTCTTTCTTCGGTTGATGTGAATTGTTAACTTTTGAATAACTACTCTAAAATAGTAATTATGGATTTATAAAGCCGATCCTAAGTTGCTAGTTTGATGTTCTTCTCAAAGACGAAATAAAGCTTTTTCATTCATTCACCCTATTAAGAAAATGAAAATAAATAGGTTGAGCACGGGACAAACTTCATTCATTCTGAGTTAGATTTATCATGTGCAATGTTAAAATGTCTAAATACAGTCTGTGGATAACCACAGGCTGTATTTAGATATCTTTTTGATTATTAAAATTGTAATAGTATAACTTTAATAAAATAATAACTTAATACATACTGTGAATCTGAGTCTGGGGAAATAGCGATATTATCTATTTATAGGGGAGACCAGGTATAAAAGTAACGCGGGATGAACGTAACAAATTCATTTAAAATTTTTCTACGACATCTATCCGAACGTCTGTCAGGGCATTAGATGCCATTTCGATTCCCCCCTAACCTCAGTTACACCCACGGTGCTGTGACGGCAGGTTATGCGTGTAGTGGTATGGTCCCAGAAAAATGCGTCAAAAGTAAGTTTTCAACGATTTTTTCAATGTTAGCTAGATTTTTCATGGTAAACGCTATAGCTTGCGTTTTGCATGGGTGTTGTAAAGTCACTAATCATTTACAGTTTGAGGGTTGCAAATCAATGTTTTAATGATGCTTTTTATGTTTTTTTGGTACGTGTTTGTGGGATTCTGGAAATTCGATACCCAGGGATGATTGAAACAACTTGTTACTTTGATCCCGATTTTCAAATTGGATGCTCAGTGGTACACCTATGTGCTAGCGTTTATTAAATAACTCATATACTTAGTGCCTTTTTGTTGCAGAATGTCTAATATACACAAAATAACAACAGACAGAAGTCCACCAAAATAGAAATTATAGCTTTAGCTGCAGTTGAGGTGATCCTTTTTTTTAAAAGCCCTACAGGGACGCAGCAAAGACATACCAACTGGCACACATCACTTTATATAGGCATGTAAAGTAAAGGAAAGCTTTACTTGAAAGTTCAGCGGCACAACCCAAGGCGGGATTTGTTTCTGGAAACAAATATTCACTGTCAATGAGGAGTAAAACACATTTTTTTATCATATTAGGTACATTGTATGATTAGCTTAGTAGTATACTCAGAAATATAAGGGCAATGCAGGAAGCATTTAATTCCTTGGATTACACCTAAGCATTTGTTTATATGCCATTTAAAATAAGACAGAAAGTTGATTGCTCTCACGTCACTCATATATCCTAGAGGTATAAATTAATTTCGTCTTATACAGGGTGTTTGGTTAGCGGTGTCGGAGCTTTTAAGGGCTTAAACTACAATCAATTTTATCGATGAATTACCATACAATTTTTTTTTTGTGCGAATGATAATTATTTGGCGACCCTTTTAAAATTTCAAACAGACGAATACGGGCGCACGTGATATTTCTGGAATTATACGTTTGTTAACGGTCCCATCCCTGCAAAAAAAAATCTTTAAGCATTTAATTCCTTGAATTACACCTAAGCATTTGTTTATATGCCATTTAAAATAAGACAGAAAGTTGATTGCTCTCACGTCACTCATATATCCTAGAGGTATAAATTAATTTCGTCTTATACAGGGTGTTTGGTTAGCGGTGTCGGAGCTTTTAAGGGCTTAAACTACAATCAATTTTATCGATGAATTACCATACAATTTTTTTTTGTGCGAACGATAATTATTTGGCGACCCTTTTAAAATTTCAAACAGACGAATACGGGCGCACGTGATATTTCTGGAATTATACGTTTGTTAACGGTCCCATCCCTGCAAAAAAAAATCTCGTTAGAGAGCTCATTAGATAAGCAAACTAATTAAGCTAATCATTTGACTCAACTATTTGAACAATAAGGCAAAAAAAAATTTTTTGATTAAAAGTAGTAAAAAATTCACCTTAATTTTTCAATTAATTTAATTTTGCATGAAAACTAGGTCGTTAAGATAGGTTTCTGGTGTTGTTATTTATTAGTACAGTATGTTAGCTAAAAAATAACACCATAACTACAGTTATACCTTAAGTACTTTAGGAATTACAAGTGCTAATTCTATTGATTATTTTATAGTTATTTACTTTGTTTCTATTATCCCTATGCCCTGTTACAACCAACCCTGAGGGTAGGGATAATTGCAACAAATTCCATCCTTCACTGTGAGCCATTTTTCTGTAAAACTATCGATGTATGAAGTTTATGTTGGTACCAAAAGGTACGTGAAATATGTGTCTATTGCACATAAAGATGCAAAGTTTGACAACTGCTACCAAAAAAATATAAAAAATCAAAAACTGAAAATTGTTACTTTCATACCTGGTCTCCCCTACTTGCCTAATTTACTGTAAGCCTAAGACCGAGTGGCCGAGCGGTGCAGGCATCAGCCGCGAAAGCTGAGCACCTGGGTTCGATTCCCACCTCCGACGTTGGTGATCTTGGTCGTTTATTCTTTGGTATATGACATCCAATATTTATAATTTACTGTAAGTACTTTGCAACTGATTGATCTTCTGTCCTATGGCAGTTTTCGATACGTCAGCTTTGCTTGTCATGTAACCTATTTATAACTGAATTACTTATATCTGAATATATATTTTCTTTGTATGTCAAATGTATATTCCAGAATAAAGCCTTTGAACACGCAGATATTATCATGCCAATCTACCTCTAGTCATTTCCTTGCAGAAATATGACAGTGACTTTGTCCTTACCACGAGCTTGCGGTGTTCGAACACAGAAGTTCGTAAAATTCGGGGATTTGTCTCTGTCACTCTAATGACGCGTTGGAGTCAGAGACAGAGACAAGTACCCGAAATTTGCGAATTTTGCTTTCGCGGTAGCATGGATAGTCCTGTAAAGCTTCATCCTCCAAGGATTTTCATAAAAATACCGGTTTTTGCGATTTAGGGGTTGGTTCTATCTTTTTTAAATTCGGATCGCGACTCAAAGCCGCCTAGTATAACTGTGTCGACTGCGTAATTGACTTTTTATCCATCTCGCTCAAAATACGCGAGTGTGAGCGGGATGAACGAAAAGTAAATTACGCAAAACGGTAACGTTTCTTTAGTAGCCGGACCATAAGTTGGAAAGTAAAGGGTACATAATACGTTAGGTTTTACTTGATACGAATGCAGGCCATCGCGCTTGCTTCAAAATACTTATCCTTGCTCCAAAAAACTAACGTATCCTTTACTTACCAGTCCTAGATATTTATAATAAAGGCCCATACTATCGTGGTACAAAAAGGTAAAATAAGCTGCCAAAAGCTATCAAAAACATACAAAAAGTACAAATCAATGAACTGAAGTCTTTCCTTATAAAAAAGTCATAGTATTCCATAAATAAATTCATGCAGGATAACGATGTAGGCATGATATAGTAGCGCTTCATAATTGCCACACAATTTAATTGAGAAAAATATTGTTATAGATATATTTAGCTTTATGTAATAATAATATGGTTCTATCTATACCTAATGGCAGGCAGGAGGTAAATGAAAATCCAATAATTTAATACTTCCTATTTTCGGTTTCTTAATGGCTTTGTATAAGTTTTGTTTTTTTCTTACCTTTTTTTGGGTATTTTTGTATATGTTTCATTAGTTACTTTGAGAATTTCTGTTTAAAACACTAGTGGAAACTGTTGTGGCTCCTGTATTATTTATATTTGTGTATACTCTGTATCATTGCATGCTGTTTGTTTCCCATTACAATAAAATAAAAACAAAAAATAAGTAAATTGCCATACTCCACTGGGGTACAATGTGAACTCTTTCCTTTAATTGTAACAACTTATCGCTCCTCCTGTAAAAAACTGTCATAACACAAAAAAATGCAAAAATTAACTAATGATACAAGATAAATCCATTTTTTTGTTGGATTTATCTTGTATCATTAGTTAATTTTTGCATTTTTTTGTGTTATGACCGTTTTTTACAGGAGGAGCGTTATGTATTTACCATGGTTTGCAATAAATGATACTTACTTACTATCCAAATCATGGTACAAATAGAGCTCATAGTAAGGACTCTGGTCAATAATTCCAGATGTGATATAAAAAACCGCATGCCTTTGCGGCACACGCCCGACGACATAGATCGCGTGCTTGGAATCATGCGCACCTAATGGTCCGCATTGTGGTTGGACACACTAGGGAATTACTTCAACGCTACGTTTAACCAACCATCCAGTATAAGATTGGTATCAGGTTAGGTATACTGACTACGGATTGGTATGTCAAAGTAAAGCTGGTGAGTGGCAGTGGTAACAATGCTGGAATTATCTCGGTAACGTAATGGATCGTGCGGTAATGCATGTGGCGAAAAAATGCGATTGGCGATGCTTCATATGTGCTAGATTGTAATGGCTTTGTTGAACGAGCCTGTGGTCGCGGGCGCTTGGGTATACTCGTCAGGTTGTATGACAAATCACAAGGGAGCAAAATTATGTATAGTTTTACAATCTCGTATATTCAGAGCCTGTTGTATTCATATAGAGGAAAAGGTAGGAGATATATTATACTTGATTTCAAATACCATGGCCCGATGCCACTTGAAAGTTTTAAGTGGCATCGGGCCATGGTATTTAAAAAAATGGAGTATAAAAATATCACGATAATATTTTTTGTGTGTAGATACCTAAGGATGACTTATATTAAAGTATCGATCAAAAATTCTCCTATTCTTGCCTATTCATATTCAGGTCTGAGCATGCCGATAGAGGGAGCACCGCTATATCAGGTGTTTTATTTAACACTAAGAACGACAAAAAAAACCGAATGAAACATAGATTGACTTCGGTTACCGCGAGGATTACTCATGAAATAAAACTATGAAAACGGATAAACTCGCGTATATTAACTAATTTTAACTTCATTCCGACGTTTCGAACACTTTACAGGGTTCGTGGTCTGCGGATGACTGACCACGGGTCCACGGACCACGGGTCCACGGGACCACGGGTGTGGGTGGTGTGTCCAAGTATAAGGAGTCATCCGCAGACCACGAACCCTGTAAAGTGTTCGAAACGTCGGAATGAAGTTAAAATTAGTTAATATACGCGAGTTTATCCGTTTTCATAGTTTTATTTCATGACACATAGATTGATCATGTTTAATTACGTGAATTCCCGATATTCTTGGCTTTTATCCCACTTTACTTGGGGTCAGCCTTCCTATTATATTTATTTTGCGCCATACCTATACGAGTAGCACGGTGATGGTTTGTCTCCGCACTGCTTTGAAAGTTTTCAGGTATTCCTTTTATTGTCTGTGTCCACTATTATCCTGTCTGTGGGCGGTCGCACAGGGCCTCACTTTCCTTCTTCTATGGCAAGCATTCTTTTAGTCATATTATTATGGTCAACTTTACTGGTTATATGAATTGCTGATATCAAATTCCAAAATAATTAATACTTTAAATAATGTATAAGTACCTAGATACTAATGCGATCCGTTTTGTGGTAGCTTTAACGTCATATAATTTTAGTAGCTGCCCGTTGGTATCAAATTGAAATCAATTTGTGATATTCATACACCGCTCCTACTTGATCATACGATTTCCAAACGCAAATACAAATTACTTATGTGACATCGAGCGATCGAGAGGAGATATCAAGTGGTAGAGCTAATATTGACATATGACTCGGGTCTTCCTAAAACGCGCTTATATGCGTAATTACTTGGAATGAAATTTAATCCTGATTAATGAGCTTCTGAATAGAATAAGAGCTAATTAGCGCTGCTGGATATTTGATTAGAATGTGTATACATCAGCCGTGTGGTGACGGCAGTAAGAATACATTTTGTCACCACCCCAACTCCTCCTGCGGGTGTCGTAAGAGTCGACTAAGGGATTGAAGTGTCACTGACCATTATTTGATAAAAGATTGATGATGGGCAGCAGCGTCATCATAGTGGACACATTACTGCGAGCGATCGTCAATCCGCTTGGCCAGCGTGGCGAATATGGGCATTTACCTCCTAATGAGTTTATACGCATATTTATTTAATAGGAGAGGCCTACGTTCAGCAGTGGACTATCATAGGCTGATGATGTGTATACATAATATTTAAGTTCCTAATGCTTAAAATGTGTAAATAATTGAGAGGTTCCTAAGTTTTTATAGCATGTGTTTGCTATTCTTAGACCAACCGTGATAATCACGTTATATCATAAAAAGGCTAGACATATATAACAAAATCATAACTCAATAAATAAAAATACGTGGATACCTGTTATAACGATTATTTTTATGATTTTTCCTTACTAGTTTTTATATTTTCGCGGTGTTAAATTATTATTTATTTCTGCTATTGACACCATTCACTTTTTTAGTAAGTCTGAATCGATATAGCACCTAACGGTTATTTATTTTTAGTTCATACAGTGGTGCGGAGTGTGAATATTATGATTTATTGCAGAGCTTTTTCTAGCACTTGAAGATTGTGAGAGCTATTGTAAAGCAACTAGCAAAAAGATGATTATTTAAAGATGATTATCTCCGAGATTTACAATTAATAGCATGGGGTACTTCTTCCAAGTTTTACAAAGACACTCGTAAAATAAGTATTAAGATAACATTCACGTGCTTATTTACTACGATCCGTTAGTATTTGACTATGGGACACTGTTTAGATATAGAAAATAGTACGAGTGTCCAAGTATAAGGTTTAATATTGATAAATGATAATTTGGTCATTGTAAACAGGTGCATTCGACTTTAGTTCATGGTCCATGGTTCAAATCTACAAAATGTCAACAATAAATAAATAAAATTTTAAATGTCAAAGAATAGGATAGGTCAAAATTACGTACTAACAAAAGATTGTCTCTGGGCACACTGTTATACATTTAAAGGTCAAGAGAAAAATAAATACATAATACTATACCATTCGTCAGTTGAAAGTAAAAAAAAATATAAACACATCTGTAAACTTGCATTATTTCATAATTCATAATCATGCACTTTCAGAATACAATCTTGGTTTTATCACCAATTTAAAACCTTAAATCTGAAGTTCACATAATTTTATATTGTAATATTTAATAGTAGGTACCTAATGTACCTATCAACGTAAAAATATAACCGCGAACGTGTTTCACGATGAAAAGTCAGTCATAATTGTTTAACTCTTTTACTTGCACTTGAAGAATGGTATAGATATTCATAAGTATAAATTGTCAAGTAGTTATTATAATAGTCATTGCATAGCTTTAAGTCAAGGATGTCCGTTGTGGAGTAAAAACTGTGTTCTTACATCAGGTAGGTAAGTAGAGTAGGTACTTAAATTGTAAAATTGTCTATTATAAATATGAAAATATACATTTGTATATTTATATGAGCCTCAGTCACTAGTCTGACTACTGAGTCAACACCGTCTATAAATTAATATAAGTTTTACAGCCGACTTGCAACACTGTCGCAAAATAACGAACTATACGCAGTCGTTTCCAGGTAGATTAATTTATTACAGCAATACGTGTTTTGTAGCAAATTATGACATAAATATTATGATTTTTTACGATGGACTTACCTACGCCTACATAGATGACCAGGGTGCTTAGACAAGTTGCCAATCGCTAACGCTTAATCGTCAATCGTAAACGAAAGGAAAAAAATCTTCTATCAGGATCGAAAGAGCTGGTGATTTTGAGTGGAAATCATATTAAAATTTCCAAATCCAAAAAAAGTCCCTACTTTTTGGACAACTTTGAAAAAATGGCCTAAATGCCATTTTCACTAACGTACGTAATTTTAAATCATAGGTATCACCTATTCAAAATATTTTCTTCGGTTACCGCGAGGATTACTCATGAAATAAAACTATGAAAACGGATAAACTCGCGTATATTAACTAATTTTAACTTCATTCCGACGTTTCGAACACTTTACAGGGTTCGTGGTCTGCGGATGACTGACAATGGAGGAAATTTGCTACATCTACCTCCATCAAAATAAGAAAGATAAGTACAAAACTACCCACCAAAGAAAAATTACTAAACCACAGACAATAAATTTTAAGGGTGGATGTACATACTAAATTTGCAAATTAAGCTAGTTATACATTACAAATAATTATAATTATAATTTTGGGATACCGCAGACCACGAACCCTGTAAAGTGTTCGAAACGTCGGAATGAAGTTAAAATTAGTTAATATACGCGAGTTTATCCGTTTTCATAGTTTTATTTAAACCTATTCAAGTTTGGCAGATCGCATAGCTAAACTGACATATCTATACACGTGCAGTCTGTGATTTCTCAGACTATATCATACATCGCATACAAACCTGTGATCTGTGACATATCATCGCTATAGTCAACCTCGGATCTTCCACAATAAATTCATGAAACTATCATCTTTATTTCACTCTCGATACAGATGTCTTCTCCCTCAAACGAGTATTACAGATGCGAGCTTGCGTAAGTACATGCAGCGGCGATATCATTACGGCATGACGCAGCTTATACCACCCTTAAAGCGCTGAATCAGCAAATCACCAATTCAGAACGATTTAACTCAAATACCAGTATAAGCATGACCTTCGCTCGCACGTATTTTGTACGTAAACCGAGGGCAAATTATACATGCTGTACTTTGGTATTGGGCATGTCACACTGATTTTGACAGTTAGTATTTACTGACCATGTGCTGTAAAAGTAAGTACGCCAATCACCGTTAGACACTTGCCTGATTTTGATACGGATCTGTGGTACGTTAGAACTGTGTGTTTATGTGGAAAATGAGAATGTTGATTTCGTTTCACATTGTACATCAACTTTAGTTGTCTGATTTAGTAAACAACTTTCTAACCGAACATATTGCGAAAGTACAAATCAAATAATAACTAATCAAATAATAATAATAACTTTCTAACCTTTAAATATACTTTTTTGCCGTGTGGTGACAGCAGTAAAAATACATTTGCACCACCCCAACTCCTCCTGCGGGTGTCGTAAGAGTCGACTAAGGGATTGAAGTATCACTGACCATTATTTGATAAAAGATTGATGATGGGCAGCAGAGTCATCATAGTGGACACATTACTGCGATCACCAATCCGCTTGCCCACCGTGGCGATTATGGGCATTTACCTCCTAATGCGTCAATGTGCATAGTTAATAGGAGAGGCCTACGTCCAGCAGTGGACTATGATAGGCTGATAATGATGATACTTTTTCGCTGAAATTGTCATGTTTGTCTGTACCAAGATATTATTTTAGTCAAAACTTTCTCATTGTATTACTTTATTTGTATTTACGGGAAAAGCAGCAGGCCTACTAGGGTATGCTTAGCCAAGTTGCCAATCGCTAACGCTTATTAGCGTATCGTAGTTTTCCCTCTCTGTCTCTCTTTCTTATTAGTGCGATAAAGACAGCTGCCTTTCGTTTACGAATGGCGATTAAGCGTTAGCGAATGGCAACTTGTCTAAGCACCCTAGCCAAGATATTCTGCAATCGTACACGATAAGCGATAAGTCACGTGTGCCTTTAATGTGTGAAAATGGTCACGTGACTTCGTACGAATCTGTCATTCTCATTCATTTATTAGTTTATTACTTATCGCTAGCTCGCCTGCTGTTTACTTCAGAAAACGATTTTAGGCTAGAAAGTTGTAGGTATATTAGATAAAACAACTAAGAATTAATGGGCCGCAGT
This sequence comes from Thaumatotibia leucotreta, assembly GCA_025490895.1. Taxonomy (NCBI): domain Eukaryota; kingdom Metazoa; phylum Arthropoda; class Insecta; order Lepidoptera; family Tortricidae; genus Thaumatotibia; species Thaumatotibia leucotreta. The sequence continues at coordinate 1,318,337 of JALPQI010000005.1, read as the reverse complement.
AAGCTTGTTATTATATTAAATAAGGACTTGTATATCCTACGACGGAAATGCCGTAAGCTTTATTTTATCTTTCTATAACCGGTTTTCAACTTCACAATTCGTATCGTTATGAAGATAAAGATATCAACGTAGCATTACGAGAAACGGTAGGCTACAATTATATGCACCTAAAAATAATCAGAGCCGTCATTCCAATCGGTTGCTGACAACGGGGAAAAGCTCAGTAAAACCAGTACTACCACGAACACCGAAGTTCCTAAATTTCGGGGATGTCTCTGTCACTCTAATGACGCTTTTGTTGGATTGATAGAGACCAATCCCGGATTTCGAAGTTCACGGTAGGGATGCCGAGTCGCAGCCAATATCCAATCTTGCCTTACTTAGGTGTATCGGCCGTGCAAAGCGAAATCGATAGTTTTTCTTTTTTTTTAATTTTTCTAGCTCCCGAGCCTCTTAGCTTAGCTTGGCAAGCGAGAAAGATAGAAAGGAAGCTTTACTTTCTATCTCTCTCGCTCACTAATCCGCGGAAAGGACGGAAAGTAAGGGTCTCACCAAACCAATCGACGCGGAGTCGGCTTTCGCCGAGTGTTTTACACCACACTATTCGCATTTAGCCGATCGACCGTCTCCGCGGTTGAACACCTGCGTTAAGCAGTCTCACCCTCCTTGCGGCCGTAGAAACGCTCGATCGCCTGCGATTTGCTACCGCAACAGTTGTAAAGCGGCGGTCGGCTCTCCCGTGCTCCGTCCTGCCGTCGAGACGTCAGACAGCACGCGTACAGCCGCTGAGTCCGACGAACAGATAGATAGGAATAGGACAGCGAGTGATCGGCAATAGTAAATCTCATTTTTGGAGACTAGTTGTTAGTAACTAGTTTGAAATTGAACAGACGTGTATGATTACGACAGTATTACTTCGTGTTGTCAGATCTATTGCAGATTTTAATGTGGGTAATAATTCAAATGAATAAATACAAACGCATCAGTAGCTACTTCGGCCGTCATCGGCTCTTTTCGGCCGTCGTCAGCTATGTTTGGCCGTCGAAGACGCTGAACGGCTTCCGCCAGCTCTGACCGGTCCTTATCGTAGGTACTCGGCCGTGATCGGAGCCGTTCAACTCTTTCCGGCACCGTACGAACGCGAACGTGTGCGTTAGGCTGCAAACGGGGTCGTACGAATGCGAACAGCTTTACGGCAAAACGCCGTTTTCCCGTCGAAAGACGTCGTTTCGCGTGGGCCGAGCCGATTTACGATGTCCTCGCTCTTAACGCAATAGCGTTGAGTTAAAGCTTTTTCCGTACGCAATTAGCCGAAACGGCGTCGACTAGTTTGGTGAGATCCTAACTTACGCTATACACTGCGTTATTCACATCGCAAGCTCATAGGAAGCGGTATTGGATTCGACGGTCTGTTATTACTTATTAGATCCCGGGGCAATCTAACAAATGATATCAATAACACCGTAAGCTACGCAAGATAATTTAATAAAGGGTTTAAATACATAGCTAAGGGTCTCAAATGTCTCAATTACATGTTTACATGGACCATTTGGTCTCGCCACGGGCTTACTTTTTTAGATAATAACCTTTATCGTAGTATTACGACGGGTTAAGGGTGTTTTAGATGCTGATCAGGCATATTGATGTTAATTACTTTGTCTATGATCGACATCAAATTAGGTGAAATTTACATCGGAACAGCTAGTTTTAAATGTTCATAACATGCGTTACATAAAGTTTCTCGAACGATTACAATATGCTGGAGGTAGTTTAGGTATGTGTTTGTAGGTATCAATTTGTTAGACGTCACTTCATAAAATTCTTATGTTTGTACCTGTCTTCTATATTATTATTGGTACACTTCAGAGCTTTCTCCATCTAAAGTTAAATCTAAATTAGTCCATATAAAGTCCAATTTTGCACCTTGCACCGTTAAATGCCCGATGCCTTTTGGGCTAAAACAACGACCACTTGGACACCACACAGCATAACTCGGGGCCGCGGCGCGGCAAACCTCAAAACTCAATGCCTTCAATAGAAACTGGTGGGAGATAGGTCAAAATCGGGATGCGTGGAAAGAAAGGAGGGACAATCTAAGCTCGTATAAATATTTAAAAAATCCTACATTATTTATTCCCTTATTTATTCACCGTTGGCTGTTTAAATTTGACCGATTTTAACAGTGTATCCCTGACCACATTTAAAAACTATAATGTCATTTAAACGTTTCTGGATATCGCCTATTTTCAGAGTTATTACCAATGGAAAAAAAATCTGATTGTTACTCAGTACAAAAGGTCTTTTTAACGGCGTTGGTGCCATTATGGAGTAATAGTCTCACTCACCTCATTAATAGATGTGAAAAAGTGAGAAAATAAGGTTTTTGTACAAAAAAACGTTAACACTCTTCTTTTTATGTTCAAATTACATTCAAAAATAGTAAAAAAAAATGACAAAACTAATATAATATTTTTTGTTTGTTTTTACATCAAATATGCGTGGTTACAATCTTTCGGGTTATAAGAGCCCACGGTGTAGGTATATAGTAATTGGAGTAGGATTTTTAAACAGTCATTCGTGCATTTGTTCCCATATATTTTTTGTAAAAGGTAATTTTGTATTACGATCGAGTATTTACTTGAAGCTTAATAAATAAACTTCGTTATCTCTATCTAGTGTTTAGATATTCCGTTTGCATCCACCACTACTGCTTCAGAAACCAATTTTTGGTTTAAATTTGAGGTTTTAGTTCTTCCGTCACGTTGTGTAGTTCATTTGAAATACTACAGTGAATCTTTTCCAAAATACTTAATGCTTTATCGGATTTACCCCAAAGCACAATATTTAATGTCAAATGTTTTGGTCACATATTTTTTTATAGATTCCGATTAGTTCATCAGTTAGTATTTTAACCTAAATTTATATTAGACAATCCAATATTGAAATGATAATCATCAAATGAAAAAATAATTAAAAACATGGTACTTCAACCGATTTCTCCAAAATCCCATCATCAAACCCTGACTTGTCTCGAGGTTTTTTTACCCATTCGATAAAAAAATATATGGAGTAACGTACATATAATAGAAAATACTCGAATTGAGTACTTCCTCCTTTTTGGAAGTCGGTTAATAATGAAGCTTAAAAGTCGCGGATAGGTAAATAGGTCAATCAAACAATAATTTACCCTTACACGAATACTCGTAAGTTAGTCAGTAGGTGGCTAGACATACTTATTTGTGTGTTCTGTATATAATAAGGTGTTATCAAATTAATTGCCGACCGCATAGGGTTTGCATGCGCTTATTTCGATATGAGTACCATAAGAAAATTTGTTCGTTATTATGAGCACATGCACGTAACCTAAAGTATCGGCAACTAATTTGAAAACACTTTAAACATACACAAGTTTTTTTATCATTTTAGGAGATCAAATAAGAGTATCAAAATATTTTAAAAATAAAAATTAAACCGCCTTCAAAAATACGCTGGAACTAAAAAGTGCAAAATAATTTTGGTTCCTACCACTTAGGATTTCCTACCCAAACCTTTAAACCTTTTACCCTATTCATTGAAATAAAATATGATTCCTAGGTACCCCACTGATCTCAGTGAAGTCGGTGCCAAGACAAATACGTCCACAGGCTACGTCACACTCATATTTTAGGGTTAGTTATTATTTTAGGGTTAAGAAATACTCTTCAAAATATTATAAATTAAATCAAAATATTATTAATATTATGAAGTGTATACGTAATATTATTTAGTTGTTGTTGTTCTGTGTCTGGGCACCGACTTCACTGAGATCAGTGGGGTACCTAGGAATCATATTTTATTTCAATGAATAGGGTAAAAGGTTTAAAGGTTTGGGTAGGAAATCCTAAGTGGTAGGAACCAAAATTATTTTGCACTTTTTAGTTCCAGCGTATTTTTGAAGGCGGTTTAATTTTTATTTTTAAAATATTTTATTTTTTGCTTTTTAGTATAGTATAAATATAAAATAGGTTCAGTAAAAGTACATTGTGCATCTAGGGAGGTAAGTACGGTATTCCAGCGAGAGTGTTAGAAGCCCGACCCCGTAGGCGGGGGCTTTTAATGACTTGAGTTAGTATTCCGCTTAGTGAGAATTATCCCCCAACTCCTAATCGCTAAGGAGTTGTACCTTCCATCATCAGCTCACCAACATGAGCCTCTGACCATCTAAAGGCAAATACTCGAATAGCTTAAAAAAACATGAAATATGTTGTATTTAAAGAATTATTGCCCAACTCCTAATCGCTAAGGAGTTGTACCTTCCATCATCAGCTCACCAACATGAGCCTATGACCACCTAAAGGCAAATACTTGAATAGCTTCCAAAATACATGTAATATGTTATATTTACAGAATTATCCTCTAACTCCTAATCGTTAAGGAGTTGTACCTTCCATCATCAGCTCACCAACATGAGCCTATGAGCACCTAAAGGCAAATACTGGAATAGCTTCCAAAAACCATGAAACGTGTTATATTTAAAGAATTATTGCCCAACTCCTAATCGCTAAGGAGTTGTACCTTTCATCATCAGCTCACCAACATGAGCCTATGACCACCTAAAGGCAAATACTTGAATAGCTTCCAAAATACGTGTAATATGTTATATTTAAAGAATTATCCTCTAACTCCTAATCGTTAAGGAGTTGTACCTTCCATCATCAGCTCACCAACATGAGCCTATGACCACCTAAAGGCAAATACTGGAATAGCTTCCAAAAACCATGAAACGTGTTATATTTATAGAATTATTGCCCAACTCCTAATCGCTAAGGAGTTGTACCTTCCATCATCAGCTCACCAACATGAGCCTATGACCACCTAAAGGCAAATACTCAAATAGCTTAAAAAAACATGAAATATGTTGTATTTAAAGAATTATTGCCCAACTCCTAATCGCTAAGGAGTTGTACCTTCCATCATCAGCTCACCAACATGAGCCTATGACCACCTAAAGGCAAATACTTGAATAGCTTCCAAAATACGTGTAATATGTTATATTTAAAGAATTATCCTCTAACTCCTAATCGTTAAGGAGTTGTACCTTCCATCATCAGCTCACCAACATGAGCCTATGACCACCTAAAGGCAAATACTGGAATAGCTTCCAAAAACCATGAAACGTGTTATATTTATAGAATTATTGCCCAACTCCTAATCGCTAAGGAGTTGTACCTTCCATCATCAGCTCACCAACATGAGCCTATGACCACCTAAACGCAAATACTTGAATAGCTTCCAAAAACCATGAAACGTGTTATATTTAAAGAATTATTGCCCAACTCCTAATCGCTAAGGAGTTGTACCTTCCGTCATCAGCTCACCAACATGAGCCTATGACCACCTAAAGGCAAATACTTGAATAGCTTCCAAAATACATGTAATATGTTATATTTAAAGAATTATCCTCTAACTCCTAATCGTTAAGGAGTTGTACCTTCCATCATCAGCTCACTAACATGAGCCTATGACCACCTAAAGGCAAATACTGGAATAGCTTCCAAAAACCATGAAACGTGTTATATTTAAAGAATTATTGCCAACTCCTAATCTCTAAGGAGTTGTACCTTCCATCATCAGCTCACCGACTTAAGACGTTCATTACTAGACGCAAATACTTGATTGGCTTTCGAAAATAAATGAAAAATGTCATGTGTGCCTACAACATTTGAAGAGTTCCCTCGATTTCTCCAGGATTCCATCATCAGATCTGGACCGGACGACAATGGGACCAACTAGAAGGTATACCCTTTCAAACAAAAAAAGAATTTTCCAAATCGGTCCACGCGTCTTCGAGCAATCGGGGAACATACATAAAAAAAAAAAAAGATTTCGTCGAATTGTAAACCTCCTCCTTTTTGAAGTCGGTTAAAAATAGATGAGCTTCAGAATAGATGAAGTGTCTCGGTGCACCGAAGCTCGGCGACCGCATGTGTCGGGTGCAAGTGCATACCGTGAACATAGCGTGATTAATGTGAGATGCTACGCGTGCAGGGATTAAAATTGTCCTTCTGGCTTTATTTTCAGTTTCATATTTTTGTTGCATCTGGTATACATTTCGAATAAAAATTTGTTGCACATGGTGCTTGCTAGGACGCTATAATATTAAACTTAAAACATGGTCATTAACATTATTGGTAAGATTTATTTTTGTTGCATCCATGGTATACAATACGATCTTGCATTCAATTTGTTGCACGTGGTGCTAGGGCACTACAATATAAACTTAAAACTTGGTCATTAACGTTATTAGTATGATTTAAAACGGGATAAATGTATAAATAACGGGTGCTCAATAATCCAAATTCCATCCAACGTGATTAATACTCCGTTTTAACTGTACCTATTTAATGTAGGTATAATTGTCCAAGATTTAAGCCCCAATTTTATGTAGTGTCATGGAATTCAGGCAGTGTCAAAACCTCACTATTTATAATACGGTAGCGATAGCGTTAAAAATATAAGTAGAATAAACTATAAGAAAGCATTATTACACCCATCATTTGAGTACCTACTTACAAGTAATAAATAATATGAGTACATGTACAGTCGATTACAAAGACATGTAACCACAATTTCACCTTACGGCGTTGTAATAAGATGAAAAATTGGATATATCATTTTGCAGTAGTCTCTACAGCCACGGACAGTAGCTTTGTTATTAAGACCCACGTATTAGATGCTTGACACCATGAATTGTGCGTATCCGATTTCTCGTCTTTATAAAGTTTTTATTCACATGAGTGGTTTTTATTAAATAACTGGACGCGACTTCTTACATATGTAAACATTATTTTGTACTCACCTCAATATGTCCTAGTTGTCATGGCTGCTGTGATCTGTAAAATAAATAATTATATGAATTATTTAATAAAGTTAGTCGGTGGTCATAGGTAAAAAAAGGGTAATAAATTTGGGAGTAATAATTAATGGGTAAAAGTCTAAAAGAACAAATAAAAGCCTTCATCCTGCTGGACGTGGACGTTAATTAATTAATTATTTTATTCGTCAGGCAGTAATGTAAACTAAGTAGTTAAAGTATTAAAGGCCATTGTAAACTCAAGCGGTAAAAAAATGAAGTGGATTTGACTTTTTTTTTAAATAAACTGTATGCATTTATTGGATTCGTATTCGTACTGAGATGGAATAAAAATAATATACAATTTAGATGCTACCAATCCACGTTACGAGTGATGTTCAGATAACAAACAATTTTAATTAGTCTTTTATGTGTCAATATTACTCATAATTATAAGAGGACAACAACAAGAATATACCAAAACTTCGGTACTTATTAAGCTGGATATAAATTCTGCGCTGTAGGTATTACCTTATGTAAATACTTAGTGCTCTTTCATTATTATTCAAGTAAACAGATTAGTGCTTTTAGCATGACATGTATGTTCCATCCATTGTAATAAAACTTGTCTATGCTTAATTGAACTCCAATAGCAGTTGGACCCACAAACCATTCATGGTACTTTGCTGACAACAAATACGTTTGTTGGTTCTTCGACGGCGGTCGCTAGTAAACCAAATAAGTCGTATACGCATCGATTACGAACCACGTTCGACAAGTTGCCTCTCTGTTGCGCATAAAAATTAATAGCTAAGCATGACAGGGACGCAACAAACCGCTCATAGCTCGCGATACTCCCCCTGGAGACGTCATTTATAATTTGAACATATTTTCTTCTGCCACACCATGCGGTAGGCAAACGATGTTAACTACTTTAATTGCGCTTTCGTGTCGTATTCGACGCTTCAAAACTTATGTTTATTCTCAAAACGAATACCATTCAAAACAATCAGTGATACCTAAAGTAATTTACTTAGAACAAATACTTAATATGCGCATAGTTCATTCACTTATAAGCTTTACTATGTTCATTTTCTTTCAGTGTCTTATTTCTTAGTTATTAGAGGTGTTTTTAGGATGTAGGGTAATTATGTCGTGTGCTTTATGATTTCAGTGGCCGGTGCGATATGGTAGGATGGTCACCGCTCGACCATGCCGAATAACTGCCCAAGAATTACTTTGCTAAGCTTGCGTGGTAAGGTTACTTCCTTATTATAGAGCGGAAACGAGATTAATAGTTAATCTATAAAATCATAGGTCTTTGTTATGCTTATGAGATACATACATGTATTTAATAACACAGGCTTAATTAGTTCGCTCCAGTGGGTAATACAATAAATGCGGTTACGAAAAAAAATTTGTTTCTAAGAGGTCAGGTAGTGAAAGAGTAACGAAAACTTTTTTGTATGCTCCTAAATAAAATGGTTATTTATCCTAAATACATTAGAGGTAATTAATCATATACACTTACAGTTATTGTTACCGGTCATTGTGGCAATCTTTGGGGGAGGCCTATGTTCAGCAGTGGACGTCTTTCGGCTGATATGATGATGATGACTTACAGTTAGGTACCTATTACAAGCGGCAATTGAAGAATGTAGAATGAAGAAGAATTAGCAGCATATCTTTTTCAACGATATCCTGCCTTTTCGCAGAATTTTTTTTTGCCGAATATCATTTGCCAACCAATTTTTTGCAGATTGGACTTGGCTTGGCATACCAACATTTACCAAATCATTATTTGCCAACTTTCATTTGGCCGAAGATACGTCTGTGTAACGTTACAGTTGGGAAGTGATCTTTCGGCGAAATTACTTTCTACGTTATGTTGGTCGGGAAGTCATATTCGGCAAAATTACTTTCAGCGACAATTACGCGGTCGATTGTCAAATGTCATGGTAGAGCTACAGGACGGTAAAGATACAAGGGTGACAGTGAAGTTCCCACAGTTGAGTAAATTCACAAACCGCATGGCGCAGGCGCAGCAAAGGGCAACGCATCGCAGCTAATATGATGTAATGAGCTCGCCGGGCCGTGCCACGTCTGTGCACTAAACCGTTTAAAATATTGCCGGCCTAGGACAGAAAGCCCTATGTCTTGGGGACGATTATGTGATTATGACGTTTTGATTTTGTTACGTGGAATATTGCGGTGTAGAGTGAGTAGTGTCTAAGTGAAGTTGAAGATAAGTTTTTTCATTATATTATATATTATATCGTGATTAAATGTGTAAATTTGCAACTCCGCGCGAGAAATATAAAGACACTTCTTCAATATAGTTCCATTGCGGTATGTTGCGGTGGTATTGGCGGTGTTGCATTGCACTAGTGCAATTACCTAGTGCAATTTGCAAGAATAGGGAATGACAACTGTAGTTAAAATAAATTATTTCACATTATGTACGACATAATACACAACGAAATTATTACTAAAATATAGATTGCAGTCCTTTCTGTAGAGAACTTCTGTGTGCGTGTATGTATATTTGAAAAGTTCTACATTTGATTAAATCGCTTCCTATTATTATAAATAGAGCTAAATAGAATGTCAAGTAATGAAGAATTAAACTGGGTAATATTTAGCTTAAAAAATACAAATCTACGCGATGTCTTCTTAGTAGTTCTTAGCCATAAACAACGGCATCCATTTAAATAACCTTTATTTGTGTTTAACCACACTTTAAATTTATATTGGCATACATAAATACTACAGAATACTTTAAACAGACGTCTATACTTTTTATTAATACTTGAACGTGCCGTTTTGCATAATTGAGATCAAGTGACAACTAAATGCTAATAACAGATCTGTAGCTCCGTGGAGTTTCTCTGACAGGAATTGGGGGTCACAAGTCAATACGCGTACGTGGAATGATTTAAAGATTACATTTATGTAATGATGTATAAATTAATGTAATCGTATGGTATAGGTACCTAATAATATATATAGATTACTAGATAAAGTTTGCAATAAGTACCTACACATTGGCCGTGTCGTGATTGCAGTAAGAATACATTTGTCATAGTGATGACAAATGTAAATTCGATCGTTACTCAAAACGTGATCGGTTGATTTCGTAGAGCGGGGGATAGAACAGCGAATGCTCTTTTGGTCTGCATGCACCTTAAGAGTGCTTCCCGGGGGTGTCGCAAGAGTCGAATAAGCCTTAGTCGACTTCAATACCTTAGTCACTAAGGTATTGAAGTGTCACTGATCAATCTTTGATAGAAGATTAATGACGGCCAGCAGCGTCATCATAGATTATAGGCCTCCTAATGCGTATATGCACATAGATAATAGGAGAGGCCTACATCCAGCAGTGGATCGCTATATGTATGATGTTGTGATGTGTAACATAAATATTGAATGACATATACCTACTAAAGAAAAATAGACCAAAATCACCAACGTCCGAGGTGGGAAACGAATTCGTCGTACTCAGCTTTCGCGGCTGATGACTGTCACAGCAGTATAATTTCTCGGGTATATGTAATATCTTACAAAGCTAGGCGCCTTTGACCACACTCTAAGGGCAATAAATACATGCATGCATCTTCTATCCGAATTCCTTTCGGTTTTCTGGAATAACGAGGGAGCTGGGCATCTATTGGAGTTGATTATCAAGTAAGTGTACCTACAATATGGCGGCTAACAGCAACAAAAACTTCACTTATCCACATTTTGCGAAAAAAACATGTGTTAATCCTTAATTGACGGATTCGTATGCGCAGGAGAGGATTCGGTTCGTGATATTTGGTGATATCGACCGATGTTGCAATCACATCACGATCGTTACTACTGAGGCGTGCCACGATTTTACTGTAGAATTGGTGCGGGTTGAATTAAACTTTAACTGCATACTAGAGTGGTATGCCGTGTAAGTGTGCACTGGTAGCACATAATCGACATTATCTCGCAACGACATAAACTCTCCGTTCCTCTTTTGGTAACGTAGTAAGAGACGAGAAGCCTATCTAAGCGACATTCTGTAGCACCAGTCACGTGCTAACCCTAGCTGCTGCAGTCCTATACCAAAAAGTCGCATAATTCGTATTCATCATAACGTGGATAACTAATCAATATTATTGCAGCTCCGACTGAAAACCTGAAAAAAAGGGAGAGAATAAATTTTTTTCTTCCGTTTATTGCCATGGTTTATTAACGTCTCCTGAGTCACGCTGGTTTTATCCTAAATTGTGCTACTTAAACTATGCAAGCAAATGTCGAAATTTTACTTTTACCGATAGTATTGCCTATTGCCAACTTATTCCAATACTACCTCAGACCCGATCGAAGCGTACATTTGGATTTTTCATCTCTGTTAATCTGATGACGCCTCCGTTGGAGTGACGGAGGTACTGGTCAAAATGTACGATTCTCCAAGTTCGCGGAAAACCTACTGATTCACCGTTTTCTAACTTGTGTTTGAATTGTAATGGTCATATTTAGTTTAACATAATGTTACAGGTTTTAGGTGTTCCAGAGAATAAGTGGGTGCGCTCGCGGCGTTTTTCACATGTAAATTTAGTTTTTACCATCACCGTTAGAGATCTTAGGCTATTGTAACAAGGTCCACCGATGTAGAGTTAAGAGTGTGGCTGTTTATACTTAGCGGCGATATTTACTTAGCATAACACTGAGCTTTTAAGATATAGTTAAAGCGTTGGAAGTCTTACCGGCGGTTGCCTACAAATGCTGGCATATAAAGTACAATGTATTCGAACACGTCGTAAGATGTAGCGTGTTGATTGACGGACTAGTTTTCCATAACGCAATAGAAATTATGATTATTATGTTGGTAGAACAGTGTTCAGAGCTTCCTGGGAATTGAAATTACGCAGGGCGCTCGCGTAATTACGAAGGTACTAATGAGACCTGGTGCTTCTATTCCACACACGGGCGTAATTTCTAAGTTTAGACATAATATTACATCATGAGCCTATTTCAGTATAGTGCTGGAAATAGGTCTCTACTAATATTACCCGTCCGTATGGATGGACTATACGGACGCTTTTATTTTATTTTTTATTTATTTGGTACACCAAACAGACATCGTACAATAAGAATTTAACGGGATACCCCCATTTGCCAGAATTTCATTTGCCATAATTTTATTTGCCATCCTATTCAACACACATAATATTGTTTCTCATAACATCTTATGCCATACTTATTGTTTACTATATTAATCATTTGCCAGAAACTTTGTTTCCCATAAAGTCAATTTTCATCATGTCATTTGTCAGAATCATCGAAATCCGTAATTATCACATGCCACAACATCGTTTGTCATCCAAATTAGCTACCAGAAAAGACAATTTCCATAATGTTTTTTGTCAGAATCATCGGAATCCGTAAATATTACATGCCATAACATAACTTGTCATCCAAATGAGCCTCCACAAAGTGAAACTGCTATTAAAAAGTAGGTTAGGTTAGTATTCCGGGTGCCTGTGGTGTCGCATAACGTCGTCCTAAATTTTTTGGCCGAGAATATTTGTCATAATGTTAAATGACATCCTACTCGTTTAGCCTACTTAATTTTGTGCATACACAGTGCTAGGTTAATGGTTTAAAAATATGTTCAAGTAATAAACCAGGGCAAAACCAACTTGGATTGGTTAGGTTTCTAGGGTAGGGCGGAGTTAAAAGCGTTGACAAAAAAAAACTTAAGTATTTTTAATTCATTGTTTACGCTTCCTCATTTTTGTAAAACCAAAAAAGGGGGGCTCGGGGGGCGAAGCCCCCCGCATTAAAAAAGAACATATTGTAGTTCCCCCACCCTAACCTGGATAGGTTCGTTAGGTACCTTTCATCCCTTAGAGCAGAAATAGAAGCCCCGCGCAGCGGGGCTTCGTCGACCGGTTCCCAGAAGCCCATTTTTTCAAACGCTTGTAACTTTGAATAATATAGCTAGTGCTTATTTGAAAAAACTGATAATTACTGATGGCGTTTGAATATTCCATTAAATAATATTATTGCACTTAATAATATGGCCAACAATTAATATGGCAACAATTGCTTCTGGCATTTGAATATTCTATTAAACCATATTATTGCACTTAATAATATGGAAAAGAAATAGGATGGCATTGTATGATTATGGAAGGTAATATTCGGGTAAACAAGCAGTATGTCATACAATTTTTATGGTAAACAAATCATTCGGGCAAATGAAATTCGGGCAAGTTAGATTCGGGCATATGAATATTATGTTAAATAACTGTCGGGCAAACAATAGACAACCAAGCGCAAAAATAACTAATTTTAGGAGGTATTAACCCGTAATGGCCACCCACAAGCGGGTTGGCGATCGCAGTAGCAGGTCCACTATGATGATGCTGCTGCCCATCATCAATAAATGAATGGACAATGTCACTTCAATCTCTTAGTCGATTTTTACCACACCCACGGGAAGAGGGGTGGTGACATGTATTCTTACCGCTGTCATCAGACCTAATACATATGTCATAATTTGAATCAGTTGAATAAACACATTTCGTAAAAAAAAACTTTAGATATTGGTGATTATGTATTCGGATTAAACGCAAACCGATGTTTGGAGTCTTTGCGGTGAACAATCTAAAAGTTAAGGCCTATAAAGCTTGATTTTCTTATGATAGCCTTATCTACGTTAAGACGTACGGTGCGTTGTATGATGAATTATTACTATACCTGTCCACAGGCTGTTAACTATCGACCACAGGAAAGAAAAAGTTCGTGTGCAGCTGAACTGTAGAGCCACTCTTTCCTGGCCAATAGTAAACAACCGTTAGGAGTGTAGTCATGATCTTTATCACATAATTCAATAAGAAAGGATAATAAGAAATTTTACTCTCATAGCCCTTAACTTTTGAAAAGTCCACCGGAAAGACTTGTAACATGATTTTTTAGTGCAGATGGTGCGTTTTTTAGGCTCTAGTGCGAGAAGTGTGTCATTTTACGTCAGGTCCAAAACTTCGGATGGCCATCTGCACTAAAAAACATCGTACGAGACACGTGCAAAAACGAAATTCATAACTCGTGTCGAAAAACATCGCCACTCGTTTCGAATTTCATGTTTTTCGCACTTGTGTCGTAATGTACTAATGTTGTTTGACCCATTCATCAATCGAATAGAAAGCCTTTAAACGTAAGCCACGAGTTTAAAGTCGTTTTAGATGATTGGCACCACGGACATGACATATTGGGTACCTACCTAACTACCTGTACTAGTTATAATTAATTTAGATTTTTTAGTGCTAATCTTACTTTTAAACGAGCTATTCTTACACTGTAAGGATTTTATGGAGTTAGTTTAGTTTTGCCCTGGGAAAACCCATATTTTTAAATCAGCGAAGCTCGGTTCCAAGCTATTGGTAATTAAAAACAATGAACACTAGCATTACTTGAAACAAATACGCTACATTACATCATAAGTTTATTTCACTACTCATTCTAATATTAGGTACTGTTATCTATTTCCTGAAAGGTATTAATATGCTTTCGTGTAAGTACACATTGTCTTGTCAGCTTAGGTTCTCTTGCTTGAAATCTCTTCATTGTTCGAAGGGTCCGAACGAATAGTACCTACAGAATTCTAGGCAGTGCAACCGCTAACACTAACTGACCATTCATGATTCTTATTGCAATGTATATAAAGTGCATGAATGGTCAACTGTGGTGGCGATGGTACACCGTTTGTCCTATACGTGATCGCACATTAGACTTGGCAGTTAAACACACGTGGACGATCGTAACGACATGTTTGCTAAAATAATGAGCTGTAATATTGTTAAGTATGAAAATTTCTGCGACAAATGTTCGACTTCCTCCTCAAGGAACAGAGAATTCTTAACCTTTTGATGGTCAATGTCCGAGTGTCGGGTATACGACATTGGAAAGTCGTGCTATCGTCGCCGAGCTGACAGATTTTAGGATTTTGTAATGTGACGTATTTTTGACAAAGCTTGGTGTTCACAGGGTTTAAATAAGTTGACTGGCTAAGGGAAATCGAGACTTGCCCTGCTCTACTGGAAATATTAATTTCCTTGTCATCACATTTCTAGGGTTCCGTAGCCAAAATGGCAAAAACGGAACCCCTATATAATATTGTCTTCGGTTACCGTTACCGCGCGGACTACACATGAAATAAAACTATGAAAACGAGTTTATCCGTTTTCATAGTTTTATTTCATGGAACCCTTATAGTTTCGCCAAGTCCGTCTGTCCGTCTGTCCGCAGCATAGCTCAGTGGCCCTTAATACTAGAAATCTGCAATTTGGTACAGGTATACATATTAATCACGCCAACAAAGTGGTACAATAAAAATTAAAAAAAAAAATTTTTTTTGGTACCTACCCAGATGGTGAAGTGGGGATGATTTTTTTTTATTTGATGTAATCCAATAGTGTGGGGTATCATTAAATAGGCATTTTAAAAAGAATAAGGGTCTCAAAAGAAAGTTTTTTTCTTAAGTCAATATTTTCGGAGATAATCGCTACAGAAGAAAAAAAAATTGCGTCCCCCCTCTAACTTTTGACTCGTAGGTCCAAAAAATATGAAAAAAATCGTGAATAGTGGGCTTACAGAGTACTTTAAAATAAACTATTTCGAACATAGTCGGCTCAGCCATTTTTGAATAGCTATGGAACCCTACACTGAGCATGGCCCGACATGCTCTTGGCCGGTTTTTTTAGTAACAATATCTGACACTAGATTATTTATTCCGTTTTTTGTTTTAGCGCAAAATCATGTTTCTATGTCGGAAGCATTCATAAGTTTGTAATGTAAGGTTTTAGTTGTATAACCGAATCGTGGTCTTGTATGATCGAAATACCGGATTCTTAATTGTCTTTACAAAAAGGCTTTCTGGAAAATAGATAAACACTAAAAGTAATCTTAATGTAGCTCATGATTAAGGTATTTACATTCGAAGTATGCACTTACATTATGTATATTATTAAATGTATCATAAAAAGGTTTCCCCAGAACTGCCGTTCTAGAGAACAATTCTCATGTACTCGCTACCAATCAGCTATTTTAATTGTATTTTTAATTACTGTTGTGATGTACCCATGGTGTACCATTAGTGATCTGTATGAGAAAGAACGTAGTTAACGCGCAAGGAAATACTTGGTTAATGATTAAGTGAATGATGAGAATTCCTGTATTTGTCAATTATTAGCTTGATGTGATTGAACATTGTTGCCACAGTTCACCTCAGAATTCTCAAATGTAAAGATCCTCCTTTAAAGATTGTACTAAGCTTAAACATTGTAACGTTACATACTTTCTTATAAATAAACAGTTAAAATTTGATATGTAATGTAAACTATACCGTCCGCCAGCAGATTCCAAAAAAAAGGTAAACAAATATGGCTGACTTTCAATAGAATTTGTTGTTTTTGACACATAGGTATCGTGAAACACGTTCGTCGAATTATTTTCACGTGAATATACAGGGTGTAAGTCTAATACGGGCGAAGCTCTTAACGGGTGTTAGTTTACGACATAATAAATACATTCAAATAACTTTTAGTTAAAATTAGAGCAACAAAATTTTCCATACAAAATAATTCGGCGCGCAATGTAGAGCAACATACGCGAGTTAAACACTCGTTGACAGCTAATTTCAAAAGCAGATGACATAACTGCCATATCAACAATAACAAATGTTCGTGCCTACATTGCTGCTCCGAAAATCTTTAAAGAAATGTGTGGGGTCATAATTAAGAGTAACTTTAAAAAACCTTGTAATCCATGATTACACTAATGAATCCCATGCCTGGTTAAATTGATCGCCCGTATTAGACTTACACACTGTATAATTTTAACCAAAAATGTATGTGAACTCGAGGTTTGAGGTTTTATGTCGGTAACAAAACCAAGATTGTGTTCCGAATTTGTGTTTGATTATGAAATTTAAAGCAAGTTTTTGGATTTGTTTACATTTTTTTCGGATTCTTCTGGCTAATTAAATATTTTGGGACATCTCACACAAATATACCTATATCAACGGTAAGCTCAATAAATGCTTATGATGTGGGTACCAGGCGATGGTATATATAATAGATAGATAGATCAAGTCAATGCGAGTAAGACCGTCTATCAGAAAAGTCCGTCTACCAACTGATTTCCACACCTAACTCAACAGTTTTACACGCATATGACGGACTTTCCTTAAAAATAAAATGTGCCGGACTTAACCACACTCGCCTTATAAATACTTAAATAATAGATAGCCATGACCAAGGAACAAACATTTGTGATAAATACAC
The DNA here is from genome assembly GCA_025490895.1 of Thaumatotibia leucotreta. NCBI lineage: Eukaryota > Metazoa > Arthropoda > Insecta > Lepidoptera > Tortricidae > Thaumatotibia > Thaumatotibia leucotreta. The sequence goes on along the minus strand of JALPQI010000005.1, from coordinate 1,301,186 downwards.
AAATAATGGCTCGCCGGGAACAAATGTGTCAAACCTCCAAGAAGTGGGGGTCACCGTCAGGCTGTCAACAATTTGTCTTCGCAGGGTTTTCGAATTTTTCGGTCAGAGCATAGCCAGAAAGAAAACGGACACCTTGGAAGCACTCCTCGTAACAGGGAAAGTTCAAGGAAAGAGACCGAGAGGAAGAAGCCCTATGCTCTGGACAGACCAAATCCGCGACATCACCAAAACAAAAGTCCATGATGCGTTACACATTGCCGAAGACCGTAACAAATGGAAAGCGATCGTCCAAAGATTAATTCGTGGAGGTCACGACCCTCAGCAGTGAGGAATACGACATAAGGAGGAGGAGGCTCGCCGGGATTCAAATTCCCAGCCTCCAGCGGGAACGGGAGCGGGTAAGCGGGAACCTCCAGCTTCGTAAGTAGGCTCACTATCAAATCTATATACCAACTAGGCTACGGAGGCTGACAATGAGAGGTGACGTCATATCACTTATTCCTTAACATAGCTACGTCCACACAACTTATGTAATAACTTACAGGGGCCTATTTCTCATAAGCTTGTAACTTGTAATACATCTAATTAATAGTGGCAAAAAGAGACTTTCACTTGTATTACAAGTTACAAACATATGAGAAATGGGCCCCAGATCTAATCCCAAGACATATCCATTAGCTACATCTTCGCCAGCAATATGAAAAAAAATCTGAAAGATCCGCAGCTAAAGTGATCTACATCGGTTAGTATCGCGTGCTATAATTGCCGGCCGTTACTTTATGGTTCCGTTACGAGTGACCATACGAGCCGAAATAACGGCACGTGCGCAGGTTTCGTTTAATTATTAGGTAATGGGTTTGTTGATCTGATTTGAGCTTTCAACCCCTATTGTACAAACTAAAAAATTAATGACATTAAAAAGCTGCGATTTTTTTGAACGCTTAACCCTTTGCACCTGCACACTGAAATCACTTGTCAGAGGCATAGGATTTGAGTGAGACAAAATAATCTTTCTTTTCTCGATTTTCTTTGTTTTCTATGGATTTCTTTGGTTGGAATTTGAAGTGAAGAAATTGGAAAATGGGTTTTCGTTTCGCGGTTTTGCATTGTATGTGAGAATATTTACCGTGTCTTTTTGAAACCGTTTTGTGTAACTCTTACAGATCGCAGACGCTTCGGTAAAAACGTGATTTTTTAAGACAACTGTACTGAAAGATACCAAAAAAGTGGATAACAAAGCTTAGATAAAATAAAAATACATCAATTGTTAAGACTCTTATATACATTCGCTATTGGATGTATCGAAGCGACCAAGATAATGAAAAATATCTAAGAGCGGCCGTACACCTGTAAGTTCTTACGTAAGTTGTAGGGACGGAGCTATACTAAGGAACGAGAGGTGAATATCACTATCTCATTCCTTAATATTTCGTCTCTACAACTTACGTAAGAACTCACAGATGTACGGCCGCTCGAAACATGTACTCTAACCCCCTTATTCATAAACGGCTGCTAACTTAACAAACCGCTAATAATTGTTTGTCCCTTTTGCTCTTATGTACACATTGTTAAGATCGAAAGGGACAAACAATTATTAACGGCTTATTAAGTTAGCAGACGTTTATGAATAAGGGGGTAACACTATGGTAATAGAGGACTGTGGAGATGTTTGAGCGCATCCTGGCTGCTCTGATTTTTTTGGTAGCGACTGTTACCTACCTAACTAAGTCTGGAGCAGACAGTGCTCATTCATAGTTAATGTTCCTTAACAAATGGATGTAGACAAATGAATTATGAGACAAAAGTTATTTATACTCAACTCTGAGCTTCTGCTATTATATATCAAGATTGAATAGCTGATCTTAGGTGCCGGCATGCCTCGTTAATTCCAGGTTTAATAAAAGTTTACAGTGCAGACGATTTGCCTAGTGGCATATTATACACCGTGATTTCTAATAACCCGAAAGATTTTAACAGTGTGTTCCTGACCACATTTAGAAACTATAATGTCGTATAAACTTTTCTGGATATCGCCTAGTTTCAGAGTTATTACCAATTAAAAAAAAAAACATATTTTCTAATTGTAACTCGGTACAAAAGGTCTTTTTAACGGCGTTGGTGCCATTATGGAGAAAAGTCTCACTAACCTCATTAATAGATGTCGAAAAGTGAGAAATAAAACCTTTTTAAAATGAGGTTTTTGTAAAAAAAAAACCTTAACACTCATTGTAAGTGCTAGTTTCATGAATAACTTTTACTTTTTATGTTAAAATACATTCAAAAATTAAATAACAATTGAAAAAATAAAATATTTTTTTTTTTTTCTTTTTCGCCAAAAATGACTAAGTCATATAATATTTTTTGTTTGTTTTTACATCAACAATGCGTGGTTAAAATCTTTCGGGTTATTAGAGATCACGGTGTATTTATATATTGTGGCATCTTATCCGATTTATTATTTCACATATTTATATTTTTATTATATCACAAATGGCAGATATATAAAAATCATAAGGCATCCTTACACAAATCAACTTAGTGCCATGGTAAACTCATGGCTCTACGAACCGCTGATATTATATGTATATTACTTAATTAATTACATAGAAAACCACCATGACTTAGGAACAATTATTTTTATGAAAAATACACAAAGTGGTGCCCACGCCACCGATTTTGCTACATAACTACCAACTAAATTAACGAATTGCAACACATTTTTTTTATATATACAATACTTAGGACTCTTAGGAGGTAAAGGAGTGAAAGGAGCAGACGGTTCGTCTAATGGTAAGCAAGAACGGGTGGCAGTGAATACTGGCAACACCAGCGGGGTCACAAGTGCATTGCTGACCTTTCACTTGGTTTTCAGGAGGACACTTTTTTCTTGAAGTTTTGAAGGTCGTATCGGTCCGAGTGGTGACGTCAGTAAGAATAAATTAGTCACCGCCCCCCCACTCTTGCCGCGGGTGTCGTAAGAGTCAACTAAGGGATTGAATATTTGATAGAAGATTGATGATGGGCAGCAGTGTTATCATAGTGGGCACATTACTGCGACCGCCAATCCGCTTGCCCAGTATTATGGGTATTTACCTCCTAATGTGTCTATACGCATAGTTAATAGGAGAGGCCTACATGCAGCAGTGGACTGAGATAGGCCGATGTTGATGATTGGTCTGGAAATACTACGAGCGGCAATTAATTTCACAGTTTAGCTGCCTCGCAGAAAATATTTCTTAGTTGAGGATAGCAAACCATACTTACATAAATTACGCGGGCATAGTTAAAAAAATGTAGGAGGGTACTAGTCACAGTTATGTTCGTCCACATTGACCAATCATAGCGCCGCCTTCAATGGCCTCTGTAGGAGGCGTAGCCGATGACAAATTATACCGTTTATCGCAAACTTTAGGAGGTCGGCAAACTTTGGAGTAGCCTTAGCGAAAATTGGTAAAAACATTGATTGGGAAAAACCAACAATTATACACCATGAATTAAACAAAAGCCGATAGGTATACTAGGCAATTTCTATTAATGTCCCAAATAACCTGTCCTATTTAACGGAAATCAATAAAAACACGGTGTATGAGGTGATTACGGGGTCGTGATCAAAACTGTGAAAATCGTGTTAAGATGGTTTTTCTGAAAAAGGTTTCCTATGGAACAAATATGAATATCGCGAAAAAAATACTGATTTCATACCTACCGGTACGAAAGCCGTTCATAATTTCCAGTCTCGTTTCATAATTATTATGTAAACAAATTTGGAAAGGATTAGCATGGAGAAATGTATATGTATTAATGAACTCTTTACAATTATCATCAACATCAAAATCGAGTTCATATTGAAATTTAGTGCTTAATTGTTGTTACAACCCTGACTAAAATTGAGTTTTTTTTTTAAATTTCACGCTATTTGTTATAACAATTAATTATCTGTGGGAACTTTTAGCCCGCAAACTCCAGTAGTATGCGAACAATGTGAAATATTTCAATAAACCCAGAAACTCGCTTGTCACCAGCAACTGTTTCTTATGAATTACACATTCAATCTCAGCAGGGACAGACACCGATGAAAATCTTAGAAAGATTCATTGGAATCTGCGATTGCCGCAAAATGACTATTTGCCTTGAGTCCTGAAGCATACAATACAGTACGTACCTTACTAGGAATTCATTTGGCTCTGTACAAATTGTTTTGTCGTATACATCTTCGAGTTATGTAGGTATGTACTGATGCTGACGTACAGATAAGTAAGTATTCAGCCAAAATAGATATGGTCTACCACTTTTCGAGTTTAATAACTCGGAATAGAGACGAAATGTGGAAGACTAAATAGCAGTGTTTGCGCTGCTGTGTTTAGGTTTGGGGGTAAGATAGCCGATGTAATTACTGGCACAGAGAGAGGCAATCCATCTAAGTCCTCAGGGTGAAAAAAATGCTAAGTTGGATTTATCAGATCTTGCGTAATTCTAACCGGAAATTAAGGTTGATTGGGTCCTATCACAATTTCTTTATTTTATTTTATCAAACTTTTTATGTTGGCATTCTACTAAATTAATTTGGTTGATTAAACACCAGTTTTTTGTTGATTTCACCAGTTCTGTTGTTGGTATAATGTACAAAGTTTTTTGTTGATTTAACCTGAACTCTGGTATCGACTTCAACATTTTTAGTATTGTATATTTGATAGCAAGGATTTGTTACATAATTATATCAAAGATACCTCGTAATATAGCCAACCTAAGTCACTTTGGTAAATATTTTTTTCAATGTAGGCAGCGCATAGGCGATGTTTTGGTCACTATGTCCATTGGCCTCAGTTCCTGCTTTACATGGGGGGTGGGCTGAGAGCTCAGTTGTCTACCTTCGTCACATTAAAAAAAACTAGATTTTTTGCTGACTAGTAATCAGCAACTTATTCACAATTAGCTACTGCTATTCAAAAGTGGTTTATATAAAAGTTTAGTATCAAACTGTATAGGCACTATAGGCAGTGACGATTTCATTCCATAAATGATTATCTCAATTAGACACAGGCAGGAATAATGGAAATAAAAGCAGTACATTAGCATGCAGATTATAATCGGCACTCATAAAATGATACTGCACTGGGGCGTTACCCTTTACCACTAAAACACAAAAAACCGGCCAAGTGCGAGTTAGACTCACGCATGAAGGGTTTCGTCCCATTATCATTACATTTATATAATTATTCTGAGTATTAGAGACTTCATCTCTAGTTAATGTACTATGCCTTAATGATATTAAATAAATTTTTAATTAATGCATGTTAGCTGTAAGATGTTACAAAACAATTATTTGAAAAAAAAAGGCCTGCTGAGTTTCTTGCCGGTTTCTTCTCAGGCAGTGGCGTAGGGTTTGAACCGTACTAGCTTTTATTCTCTAATTCGCTATTTAATTTGACGACTCAAAAGCGCTCGTTGCTGGGCCTAATTGAATAAAGAATATTTTGACTTTGACTTTATTATCAATTTACCTATATACCATATAGAAAAACGTGATTTTGTACGTTTGTTGTATGGGAGCCCCCTCAAATATTTATTTTATTACCTATTCTTTTTAGTATCAGTAGCATATTTTTAGTAGTCAGCCTTGCTGGTAGTGACCCTGCCTACGAAGCTAGAGGTTCTGGGCTCGAATCCCGGCGAGGACATTATTTGTGTATTAATTTATCACAAATATTTGTTACTTGATCGTAGCTGTGTATATATTTAAGTATCTATATAAATCTATATATTATATATATCATCGTTTGGGATTTGGTACCCACATCACAAGCCTTTATTGAGCGTAACAGTGGGACTACCTAGGACCTAGGTTGATTTATGAAGATGTCCCAGGATATTTATTTACAGTATTTGGCAACACAAATACAGCATCTGTGAAAATTTCAACTGTCTAACTATCACGGTTCACGAGATACAGCCTGCTGGCAAACGGACAGATAGACAGATAGCGAACCTAAGTAATAGTGTCCCTTTTACCCTTTGGGTACTGTGACTGTTCCATGTTCATGTTTGAACAGTAAAATCACTTACATTTGTAGTTAGATTTGTTATTCATCCATAATTTATAACAATTGCATTCTGACGACACTTTAGTGTGTAATAAATATTGTGTAATAAATATTGTAATTAATATCGTAAACAAACAATAATATTTTGTTATAAAATATTAATGTTTGTTGATTATGACATTAATGGCAAATGGGAACGTCATTTGTTGTTAAAGCCGTATCTCACCTTTCACGACATTGCATCACGATAAATCCGATGCACATTTTTATTTTATTTATTATATTATTTCACAATACTAAATAAATTTATGATAATGGTGTCAACAATTTGCCTTTGTTGTAAATTGTTGTATTCAGTTTAATACGGGCTTTTTATTGTACATGTCTGGTTTCACATATTTTTATTTATCAAATTCAAATATTCAAAATTTATGAAGGCATTTTCGACATATTTTGTCATGAAATTTCTGTATAAAAAGATAGGATTTTCCATAGAAAGGGTTCTTCCGTTTTGATCGCGAACCAGTTAAGATCCCGTCTCCTTAAGTAATGGATTCTCTGGAGGGCGAAGCTCTGCCCAAATTATGTTATGTCAAGTATTCTGTGTGTATCTATTAATAATGTTATACCTTATTTTTACTGGAAATTATGGTGAGTCAACCTAGTTTCTTCCCAACATCAGTCAGTAGAGTCGGTCATTCATTTGGGGAAGGGTAATTATAACATTAATTCTAAAGTAACTTTAAAATCTATATTCTCTAACAAAGCTTAATAATATAATTCAATTCTGGGCTGTTGTTAGTTAACTTGTTTTGGTTTTCTAGGTTCTCTAATTCTCTAGTGTGGGGGGCGTCAAGCGATGCACTGTCAACTATTAAAGGTGTTCACTATAATATAAAAGTAAAATGATTCCGTCAAGTTGAGTCCAATAGCTACGGACTGATCCAAAGAGTTTTGGTCAGACTGTTTAAGGTCCATTTGCGAGGCGAAGCAGTGCATTGGATCTTATAGAGCAGAAGGAACGCTCACCTTGGTTGATCATTCAGAGAGAATTAATGTATCAATTATCATTATTTTTAACAAAAGTGCTTGCTTTTCACTCTTAGACCCTGGAGAATTTGAGTATTAGCTGTAGCTAGGCTTAGTTTGGGGTTATACTGCAATATGATACGCATATGAATACTTGGTGCTTCTTTTCATCTTTTCCCTTTGTTTGCATTACAGTTAGGTTCCGAAGCACTGTAAAATTTAGCTAGGAGTAGTGAGGAAGCCCAACTGACAGAGTTAACTCTACACTGGTTGGTTTAGCGTGCCTCTTTACCCCACCCAAAATTGCTGGAATTGTTAATTTAGCTAGCAGATGTGTTAGGGTTAAAAGTACTAAATTTGTTAGAAATTCGAGGTCACTTAGATGGTCGGGGATATTCCTCTCTGAGGAATTTTATTTTTAATGTTTCATTATTCACATTATATATTTTATAATCTACATTACTCTTTGTTCTACTAATCAATAAACTTCAATTTCAGTGCTAAATAATGTCAAAACTATCTATCTTAATATTCCCTCAAATTCAATAAAACAATGTCACGTTTCCCTTTCAATAAATGTCGTTTTTCTTTATTACTACATGTTCGAATTTCTATTTGTTTTGTGTCCAAAGGTTTAGCTTGTTTCACATTAAAGAATCTCTGTTACTATACGGTCCACAACATAGGTGTCCTACCCTAGACTAGACGATCACTGGCCAAATTTAGTATTAAGTTCTTCAAATTTATAATCAAGTTCCGAATTTATAATTAAGTTCTAATTTATAATCAAATCAAGTTATTCATTTATCATTAACTTTCAAATTATCTCTAAGTTATCAAATGTATTATTAACTGTATAAAATTTATATTAATAAAAAAATATATTTAAAATTTAGTTTCATTTCTATTTAGGGGGGGGGGGGGGTTGTTTACAGTACGGAACTCTAAAAACTCAAAGGCAAGCACGGAAGTAAAACAATATAAATATGTATGGGTTACTGATAAATATCTATGGATAATTAATGTTGTATTACATAATGCACGTATGTCGATTGCTCTTATTTGATCGACCGGAACAGGGGGCGTTTTTATATGCAGTCTAGAGTTGCTATGTTGATCGCTCGAGCGAACTAGTTACTAGGTAGAGACTGTGCGTTAAGTCAAGGCGTCTGGCATAGGGCTTCCAATACAGATATTTTAATTGGGAATACCGGGATCCCAGTATTGGCTACGAACAAATAAAACATGGAAGCCGCACGCCATACTAAATTGCCTTTCAAAAATGGTCCTGAGTTTTAGTTGACAAATGTCACCCTCTTCAATGCATCACGGTAAATGAATGAATTTCAATATCAACCTACAAAAACTTAAACCGCCATTTAAAAATAGTTGTGATTGGTCTGTCAAAGTTTTGATTGGCTATATTGTACAAACATTTGTCAAAGATGTTGCGCCGAAATATGCGCGGTGTAAAGAAAAGCGCTGTGTCCTGCCCATCTTGGTACAATTGAACAATTGTGTTTGGAGGCATTTTTGAGCTGGCGTTAGAAGCTGTATTAGAAACCCTAGTCTGGCAGCAAGGTTCATTAATGTCACGCAACTTCAACTTCCGAACGCCAGACTTTTCACCCCTGTTTTATAGCTTACTAAAGAAAATTCCTTAAGTATTTTTTTTACAGTACACAACAGGTTTTATGAATAAATAAATCAAAAAATATATAGAAAATTAAATTCGCGTAGGTACGGTCGAGGAATTTAATTTCCTACCCATTTCGTATCTCGTCATAGTAGCTATAATATGACAGTCCTAGGAGCTTTCATATTGATTGTCACTGTGACAAGGTACGAAATGGGTAGGAAATTAAATTCCTCGACTGTACCTACCTATTTATTTTGACAGGTCGCTGGACCTTACGGCACAGAGCTGTCATCTCACCGTCTCGTAGCAGTAGAAAAAGTATCAAAATCCCTCATTCTAGCTATCTAGAAGCGTTTCCTCCAAGTAGTTTCATTGGTCAACTATCTATCTCGTCGCATTGATTTCACCACTTTCTTAGTGATCTCGTCCAGTCCCGTTTCAGCACAATTTCAAATGTAATGCAATTGCATTAACTGATTTCATTTTGATAAATTGCTAAGAGCATTTGGCATTCATTTTAATTACTATACGAGAGACATTTGGAGATTGCTTGTCGGTAAGTAGTTTACTTTTATGTAAATGTGATGTTAAAAAGATTTCCACAGGTGTGTGTCTGTGAGGCGAATAACTTGGGTGACAAATACTAAGAGATGTTTCAAGACGGCCGCTGCCGGCTGAAAATGCCGAATTTTTAAAACGTAATAAATATTATTAGCCGGTGTGGTGACGGCAGTAAGAATACATTTGTCACCACCCCAACTCCTCCTGCGGGTGTCGTAAGAGTCGACTAAGGGATTGAAGTGTCACTGACCACTATTTGATAAAAGATTGATGATTGGCAGCAGCGTCATTATAGTGGACACATTACTGCGATCGCCAATCCGCTTGCCCAGCGTGGCGATTATGGGCATTTACCTCCTAATGCGTTTATACGCATAATCAATAGGAGAGGCCTACGTCCAGCAGTGGGCTATCATAGGCTGATGATGATGATGATGAATAAATATAAGGGCCGCGGCAAAGAGTACGATTTTGTACCGTTTTGGCGTAGAAACTTTAGGTTAATGGGGCCCCAGCGCACGCAAATTATTTGCTGAGATCGCGAAACGTCTGATTGACGTAAGTGAAGACCGAAGAGCTGGCGACTTCCTCGCACGACGCATCAGTATTGCGATACAGCGAGGAAATCCGGCTAGCATCCTCGGTACAATGCCAATCTTAGATAAAGGTTAGGTTAAGTAGATTAGTTAGATTTAATCTATGTACATAAAATGTAAATTATAAAATTATTTAAAAAAAAGAGATGTTTTACTTTCTCAACTAACTAAGCATCTAGCGGGCCAGCAAGGCGGTGGCAACTGACAGGTTACTGCCGGTCTTCTGTTTGTTGCCGCCGCGATTTGGGCTCCACTTTTCACTTACGATCAGGTGGAGTGGAGCCACTTTGTTGCGCCAATATAAAAAAAAATCACTACGACAGTAATTAATCTATCAATCTCCTTTCCGTAAAACTACCACACTATAACAACAATAGGTACAGTAACTATAACTATACAGTATTTTTTTATTTACCGGCCAAATTTTAGAGGTTTAATTCATCATCATGGTCATGTTGATGAACTTTTACAATGAGACCGATATATACTATGCGATTCGAGAAAAAAAAATATGTTCCATACATTTCCGCTTAGTAATAGGTATCTCAGGGTTTAGGTTTTAGTTAAGATTGAGAAGATGTGAATACCTGGGGCTAGGCCATTAATTGGCCTATTTTAGACCCCCCCCCCCCTAGCCAATATGACGTATAAATAATTGATTGCCAACTTAAGTAGTCATTTAATACCACTTCAATTTACGTACATTAGGCACACGTGATAGAAAAAAACTTTTTTGGCAACTGCGAGGTAAATGACCGCGAAGTTTTAAAACTCAGCTCAGGATTTCACATCTGGTTATATTTAAAACGTGCTTAAAAAAAGTACAGATTATTTTTATTTTTTGCTGTTCAGCAGAGAGTAACAAACAATTACACGTGATTTGTCCGATGACCCCCCTCCCCTATGGGATAATTGGTGATATTTTCTTGACCCCCCTCCCCCTATACAGTATGACGTGATTAATGGACAAGTCTCGCGTCATTGACACCTACAGACTCTAACCGATATCTTTTATATCGTTTTATTGGACAGTTGTTACGAGCTCTTAGACTATTGTTACCACGCAGCGTTATGGTAAGTGCGTTGTAACGTTACAGTTGTATTTTCTCAACAATGTATTATGAAAGTAGAATAGATTTCAGAATTGTAATGAGGCCCTAAATTATAAGCGTCATAAAATTTATCTTTGCTGCATACTTACGCCACACGCTAATTTCCTATTTGTTTTATTTATGGAACTTTAAAAGACTAAAACCTAATTTTACACAATAGTTAAATAAGATACAGTGATTAAGTGCATATTAAAATTATTAAGTTTATGGCAGCTTGTCATTTAGTACAGAACTCAAAATTCAATTACTCGCGAGAAAATAAATGTTATCACTATGTTGTGAATAAAGTAGAATAGTCATAGCAAAGTTTTGTTGAACTTTACATGTGAAAATGTTAATATTTTGTTCACTAGTCGTGAGCCGTAAACAGTTCATCTTTTCAGTCACGTTTCTTATCTTTCAGTATATTTTATTAATTAACTTCTTTATTCATAAACGTCGCTTAACTTACCAAGCCGCTGAGTATTGTTTGTCACTTTGTTGTTGTTGTTGTTGTTGTTGTATTCTGGCCATTTTTTCCGCAACTCGACATTAAACGTGCCTATTTAGCGTGGTCCCAACGTCCCAGTACTTGTTGGGGACTACACATACACCCTCGGAATTTCTTGGCAGATGTATGCAGGTTTCCTCACGATGTTTTGAGTACAGAACTCGAAATTCAATTACCTACTCCCGAGAAAATAAATGTTACTATGTTGTGAATAAAGTTGAATAATGAATAGTCATAGTAAAGCTTTGTTTATTAACCTTATTATACATATGTGAAAATTTTAATATATTGTTCACAGTCGTGAGCCGTAAACTGTTCGTCTTTTGAGTCACGTTTCTTATCTTTCAGTATATTTTACTCATTAACTTCTTTATTCATAAACGTGGCCTAACTTACCAATCCGCTGAGTATTGTTTGTCCCTTTGTTGTTGTTGCTGTTGTTGTATTCTGGCCATTTTTTCCGCAACTCGACATTAAACGTGCCTATTTAGCGTGGTCCCAACGTCCCAGTACTTGTTGGGGACCTCACATAAACGGGTCAAAATTCTTTTCGTTGTCTTGTTTCATACCACACTGTCACGCTTTTAGTTGCTGTTTCAACTCAGTATTTAAAAAAAAATCCGGTGCACTTGAATTTAATTTTCAACTTAGATTTTTAATCCATACAAAAATCACCACTCCGTAACGTTTTTTAGGGACACAAAATAAGACAACGAAAAGAATTTTGTATAATATTTAATATAATTGTATATAATAATACGACTATCCTTCCTACTCTTTCATTTTAAGTAACTCCGTCAATCAATTCCTTTAGGTACCTAGATACTTACGTTGTTTTAAAGACATATGCTTATTATAAATAGGTACATATACAGGGTGCAGATATTACATGGGTGCATCTCCTCACTGGGGGTATAGTACCTACTGGCCACAATAAGTAGGTACTTTTAGAGCGCTCGTACACCTGTAAGTTCTTACGTAAGTTATAGGGAAGGAGCTACTTATACTAAGGAATGAGAGGTGAATATCACTATCTCATTCCTTAGTATAGCCCCGTCCCTATAACTTACGTAAGAACTTACAGGTGTACAGCTGGCCTTAAGATAACTTTTGTTCAGAATTACAGTAAAATACGAGTAATTCAATACGCTACTGTACTGCAAAACATTTGAGTTAAATGCTAACTAGTTGACAGATCATGTCAATATCGGGTGACATACCTACATAACTGCCATAACAATGTATATAGGTACGTTTCTGCTTTGGAAATCTTAAAAATCATCCTGAATAATCCTATGCTTGGTTTAATTGTTCTTCCAATAAGCCCTAACATGCAAAAGTTGTCGAAGATTATCTACTCTGTCTTGAAGTTTTGCAGCAATTTTAACTAAGGCGCTAAACAACTATTGAATTAAAAATATTTTATTAAACTTATCATCATCATATCAGCCGAAAGACGTCCACTACTGAACATGGGTATCCCCCAAAGATTGCCACAATGACCGGTCCTGCACCACCCGCATCCAGCGAACTCCCCTTCATCTTAACCTTCACCATTAAACTTATAATTCAAGTTAATAATGTAGTTAGTAGTTAATTAATTCTAAAAACTATTATGTTCTACGAATAAATAAAACATGGAAGCCGCACGCCATACTAAATTGCCTTTCAAAAACGGTCCTGATTTTTAGTTGACAAGTGTCACCCCCTCTTCAATGCATCACGGTAATTAATTTCAATATCAACCTATAAAAACTTAAACTGCCATTTAAAAATAGTTGTGATTGGTCCGTCAAAGTGTTGATTGGCTATATTCTATAAACATTTGTCAAAGATGTTGCGCCGAAATATGCGCGGTGTTAAGAAAAGCGCTATGTCCTGCCCATCTTAGCACAATTGAACAATTGTGTTTGGGGGCATTTTTGAGCTGGCGTTAGACGTCCATGTTATATATGGTCGCAGATTATTTTTCAATTACATACCTATACTTACTGACAAATGACAAATACAGTGATACAGTGATTTACGGCTGGTGATATTTTAATATTTACAGTCATATTTTCAATCTTACTATATAAAAAAATCACTACCTATCCAATAAATTTTTAAAATGTTAATTATCATTTATGCAATATGTTTGTAACATCCTTTGCATCGATACCATAGAAAAAAATATATATATTCGCTAGCATATTGAATTAAGCCTCGTAAGGAATGTCAAAAATAATAAAAAGTTATTCCAAATAACGAAGGTTTGTCAATATTTCGCTCAGCGAATAAGCACTCTCATACAACATGTCAATACGGCCATCCTTCTGGCACAGAATAATTAATATCCGGGCATACTGCCCATGCCCAAGTGCCCAATTGCCCATTGGCAGCGATTTGGAAGAGATTTTTTATTGGTAATTTCCTTTTATTGAATTTATTTATTTTATGGGTAGTTTTTATTCTACTTTATCTACTTACCTATTATATACCTATTCTAAACTGTAGGTATACATACCATCATCAGCCTATGATAGTCCACTGCTGGAAGTAGGCCTCTCCTATTAACTTTGCGTATAAACGCATTAGGAGGAAAATACCCAAAATCGCCACGCTGGGCAAGCGGATTGGCGATCGCAGTAATTATGATGACGCTGCTGCCCATCATCAATCTTTTATCAAATAATGGTCAGTGACACTTCAATCCCTTAGTCGACTCTTATTACACCCGCAGGAGGAGTTAGGGTGGGGACAAATGTATTCTTACTGCCGTCACCACTCGGCTGAACTGTATACATACGATGTTGTAAATAACGGTAGAACGGTAGATACCTAACTAAGTATGATTCATTGATTAGTAATTTACGTTATTTTTCTCAATTGACCGCCAAGACTTTAGAAACATTGTATAGATAGGTACATAGCTGTATTGTAGTGTGTGTGCCAATTATCTCGCTCATTATCGAGAGCTCTCCTTTTTATAGAGGTGGTGGGAACGCGCCGGAACAATATTATCGGAAGCATTCTCCGCGCCGTCTCGTGAGGCTTACTTTGCCGACGATTTTTAATTGATTAGCTGATTGCATATTACAACTTCATTATTCAATAATGCAAATTTCTAAATATAACAGTCACTAGAAAAAAAAATTGCGTCAAGTGTTATTGCCAAACTCAAAATAATTTCGACTAAATAACTACTATTGTAAAGACAAACAAATAGATACGCAATCAAAAAATACTATTGACTATTTTCGTTATATTTTCAGTATTTTGCAACAAAATTGGTAAATGCATAAGCAGTCATATATACCTACTACCTAACATTTGTCGTATTAGAAAATACTGCAAATAGCTTAAATTTTATATCAGCTGTTTATACGAAAGTAGACCAAAATGAGTTGAGGTTGCATTAAATTTATGTAAAATAAATCATCGGTTGGTGTAATAACCAAAACTCACGAGGTAGGAAATACCTACATGAAATAAAGTTCCTATCGCAGTTCCGATTCAGCGGCCTTACCGCGAAAAACGAAATTCGTAAATTTCGAGGATTTGTCTCTCACTCTAATGATGCCTTCGTTTGAGTGATAGAGAAAAATGCTCGAAATTTCCGAATTTCGATTTTCGCGGTAGTAGGCCAGTACCTACCTACCGACTACTGACATATACCTAGTCGGCGATAGTGCAATACCGCGTAACTAACAAATTCAATTAGGATCAATTTGAGTGTCAATTGTTTGATATTTGAACTAAATCTGCTTTGGTAGTTACGCGGTATTGCACACTATCCCCGACGATATACGAGTTTGCTAAGAGTAGAGTGTAGGTAAAGACAGTTTTCGTAGTGAGTTGTGGTTGTCACTTGTCAACCGACGAAATACTTGTATTTACGATAAAGGCACATTAGCTATTGAGTCTAGCTGGAAGTATTTCTGTTTGATAGAGAACTCAAAGCGGTCTCAATATTCGGAAATAACGCCCTAAAATAATTTAACTAGTAATAAAATAAATAATGTAACTACTATTGGAAAGAAAAAACAAATTGGTACGAAATCAAAAAATACTATTGACTCTTTTCGTCATATTTTCAGTATTTCGCAACAAAATTGGTAAATCCATAAGCAGTCATATATCTACTACCTAACATCTAAAAAACATGAAATTAAACTAGGTATGTATTGTAATTGTAAAGGATTATATCGCGTATATTAATTAATGTAAATACATCCCGACGTTTCGAACTCTTTACAGGGTTCGTGGTCTACGGGTGACACTGGGATGTAATTAATTAATATGCACCTATGCACAATATAATCCGTTGCGATGGTTTTATTTAATGAATAACTATCGCGGTAATCGAAGAAAACATTATCTAAAAAGTAGTTTAGATGTTACAATGTCATGTCAATGTTTATTTATTGCTAAAATAAAAGAGAAATTTCGCTATAATGATTTCTATAGAATACTTTCACAGAATACATTCGTATACCGAAACTAGTAGTCTTTGCTAAATAATTATAATATTAATGTGACTTTGAATATTTTAAAAGTACATTGAACTTTGGTGACTATGTCGAACTCTGAGTTACATTTGTAAAACTCAATTACTCGATAGCTAATTATGTACCTACTAAGTAAAAATAATTTTAGAAATCTTGTAGCAGTTTATTAAATTTGTTTGCAAATTATAAGTCGTAATTTATTCCTGTTAATTTTGATTTTGTAAAATCGATAGCAGGCATATTTAGACATAGGGGCATATTATGTATTAAATGATAATGAGTACCTAGTTTTACAAATTACGAGTAGGTATCTAAGTACGGGTGGGTAATGCGTAAGGAACTTACTGTCGCACTGTTTATCTTGACTTTATTTAACTGCTAAACATAAATATAACCATAACAATGATTAAACACCTATCAAAATCTACTGAAATAATTTCATTCAACAATTTTACTAGTGAACATTGACCTGCGACACGCGTAGTTGATTATTTTAATACTATTCAGGACTTTACATTAAAATTCATAAGTGAATAGTAACACAATATAAAACAATGTGCGGCAGATTTAAAAGCTGTTATTAATGGTTGTTTAGAATGTAATATGTAGTTATGACACTAATCACTGAACAATGATTAAATAAATCAAAATAATAATAATTGACTTACCCAGACTGGAGCGCGTGTGAATTTTCAAATATTACAATACGGCATTGTGTATCAGCTGTCTAATAAATAATAACACGATTAACGACTGCACTAAAAATCGTCGATATACACCCATTCGTTGCTCAACATTTGAAAATGGAATTCGTATTTTTTTCGAACGGATTCGCGATCGCGGTACCGGAGGGCGCGTGGTTTGTCTCACGTGTGTCGTGTAAATGCCGCGCCGCAGAAAGCACCTGTGCATTCGCCGGTCTCTTTACCAAAGCCTACCGAGCTAATAGCTATGAACCACCAATCTTACCCTGAGCTCTGATTATGGGAAATTGTTACAGAACTCAAAATAGCTGTAGCGCTGGTTTCTCTAAAGGCTTGTCGTTGTCAAGCGATAAGAATCTCAAGCGTGTAAAGCACGGGGATACTACCATTACAATATAATTCAATTTAGCTTGCGGCAAATCAAAATCTATTTGATTATGATTAATGCATGATCGATTCGGGATTACAGTCGAACTATAGCAACATTGAATCAGTGTTATTAGTGTTTTATGTAAACATAAATAGATTTAGGGACAATTAAAGTTGATTCATGGCAGTCGCTGTCAATATTTGATGTCTTTTTCTGTATGGAAGTGTAATTACAATATGATTGAGGACTCGGTCGTAATATTAAATTATATTAATAATTGTTATGAGTTCTCGTTTAACATTATAGGAATTCTAGCTTATAGCTTTTCAGCCTTTAGCTATGTAAATACTAAATCAATTTTAAACTTGTATAAACTTACCCGTTGCCTATATTAAATACCTACGAATATTTATTTTACAGATTTTTTATACAGGATTTTTTGGCTGTGGTTTTCTTATTCGAAATAGAACTGAAGACCATAATTAATTAATTTTACATTGTATTACCTTATCAGTATCACTCACATATTTATTGTGCAGTATTATACAAATACATATATATTGTGTACATTATTTATTGTATTAGTAAAATAAATAAATGTAAATAAAATACACATCATATACCTACCTAATAATTATTCTTAACTTCGGACTCTTTGAAATAATTTATGTTATATATATATATTTAAATTAACGCATTGATGAACACTACTTTAGCGTCGTTAGCCCAACATCGCAAACGCTTATAGGCGCTTATAACGCTTATAGAAAATATACAGGGCGTCCCAAAGCTATGGGACATGAAGGGGAAGTACCTCAAATATCGTAGATAGGATATTTTGCTGAAAGAAAACTTTATTGTATTTTGAAAATTAAATAATACTGCATTAAAAAAAATCCAATAAAAATTTTGCTTTTTCTAGGCATCGAACCTAGGTACTTTAATACGAAAAAAAATTTTTTTGTAATTTTATGATATCATTCGAAAGAATGGATAAAAAATAAAAAAAATTCTTAAGAAACATAGTATCTAAAACTAAAAGAATAACCAAACAAGTTCGGTTCAAAATTCGAAAAAAATTGTAGTTGGTTCGATTTTCGGGTGAAGCAAGTAATTTTTTGAAAAACTTTGTATGCACTATTACTAAATTTTAAAAATAACATTAAGTCTTCTTTCAGCAAAATACACTATCTACGATATTTAAGGTACTTCCCCTTCATGTCCCATTACTTTGGGACGCCCGATATATTATAATAATTTTATATAAAAAAAAAAGCAAAAGATAATGGCAGCGGTGGGATTCGAACCCACGCCTCCGAAGAGACTGGTGCCTTAAACCAGCGCCTTAGACCGCTCGGCCACGCTACCTCTTGGTTGCCATGTTGAAATAGTTGTTTAGTTGCTCTCAATGATTCTATCTTTATCTCGCATGATTTTGAACTTTGTACTTTATTGATAAAAAATATCTTCATATTTAATACGCTCTCCACTCTTTTACATCTAAAACGACATGGATATTAGATATATAATATTATTAACGTTCATAAGTATATACTTATGAACGTTAATAATATTATATATCTAATATCCATGTCGTTCAGATAAGTAGGTACCCTATTATAAACTAAGTAGGTACCTATACAGGGTGGTCCAAACCTTGAAGTCAAAAATTTTTTTTTAGGTTCCCTACGTCATGGGCTATCAGAATATACCCCATGTATGTTAGCCGATTTTTTGTAGTTTTCGAGTTATGAATTTTTGAAAAAATTTTTTTGAGAAATTCTGGAATGAAGTATTGATAAAAAAAACATTTTCTTTTTGTAAAAGTATTACTACAAATAAAGCATTTACTGACAAAAAAATTAGCATTAAATTATAAATTAGTTTATTTGACCGACTACTCCGAAAAATCCTCATTATTAAGTATCACTTTTTTTTGCTTTTACGAAGGTTTAAGGTCTAGGGCAGTCTTTACATTACCAAAAATCCTTGGGATTTTTGGTAATGTTTTATTTTTTTATTTACGTACATTAATGCTATTTTGATGCGTTTTTAGCGTTAAATTTTGAATTTGGTATTTTTTATCCTACTTGTATCAAAGTGAGGACGCTAATTTTTTTGTCAGTAAATGCTTTATTTTTATAATACTTTTACAAAAAGAAACTAGTTAAAAAACCCAACAGTTTTTTTTATTAATAAATTTCTTCATTCCAGAATTTCTCAAAAAAATTTTTGAAAAATAACTCAAAAACTACAAAAAATCGGCTAACATACATGGGGTATATTCTGATAGCTCATGACGTAAGGAATCTAAAAAAAATTTTTGACTTCAAGGTTTGGACCACCCTGTATAAATAGCAGCGGGCACGGTGCTCAAAAAAATCTGAACATATAACGCCATGACAGTAGAGGCCAGCTGCTCATTATGTTTGTGCGATATAATTATCTGATGGTCATCTAAGATTGTTAGGGTATACTACCATACTAGCACTCTAAATTAAAAGGTCGTATGTCCGTCGGCTTCGTAATCGTATAAAACATCCGATGCCCGTGTCCGTATTCTCGTGCCTACATAATGCCAAAATTTGCCAAATCAAATGCGAAATTTGTCTTCTTGACATAGAGTTAAAAAATTGATTGAGACTAATGTCCTTTGGGTAGGACACATGTAGGCAGGGGGTATAAATACACGGTGTTTCATTCAAATCTGTCACTATGGGATAGTCTTGAGTTTCCATGTGTGTTTACACAAATTATCGTATTGTTGCAATTTCAAAAACTGTCATCGGATTAAGTCAAATATACGTACGGTCCGAACTATCGATAGTTCTCGGAATCCGTGCGCACACGACGTTTTCTGTGGAAAGCTATAAACGACCAAGTGTGACTTGGCGATGGCGTTGGCATAATCAACAAAAAGGCTAGTTTCGAAAACGTTGCGGGACGTTGGGAACTTCGGCCCCCTATTAAGGTGGCTTTAGACCAAACGAGCGAATGTTCATTCGATCCCCCACTCTACGAAATTCGTTCGTTACATAAAACGTGATTCGTCGAAATTCGTTGATTTCGTAAAGTGGGGGATAAGAATAAGAACGATTTATTTGCAGAAAAAGGGTTTTGTACATAGATGTTCGTAAATATACATTGGTCCACCTTCTCCATTTGTTTGTAACAACATGCAAATACATGGCAAAAAAAAGACATTATTAGCTACAGGTTATGGTACCTATTGGTATGGCACAAGAAAACAGGTAATACAATATTTACAATATTATTTACAATTGTTAGTATTTTAGTTAATAAAACAGGTAATACAATATATACGATATTATTTACAGTTGTTAGTATTTTAGTGAATATAAAAAACAAGAATGAGCACTCGCTCGTTTGGGCTAAATCACACATTTAGTGTCACTTTAAGTACACCACTATAGGTGCTATTCCAAGCTGTCGATAGATACGTGTAATTTATGCTACCTACAATTTAGGCTACGGAAGCCGTCAAATCTTAGTGACTTAGGTCAGAAAGGTCCAAGACGTGTCTGCAATATGAGCATTACATTGTACCTCATAGAGATTACATACCTCATCTCAAACCATTAGGTACTTAATTGATAGCTCGTCATAAACGGACTTTACGGTAGTCGATCTTCCAGTATTGGGGTAATTTCCTCGCTGTCGGTCGTTAATGTTAGACCAATGAAGGTAGGCCATGTTGGCATGATTACAATTATTACATGTAAGTAAGGTACTTAGGTGGTTTCAATACTTTGAATTGAGAGGTCCGCCGTTGTGCAATATATAAGGTGTTTTCAAATTAGTTATCGATAGGTACCAACTCCTGCGGGTGTTGTAAGAGTCGACTAAGGGATTAAAGTGTCACTTAGGTACCATTATTATTTTGATAATAGATTGATGATGGGCAGCAGCGTCATCATAGTGGAGACATTGCTGCGATCGCCAATCCGCTTTCCCTGCGTGGCGATTATGGGCATTTACCTCCTAAGCGTCTACACGCATAGTTAATAGGAGAGGCCAACGTTCAGCAGTGGACTATCAATATCATAGGCATGATGATGTATGTATGTATGTAGGTGCCTTAGGGGGTATGTATGTGTGCATGATAACGAATAACTTTCGCTATGAGACTCACATCGAAATCTTGGAAAAAATTGCCTTTCCATACTTCCATACAGAGCGGTCCCATCGGTTGATCAAAACTTCATGGAAAGTGTTTTTTTTCGAGATTTCGATATGAGTACCATAAGGAAAGTTGTTCGTTATCATGAACACGTGCATACCCTAAGGTATCGGAGTTAATTTGGAAACACCCTGTATATCAAAAGGCCATTTTTTTTTAAATGCAGTACAAAATAGGTAGAGACAGATGAGTTACATAGCGTCTGAAATGGTGCTCGCACCAAAATTGACACGACTCGCAAGAAAACAGCAAATATTCGGTCCATTTCAGTATTAATTCATTTGATACCGGTAGCTATGAAAATCTGTGAAAAAGTCATCTCAACGCAATAGAAATTAAATAATTAATTTGACTGATCAATCGTGCAATAATTTGAAATCCCGTCCTTATTATTGCGAACAATGACACCCGATTTGTCCGATCTCTTTTTATCTAGCAGCTTAATTGTTTTGTTGATAATTAGTTAATCGAGTTTATTATATCAACTTCAAGGTCTCAACTACTACTTTGCTAAGCATGCTTACCTACAGTTTGCCCAGAGAAGCTGGTTTGTATCAAACCCTTAATCTTAATTAAATTATAGCGTAACTCGGTTCATCATTACCGAGTTTGCTCAGGGTTCACCCTGTCGTACATAGTATTAACTACTAAGAAAGTATTACACATTGAGTACCTTTTTACTTTGAAGCGTTTTTGAAAAAGAGCTCAAGTGTTTTCACGGCACTAACGCTGTTAAGCCGTTTTGGATTGGGCTGATATTTTGGGTTAAGAAATTACTTGGCTGCTCAGAACTGATCAGCGGCTTCTTTATAATTATTTATACATTATGTGCACGTGTTTTGATTGGCTGGCACTCACACCTGCCGTCATAAGCTAAAAGGCCGTCTTTTGACAAAAGTTACTTTCGAGATAATAGCAAAAAACCTTGTTTTTGTAATTTCTACGAAATGATACAACTTTTGCCACTTTTTTCTTTTGTATATGGAAGCTACATATATGTACGTACAAAAAACGGTTTTTGTATGTACTTTATTACATTAGTTTTTTGTTTATTTAACAAAAATACTTTTAGTTTAGTTTTACGCTTAAAAAGCTGTAGGTAGTACTAACCTAAAAGGCAGTAAAAACACGTTATACGGCATTCTAACTTAGGATTTCCCTGTTAACGTATGGTTACTAATCAAAAAAGCCGTATAAAGTCACATACGTTTTTTTAGCTTAGCAACAATGTACTTTTTTATTAAAAGTCTTAAGTTAAAACGTCATATAGCACTTATACGTTCTTTTTAGTTAGCATTTAAGCAAGATTAATACTTATTTCAAATTTTCGTATCGTTTGCTAATCTTAAAGTACGTATAAATACCAATGGCATGTAATATACTGCTTTATAGATTAGTATTTTAGCTGTTCAATGAATATAAGTATGTTTATTCGGTAACATATTTTTATTAAATATCTTAAATAAATAATAAACAAATATCGTGGAAAATCTTACACAAATCGACATAGTTCCACGATAAGCTCAATTAAGGATTGTGAAGTGCGACAATATACATAATAGTAGATACATAAAGATTAAAGCTAATATAAAAGTAATACTTAAATATATACACCGCTACGACCAAGAAATAAAGATTTGTGATAAATAAATACACAAATAATGCCCTCGCCGGCATTTCAACCCGGAACCTCCAGCTTCGTAAGCAGGGTCGCTACCAAGTAGGTTACGAAGGCTAACAAATATTTGAAACAAAAGACACATTTTTAATCAGGGTCAAAAACGGTATACCTACAAATCAAATATAAAAATTGTTCTCAGACTAATGTTTTAAATTAATAATTTTATTTAAAATTGTTAAGTTTTTTTTTAATAATTATAACTTGTGTTACTCGAAAGAATTTCAAGCTTTTGTATGTTTTACTAAATAAGGAAACTCGTTTGTGTTATTCTCAAGTATAAACATTTTTACAATGTATGCTACTTTAATTGTCTTTGGTTCGAATAGTTACCAACATTATTTGAGTAGAATATTAACAAAAACATGATTATCTGTGACAACCATGAGTATATACATGTACAATATGTTTTAGTACCTACTTAAACTAAAACCCTATTTAGCTATTAGTACGAAAGGCAATCAAGTTAGCATTTGTCACAGTATGTTTAAAGCTTAATAGTACGACATAGTGAGGTTTTTCATTTAGTAAAACATCAAAAATAACTTAAATTTCTTTAACATATTAACTTTGTGAATAATTAAATATTGGTTACCAAAATGAAAACGTTCTCATAAAGTTTTGGGATTTAAGAGTTACTCACAGAAATGATTGTAATACAATAAGATGTCCCAAGTTGGTTTAATCCAAGTTTTTTTAAATATGAACTTCAAATTTGATAAAATCTTTGACGTCTTAAATATAACTTTAAAACGAGGATATTGTAAAGAGCAGGTAAAATAAATAAATAAAATATGACATATAAATAAATAGTGACTTTCTCAACCAAGCCATAAAAAAAAATTTAAGCAAAAAACAACAAAATAATAGACCTGTATCCCCAAAACCATGCTTCATAGTTAAACATTGTCACATATTCCTTCCCCTGTGTAACTGCGTAACTAACTACAAAAAAATACAAGATATAAAAATGTTATATCATAATGCACCAAAAACATGACTTTGCATTGTTGCGTTGCAACTGGTGTGAATATATATTTTGAAAAGGCTGAATGATATGAAGCCTGTACCACAATTTATATGGTATAAAATCGGGACTTTGCGGGCCTAAAATCCATTAACGGCCTCTTCACCTAGACTCGTCTTATACTTCATACTTCGCAGCCATAATATACGGCATATTATAAAGAACCTATCATCAATATAAATATCATTGTATTATAAGGAACATAATATTAACGACTAATTAGCACGCGATAAGCCGCCACAGCTCTCGTAGGGACCGTCACAGCCTGCATACCTACTACGAACTTCGGAATTCACAAATTTCGGGAATCTGTCTTTCTCACTCCAATTACGTCTTCATTGAATAGTTAAAATATACGGCTTTATTACCTAGTTTGTGACAATCACGGCAATTTTAAATGTATACATCGAATAATTACGAACCCTGTACAGACTAAAAAGAACGTATAACAGTAATACGTATTTATAGATTAGTGCCGTGAAAGAAAAGTAGTAAAGTGATGCTAAGGTAAAATTACGTATACGACAACCAAACAAAACGTTATACGATGTTTTAGACTATAGTCAGATCCAATGTTGTGGTACCGATACTATCCTAAAAGAACGTATTGAAGGTTATACGTCTTTTTTGCTTTGTATTTGTCTTATACGTTCTTTAAAGCTAGACACTGTGAATCATATTAGGTTCTTGTTAAAGGTTAAAAAGACGTATAGCTAGCATATACGTCCTTTTAGCTTTGAATAGGTCAAAAGTCGCCTTTTAGATTAGGAACTCTTGCAAAATTGATGTGTATACGGCTTTTTTAACTAATTTATCTCGAGAACTAAGGCTTCTAAAAGAAAATGGACCAGATAGGTCGATGCGGCTTAATCTGGACATTACGAATATCTCAAAAAGTCAATTTCGCCAAAATGTCAAAAGACGGCCTTTTAGCTTATGACGGCAGACACGGCTCACTCCCGTAGGTACTTAACTGACATTAAACGTGTTTGGAAGCTTTTTATGAAAAACTACACATAGGTATGTCTACTGCGAATAATAAACACTCATCACTCATATTCCTATGACTAGTATCTATATAAAGGCCCAAGCCCTCCTACGTCTATACTTATAACTCGGACGGTGAGCTATATTGTTCATCTTGCTGCCGGAATTTCAAGACAAAACTTGGTTTTGCGAGTCACCTTCGAGCGCATGCTCGCAAAGAAACCGATCAGAAATAGATTTCATTTTAATTGTTCGGGTGTCGCCGTCGACGGATATGTCTGGAAGGACATCATCATCATCTATTCTATATTAAACGTTGTCGCTATTTTTATAATTTTATGTGTTTTATTTCGGATACTAATAACAAATATAATTATCAATGCTCGGCGCGGCGGGGGTGAGCTGTTTTCATACTAAATGTCACGTGATGCATGTCACTCAGTATGAAAACAGCTGACCCCCGCCGAGAATTGATAATTATAGTTTACTGGTTTTAGTGTATGTAACTTATAACCAGCAAATTAAGTACCTTCATTAGAAAAAAAAGTAATGGGCAGCCCGCAATGCAACTGCACGCAGAGCAGATTGCTTATAGATAGATAGGGTCGAAAAGTACTCGAGTGCACAGTTGCAGACCACGCAAGGTTTGGCAAACGCAGCGTAGGACATCCACATAAGGTGAACAGGGTGCTTAGACAAGTTGCCAATCGCTAAGGCTTAATCGTCAATCGTAAACGAAAGGCTAACTGTCTTTGTCGCACTAATATGGGAGATTGACAGAGAGCGAAAACTCCGATACGCTACTAAGCGTTAGCGATTGGCAACTCACCAGCTTCACCAGCCTCTCTCTCTCTCCATCTGCCTTCCTTTTCAGATCTCTCTCAGATTCGACTGTGAATTGCCTTACCGCATCATCATCACTAAAATTATTTTCTTTCTCGCCATGCCCATGGCAAATTTTCTTTCAACAGCCTCTCAACACCGTCCCCAAATGACGGTGCAACGACCGTCCCACCTTCGTGGGATGCGACCCAGCCAGTAGCGGAAACACGGGAGCAGCCACACAAACTCCAGGAGGACTATCGTTTGTATATTCAGTTCAGTTCAGATTGGCAACTTGGCTATCCAAGTAACCTTATGATTAAGGTTGCCGGGAGACGCTGGATGCAGGTTGCTTCCAACCGATATAAATGGAAGTCCAAAGGGGAGGACTTCATTCAGTAGTGGACGTCTTATGACTGAAAGGATGAAGCAAGTACCTAACAAAATTGTATGGAGTTGGTATGTGTACTGTCCAATGCAAAAATATCAGGCCCCTATACCGCAAAACTTTACAAGCGTACAATTCTACAAAATTGTCAACTTTTTGTATGGGAATTTTTACAATTTTGTAGAAATGTACGCTTGTAAAGTTTTGTGGTATAGGCCACTGTTCGCTTCGGTGTAACAGCGGCCACTCGGCATCTTCCCACGCACCACGTTCTGACCGATTATGGTTTAATCATAAGAGTATAAAGACGGCTTTAATAAAAGTGTTAACTAAATGGAGTATCAACTTGCTGACAGGTGGGAATTAACACATACTCGTAGTTCGCTTCTCCTATTATTATGACCGAAAATCAAAACAACTAGGTACTTCATAAGGAAATTGAGCTGAAATGAGTTTAGTTCATGTAATATTTATCAAACGGGTTACTCACGTAATTTTAGTCGATAATTGCTCGACATGTTTCGATACATTTAGAGGATCCTCATCATGGAGTACGGCCGCCACTAAAGCCCGACGTGTACTGCGGGCTTGCGCTCTGCTAGGTTGCACACAACACTCACTACGTCACTAGGTAATAAGGGCTCGTCTAGACTGTCTATCGATGCAATACCTAAAACCGTTTTCCAACCAGGTGGCACTGACCAACCACAATCAAGATTACGTGAAAACCAAAATTACGTGGGTAACCCGTTTGATAAATATTTAAATATGTTTTTAAGTCTCACGCTAGTTATAATTCTAAAATTTGATTCATGTAACTTTGTACGTAGAATCGATGGCCGTTGCGGTGGAAAGGTTCTCGAATGGCGACCGCAGCGTGGGTAGGCTCCTCACAAGGTGGACTGATGACTTGGCGAAAGTCACAGGAGTCCACTGGATGCGGGTGGCGAAGGACCTATTGTGGCAAACTTCGGGGGAGGCCTATATTCAGTAGTTTGCTGGTGGTAGGACCGCATGCAGGGTCCGCCCGGATAGCTACCACCGTCTTACCCGTTAACCTGCCGCTGAATAGCAGTATTTGCACTGCTGTGTTACGGTTTGGGAGTAAGATAGCCGGTGTAGTTACTGGCATAGATAGAGACAATCCATCTAATTCCTCAGGGTAGGCAGCGCATAGGCAATTTTTGATCGCTATGTCCATGGGCCTCAGTTCCTGCTTTCCATCAGGTAGGCTGAGAGCTCAGTTGTCTACCTTCGTCACATAAAAAAAAAGTGGAAGTCTTTCGGCTGATATGATGACTATGATGAGCTTTGTGAAGCAAACTTACCTTACGTACAAGGTAGGTAAGTCTTTTCTCCTATTTTTCCAGTATTCTCCTACCTATCACTACCTATTATATCGATCACCTGTATCCGTCTCCTATGTGCCATTTTTGTTAGGTATTGGAACAATAAAATGATGAATAGGTAGAATTTTATAAATATTAGATGTCATATACCAAAGAAAAACGACCAAGTTCACCTATGTCCGAGGTGGGGATCGAACCCACGTACTCAGCTTTCGCGGCTGATGCCTGTACCCCTCGGCCACTCGGTCTTAGCAACCACCGGTCAAATTTCTCGGGTATATGCAATCCCTTACAAGGCTAGGCGCCTTTGACCATTCTCTAAGGGCAAGCACTAACTACATGCCTGCACCTCCTATTAGAATACTTTACAGTTTTCTAGAATAGCTAGTGAGAGATGGTGCTGCCATCTATTGAACATATTGCGAAAACACAAATCAAATTATTTATTAACTAAATATTTTGATTTGTACTTTTAATTTTTCTCCAGTAGTCACACTACTTAATACTATATGAGTTGATGTTTAACATTTTGTATACTAATATTGGGGCATTCCACGAGAATGTCGCTTACGTGACGCTTATACTCTCTATGGCAGCTACGTTAAATAAATGCTCAAAGTTAGAAAAAAGTGTTTGAACGTGTAAGGTAAGTCCCGAAATATTACCTCACTAGAACTCGGGTTCCTATCATTTTTAGAAGTACTAAAAGAATCACGTTACGTAAGCGACATTCTAGTGGAATGCCCCTATTACTCATAAGTCTGCCAAGAATTTGTATCGCTGCCAACTCTCATTTCATTCGGAACGCGATGCTTCAACGAAAGGCGGAGTCAGCTACCGACAAAAAACGAAATAACACTCCTTAGCTTTTATCTTAAAACCATTATTATCTCTTTATCCACTCACTTATAAAAATAACTCTATTGCTTTCGTGATAAGAGTCATAATAGCTTTTAGAGTGGTTATGGGTTACTGTGATCAGATAGTATAGTTTGTTTTAGTTTCGATATATAATTAGGTTTGTACTCATACATTAAAAATACAACTAAGCCATTAAACCAGGGATCGGAACCGGTTTTTTAGAAAAACTCGATATAGCTGAATATTTTAAAATGTTTTACGCTCTGTATGTAGTATTCGACATTTTAAGTAATTATTAACATCATATTTTTCAATTACTCCATTAACAAAAAAAATATAAACCGAAGAACGAAAAAGAACGGAATTCGAACCGTTCTTTTGTATGGAGCAAAAACCGCTATCCGATCCCTGCATTAAACAGCTGAAACTATATCGTAAATAAATTTCGATCCGCCTTACGTATATATTTTTAACTCAGTTAGATCAGCGTTTCTATGAAAAGAAAAAAAAAATAGTACAGATGGTGCCTTTTTTAGACTCTAGTGCGAGAAGTGGGTCATTTTACGTCAGGTCCAAAACTTCAGAGGGCCATCTATACTAAAAAACGTCGTACGAGACACGTGCAAAAACGAAATCCGTAACTCGTGTCCATTTAAAACACTCCCTGTCGGTCGTGTTTTAAAACATCGCCACTCGTTTCGAATTTCATGTTTTTCGCACTTGTGTCGTAATGTACTATTTTAATTGTATTATGAAATAGATGGCTTTATTTACAAATCTGTACAATGTAATATTAAATCTAACTAGCTTAACTCATAGGTACCTACTGTGGTATTTTCATTAGTAACTTTGTATTTTTCGTAAATTTATTTAATTTTCACCCCATGACAAGACGTTATTCACACTCCAATTTTTTTGTTGTTATATTTCCAGTTTCTTATACATGTCTACATAGGTATTAATTTTACATAACGATAGATAAAAAACTCAAAATTTTAAAAATGTACCTACTTACGGACATTTTTTATACAAATTTCTCCTGTAGGTAGATACATAATAGTATTTTATGCAATAGTGGTATTACAAGGGTCAAAAAGTGCGAGCGGCGTGAGTTGCGATACGAGCCCAAAGGGCGAGTATCGCAATTTAAGACGTCGCGAGCATTTTTTGAACTAGTAATACAACGTTGCATACTATACTTTTTCTACGACTAAGAGGCATAGCATATACAGTATAACTCATAAAATATCCTATATTACTGAGCGCCACACACGTATTCCAGTTGTCACCAATAAGCACACAGTTTGTATAACTATTATAACATTGATAGCTCATCCCTACCTGCATTCCCAAGAACAGCAGGCAGAAAATTAGAAATTAATGATGAAAAACTCATATTATAGATAGATTTTAGGCACTGAACAAACTTTAATGCAAATCGACTCAAATCAAACCGAGCGCTATACTGCCTATACTGAACTGGGGGCCATCCACGAACTTCGAAATTCGCAAAAGTCGAGCATCCGTCTCTGTTGAGAGAGGGAGACCTCTGTCTCCCTCTCTCAACAGAGACGGATGCTCGACTTTGCGAACTCCGACATTGAGTTTCGATCATTTGTCTCTACAAATGATCGAAACTCAATGTCGGAGTTCGCGGCAGGACTTTCAACTGCTAGCGGAAAGCGGGAAAGTTTTTTTTTAATGCAGCGTCATTGTCTATGGATAACTTTGCTTTTAAAATCGTGCTTACTTGCCTGTAATAAAAATACTTTTGCATAATATAAAATTAGTTATTGGCACAAAAACATAATATATCAAATTAAAATAATTGAAAAAAACTAATTTTTATTCTATTTTCTAAATATTTAGTTAATAATTGTAATTATTGTAATAAATAATCGCGTACTAATGTTGGTAGCAGTGTAAAAACTCGAAGATGGGAACAAATCCAATATGGCGTCCATCATGAGTGTGATGTGGCAGTCTGTGGCAGACCGCAGTACGTTTTTGAGACTGTTCGGAAAGTGACGACGTCTGGCAGCGAGAGACGCCCATATATCTCGCGTGCCTTCTCTTTCCGAACAACGCTGCGACATTACGATACCGGCTGAGAGTGCGTTTTTGAGAAATAGATTATAGACTTTTGACAGATGTAATTTTGTATATCTTTACAATAGTGTGCGTAGCTATGTAACTTGCAAAAAAAAAGGTCAGGAGTAGAATAATCACCAAATTAAAAATTTAAAAACCGACTTCAACCGGTTTCTCCAAGATTCCCGACTTGTTTCCATCATTGGTTTCCTCAAATCCTACTTTCTGAATGCAAATTCTTGTAAATGAATGAAAATTACCAAAAGCGTCATACATGTACCTATAACATTTGAAGAGATCCCTCGATTTCTCCAGGATCCCATCATCAGACCCCAACTTGGTGCCAATGGGACCATCTCGGGGTAATACACGTTCGATCACAAAAAGAAATTTTAGAATCGGTTCACTATTCTCGGAGATATCAGGTAACATACATACAACAAAAAAAAAAAAAATTCAGTCGAATTGAGAACCTCCTCCTTTTTTTGAAGTCGGTTAAAAATGTATAAAATGGACTCTCGATCCTGTCCGCACGTATGTAGGTACCTATACATTAAGTATAGGTACAAATTATATACATACAAAACGGAAATATTAGTAATCCTACCTACCTATAGGAAATCTTACTGATGTCTTATTAATGATCTTCAATCAATGTTTTGCTATTTGTCCACAAGAAACGAGATGACTTCGTAATTAGTACGTAGTGAAAACTCAATCTCTGATCAGATCAGTCATATAAACGAAAGCAAAACAAACGGAATAAGTGCAGGGAAAGTTTAGAGAAAACACAGATAGATTAGCGAATTTATCGCCACTGTTTAAGGTGAAATAATAGCTTACTTACCTTTTTATTGCAAGTATTGCAACTACTAGTACCTAGGTAATACTGGTATACCTACACATATGTAGAATACAACATAGCCCTATACTCGTATCATACCGTGTTCGTTGACATAGACAACCAAAGCTTTCTAAAAGTTTTAAGCTAACATGGGGGATTAGCACATGATTAGTGCGACGGTAACTAGGTATGTCTGTCGCCGCGAGATTATTATTTATTATTTATTCAAACAAAAAATATACAGTATGACAGTATAAACTAAAGCACTGTACATTTTAAATTACACGATATTAGATACTTCATTACAATATACCACTATCATCCATTACCTCGCAGTACTTCAGACATACGCTACACACATTTGCCCATCGGCTTGCGAACAGATCACATTCAGGTGCCCGTGACAGAAGCGCGTTCAAAAATCTTAGAGCTCGAATAAGAGGAGATCTTTGGCGAGCCACAGTACGCGATGTTGGAATCGCAAGAAGGATATGGTTTCTAGGCCTAAGATCTTGCTTAGGCAGAAAAGGTATAGACAGCCGCACTACCTGTGCCACTAGGGATCATCCATTAATTACGTCACACCAATTTTATGATATTTTGACCCCTCCCTCCCCCCTTGTCACACTTCGTCACAATTAACTACACCCTCCACCCTTAGTGTGACGTCACATATATATTTTTAGTTTAACAAGGTAAAAAATACAACATCACTTTGAAAGTAACTTTTTATGAGAATTGCTTAAGATGATTTGTAAAATTAACGAAGAGAAAATTAACTTATTCTTCCTCCGTCCAAGGATTTTGGATTTTCTATTCTTTTATGTTCATGTATTCTTGTATGTGAGGATTGTGACGTCACAAACATAGAACTCCTCCCTCCTCCCTGTCACGATATGTCACATTTTGTGGACCCCCTCCCTCCCCCTTGACGTGTGAAGTAATTAATGGATGATCCCCTAGCTCAGGGCAGTCGGAATCTCCGGAGATAGACTATCCATCCCTCTTTTATTCATATAGTTAGTAAAAGATGGAAAATCTGTCTCGCTGCGACATACTGACATACCAATCATGTGCTATTAAGCATAATGGTCTATTATTGTTTCATACTAATAATTTCCATTAACAACTACATTTATTACTCCGTGAAAAATCAATTTGCAATTGTGCCCAAATATCGGGTGCTTGAAAAAAACTAATTTAAATATGCCCTTTCAAATCATACAAAACTCTACATAAATATCAAATACCCAGTTGGGATAATGCCCGTATCTAGGTTCCAATTTTATAGCTACAATACTGACATAACTTAGCTGGAGTAGTGTCAGTTTGTGTGTTGATTGCCACCTACGATTGGAAATTAGATAAAAAAAAAATACTTACATAAATCAAATCGAATGTACTAAGTAGTACGGCCGTGTGGTGACGGCAGTAAGAATACATTTGTCACCACCCCATCTCCTGCGGCTGTCACTGACCATTATTTGATAAAAGATTGATGATGGGCAGGCAGCAGCATAGTGGACATGGACACATTACTGCGATCGCCAATCCGCTTGCCCAGCGCGGCGATTATGGGAATTTACCTCCTAATGCATCTATACGCATAGTTAATAGGAGTGGCCTACGCCCATCAGTGGCGTAGCCTATGATAAGGCTAATGATGATGATGATGAAGTAGTACATAAATATAATCGTAGACTGTCGCTCTAGTGTATGGTCTCCAAAAATTATGTTAAAGATTTTGACATTTTTGACCCTTGTATCGTACCTACCTTATGTTTAGATACACATTGCGATATCTGATGTATGTAAAATTGTAAATTTCAATAGCTTATAGGCTATTATTATTATTATGTTATGTGACTGACGTAGTAATTTACTATTGTGCTCACTAAATCGCTGATTGATATTTTGTTTCAGTTATTGATCCATTTAATAACATACGTGTACCGCTCATATATTTCGCATCCACACACATCGGCCCATTAGCTCAGTTGGTTAGAGCGTCGTGCTAATAACGCGAAGGTCGCGGGTTCGATCCCCTCATGGGCCAAAATATTTTTTACTTTTTCTTCTTTTTAACAATAGGTAAGGTGGAAGTACTAGTACCCGACGCTGTGCCAATACTCGTCATCATAGCTTCAGCTGCCATCGATAAGATAAAATCAACTATAAGGGCATTTAAACGATGATAAATTGATATATGTGACTTTAATGCTTCATATCACAACTTTGAAATAATGAACTTATATCTAAATTATTTGCATAATTTTAAGACAGGCTGACATTTATTAAGACTGAGTGTTGATATTTCAAAGGACCAATATGTGACATTTAAACTTGTACTGGGGTACCTCTATTGGGACTTTTGTGGGCAGTCCCAATAGAGGTACCCAGGTCCAAGTTTGACACTTACTGACACAACCTGACACTTACTCGTATGATGGAGTTGACTAAAAAAGTTTGTAATTTTGAGAAATTTCGATATTGTCACCCTATAAAATAAAAGGACGGGAAATAAAGGACGGGAAACGAAGGGTTACAGGCCAAGTAGATATATCTGGTCGAATGAACTGAGGCCAGATAGGGGTACGCGGCCTGTAAAGCTGTAACCCTGTTTCTCGCCGAGATTTGTATAATGCTTTTCTCAAACTTGCCGTGAAATAAAACGAACTAATTTCGCCAAACCATACTATTTAATTTGTAAATAAACCAATAGTACAGTAGCGTAAAACATAAAAAAAAAATCACGCCTAATTTTCTTTTTTAATTTGTTTGAGGTATCCTTATACCATGTGGTATTGACATTAGTTCTAAGGTTTTTTTTTCTATGGCTGAATGTCAAGACACAGTGTCACAATTTGACGTTTCAAAACAAAAGACAGTTTGTTTGCAATCCTAGGTGTCAAATAAATACATGAAATCTCATTACATATCATCTTAGCACATGACACCGGATACATAGTATTTCCGGGTTTAATTCAAAGTAAGTAACATCAACATTCCGTAGTAAGTTTGAGAATAGTACATTACTATAGAGGACGGGAAACGAAGGGTTACAGGCTAAGTAGATATATCTGGCCGAAGGAACTGAGGCCAGATAGGGATACGCGGCCTGTAACCCTGTTTCTCGCCGAGATTTGTATAGTGCTTTTCTCAAACTTGCCACGAAATAAAACGAACTGATTTCTCCGAACCATACTACTCGTATTTGATTTGTAAATAAACCAATAGTACAGTATCGTACAACATTAAAAAAAAAACATTCGCGCCTAACTTTTTTTTTTAAATCTGTTTGAGGTGTCCTTTTACCTGGTGGTATAGACATTAGTTCTTAGGTTATTTTTTTTCTGTGGCTGAATGTCAAGACATAGTGTCACAATTTGACGTTTCAAAACAAAAGACAGTTTGTTTGCAGTCCTAGGTGTGAAATAAATACATGAAATCTCTTTACATATCATCTTAGCATATGCCACCGGATACATAGTATTTCCGGGTTTAATTTGAAGTAAGTAACATCAACATTCCGTAGCAAGTTAAAGAAAAATATACTTATTCTGTTAACATGTTTACGCACTAGTACTTCCACCTTATATTTACGGTTTTATTGACACCGTGTAAAGCGAGTGGTAGGGTGTAGGGGTACCAAAAACGAAGACAGTGCTCGCTACAGCTAAACTTTACAATTCACTTTAGATTACCTACTTCAGTTTTATTTACATGAGTTTGCCCCAATTTGTTTTTGTTGCGTTTGTCTATTATACAAAGATAGTTTAATTTTTTTTTTTTTTTTTTTTTCATTTATTAAGGAGCTTTTTCGATTACCCGAATATGTCGCCCCATTAAAAAAAGACTTAATTAACAGAGTTAATACTTATACAAACTGAAATAATTCACAATTATCTGTCCTTAAGACCACACTTAACAATATTTAGTATATCTCCAACTACCTCAGACATAGGGTTCGACAAGTATGTATTGCACAATCCAATGGAACTGTCGTTAAAAAGACGCCGCCTAGGTCTTTCATTTCGGGCACATTCCATTAAAATATGATACGCATCTTCGACACGATTGCATAACGTGCATAATTCGGAGTTGACTTTACGCATAAGGAACGCGAACTTATTCAATGGAATGTGTCCGGATCGTAGTCTTAATAGTAAAACGAGATCCTGTCTACATAACGTACTATTATCAATCCACGGAGCATTCAATGGGTGGGGCTGTATAGTCTTAAACCAAATGCCTTTGTCCTGGGACCTCTTGTCAAAATATTCCTTCCAAAGTTCGCGACATCTTGATTTAACTAAATATAAGCAATCAATGTACGAAGGTAGTAGGTCGTATTCGACACCGTCGCTGCTCGCCTGTTTTGCTAATGAATCCGCTATTTCGTTACCACTAATACCTACATGTGAAGGAATCCATTGAAGTATAACAGTTTTTGACATAGATCTTAATTCTAAAATCTGTCTTATTATTGTGTAGGCTATCGGTACTCCTCGAAAGGTCGAGGTGCACCGAGCCAGGTGTTGCAGTGCACTTTTGGAATCAGTGAAAATTACGAACTCGTTCGAATTGATGGATTCTGCGTAAGATAGGGCTTCAGAGATAGCAATTAGTTCGGCATACATTATAGACGTATTGCAGTTGATTTTTAGTTTTAGAGAATACCTATTTATTTCATCATAAAATGCGGCCCCAATGTATTGGCTATTTTCTTTTGATCCATCAGTAAATATTTTATAAAATGAAGAGTATCTTGCCATTACCCCGCTGCAAATTGTATTTATTGTTAACCTATCATACGTCTTTTTTGCCTGTTTAAACTCGTCAATAAAGTGAATGACACCACCTAAATCTATGTAATGAATCCAGGAATTAAACATGAACATTTCTAATTGTCGACTGCAGTATATAGACGTGTTTTTTAAAAGATTATGTGATGTAATAAGTAACGGTAGTTTTTTCCCCTCCCAGTATTTGCTATTTTGTATAACTTGCATTTGATTTGTGGTTAGAGTAATAGGCATACTGTTAAGCGATCTCATTTTTAGGCAATATTTCCCTGATAGGTAGTGTCTACGAAGCTCAAGGGGCGGTAGGTGTAATTCGACTTCCATAACATGGATCGGAGTAGTTTTAATAAATCCTCCTATCACTCTCATGACTTGATTTTGCACCCTGTCTAGTTTTAAAAGGTTATTTTTACAACTAGAGTCGTATAGGAAACAGGCATAATCAATACGACTTCTTATTAAGGAAATGTACAAACGTCTAAGATGCTTGGGATGCACACCCCACCCCGCACCTGCTAGAACTTTGAATAAATTTAAATGTCTGTTCAATTTTTGATGCAACTCGTTAATATGCTTCCCCCAACGTAATGAGCGATCAAGCCAGAGACCTAGATATTTGACAGCGCTAACTACTTCTAACCGCGAATTATTTATTGAAAAATCATAACAATGGTGCCTAATGGGTTTTCTACCAGAGTTAAATAAACATAATTTACTTTTTTCGGAGGAAATTTCCAGACCGAGATTGCATAACATAACTGTAAGAGTATTTACTGCCGCTTGCAATCTACCTACGGAGTCTTGTAGGCAGGGCCCGCTGGTGAACAACACAAAATCATCGGCGTACTGTGAAATATAGATATTATTTATATGCTTGCAAATATCCATAGTGGCAACATTAAATAACAACGGAGAGAGTGGATCACCTTGACCGAGGCCTTGGCAACAACTTCTCTGTACACTTGAATTTTCTGGTCTAATATTTAAGTTTCTATATGTTAAAAAATTCCACAAGTAATCACATATGGACCCACCTACATCGAGTCTATCCAAAATTGTTAACAGTTCTCCAATGTTGACGTTGTTATAGGCATTGTTTATGTCAATAAAACAACCTAGAGATGTCTGTTTACGCGCGAAACCTGCTTGTATTAATGTTACTAAAAAACTTAGGTTATCCAAACATGACCTTGACTTCCTAAAACCTATAGTATAGTCAGAAAATGATTCCCTCTTCTCCAGAAACCATTCCAGGCGTTTGTTAATTATCGAGTGAAAAACTTTGCATAAACATGACATTAGTGCTATAGGTCTTAGGGAGGCAACACCGTTTGAATCACGCCCCGGTTTGGGAATCGGAATAATCAGTATATCGCGCCACTGTTGCGGAACAAATCCACTTGCTAAAAACCTATTGTATAATAACTGTAGTATATCCTTGCCTATAGGAGGGAGATAACGCAGCATTGAAAAGGAAATGCCGTCCAAGCCGGGGGCCGTGTCAGATAGTTTTATACTTTTTTCGATTTCCTGAACGGTAATTAGGGCCATTAATACGTTATTGTTAGATGTAAAAACTGGT
The DNA here is from genome assembly GCA_025490895.1 of Thaumatotibia leucotreta. Taxonomy (NCBI): domain Eukaryota; kingdom Metazoa; phylum Arthropoda; class Insecta; order Lepidoptera; family Tortricidae; genus Thaumatotibia; species Thaumatotibia leucotreta. The sequence goes on along the minus strand of JALPQI010000005.1, from coordinate 1,263,519 downwards.
TTTTTATGACATACAAAATCAGGCGTTAAATTATTAAGCAAGGAAATTGAGCGTTCATTATCAACACACTTGTTCTGACATCTAATTCCTTTAACCCATTTCATTTTTTTCCACATGTCGCTAGATGATGACGCGTTATCAATGGTCGTACAGAAGTCACGGAATGATTTATACCTAGCTTGCCTAATGAGTCTCTGTGCCGCAGCAATTTTGTTTTTTAAATCTATGAGATTGTTGGGGGTCGGATTTTTCCTAAATAAACTTAGTGCCAATCTGCGCTTCGCCACAACCTTAGACAATGACGCGTTCCAGTACGGTTTAGGTATAAAATTGTTGCTAGGATTCTGGCTAATTTTGGTTGTAGGGATATGCAAGTCGGCCGCTTTATTTATCTCGCATAGAAACAAATCATACGCACCTTGGTAATCAGCGGGTACGGATAAGTTAGCAAGTGATTTTTCTAAGTACTCAGTATACGATGGCCAGTCTGCATTTTTATAATTACGTTTTATAATAGGTTTTAGGTTCGATTTACATTCCGTAGTCACGTGAATTATCAAATGATCGCTGCCAAGAGACTCGTTACTGACTTTCCAGCTAAAACTAATAGCTATGTCAGTCGATACCAGAGATATATCGGGAGCAGATTGTCTAAGCGTACCATTGACAAGTTGAACCCTAGTTGGAGATCCGTCATTTAAGGTTATTAGGTCATGACTAAGTAAGGAATCGAATATTTGTCTACCACGATTATCAATTTTATGCGACCAGGTGTTATAGTGGCCGTTAAAGTCACCTAGCAACAGAGTTTGTTTATTACATAATGAAAATAACTGATCCCAGTCTCTTTGGTTCGTTTGAATTGATGATGGGCAATATATCGAAACAATATATTTTAGTGGGGCGCAATTATATAGTTTAACGCGGAGTATCTCGATACCCGGATTAGATATGACAACGGGAAGTACTTGCGATTTAACAGATTTATGGGTCAAAATCGCCACCCCACCATAGCCGTCTACCCTATCCTTGCGAAATATATTGTAGTCACTTACTCTCAGCTCCAAGTCGCGTTCACACCAAGTCTCGCTGAGCCCTGCGATATGAACTTTCTCACGAGATAGTACTTGTTCGAATGATGCACGTTTATTCTTGAGGCTTTGACAATTCCATTGGATTATGTTTAAGTGTAATTTATTACTCATCACACGCAAATAATTGACTTAAGATAGGCAAGTCTAAAAAGTACTTACTCAAGTAACTGACTAACAACTTAAAGCCCTTTTTAATAACCGAAATAAATTTATCTAACATTGGCTTGCTCCCTTTGCCCAAAAATAACTTTAACATCTCCATAGCCTTTTCTATCGTAAAATGTTCAGTATCACTCTCTTCTTCTTTATTTGATTTCCTTTTTTCTTCATTATTTTTCCCCTTGTTCTTTTTTGTTTCCAAATACTTATTCTTGTCCGAACACGAGTCAATAGAAATTTCCATGCAACTACCATCTGACTCGTCAGCCTGCTCTTCATGTGATATGACCTTGCCTCGTTTGGCATTTCCCTTTTTTGGCTTTTCTAATCCACTTTTTTTTGCTAACGGTTTTTGTTTGACAGAAGGAAGGGTAGGCTTGGAGGCTGCTACTGCTGCATACGAGTGAGGCATTTGAACCGATGTCGAATCTTGGCTATCCATTGTCCCCTCAATAGGGTCAATACTCGGAAACGAAATATCTGTTCGGGGAAACTCAAATCCACGAGTTTCTACAAATTGTGGTATGGGGCTTTCTGGAACATACATTGTCGTTGCTTTACGGTAGGTAACGTTGAAATCGGCCATTATACCCCTTATTTTCCTCTCTTTTAGATAGGCGGGACACTTCTTATTCAACGCTAAGTGATCGCCGTTGCAGTTCATGCACACAAACTTAGTGACCTCGCAGTTGGAATGATTTTTGGTGCATTTTGGGCATACAGTCTTGGTTCTAGGGCACATTTTCCTAACGTGACCAAACTTCCAGCAATTCGAACACTGCGTAACAGGAAAGATGTATGGTTTGACCACCCAGCGTATGCCAAACACGAGGACATAAGCAGGCAGAGAGGATCCTCGAAATCCTAACCTCACGCATTCACTATTTACCCACTTTCCCTCTTTCGTCCGTCGGGTTAGACGCTTCGCATATAATAGCTCGGTACCGCCATCTATACTTTCTAAAATTTCCTTATCAGATAGTTCCATATCTACTTTCCTGATTACTCCATATGACGCAGCGACTTCGGTAGTTCGTAAAATATTCCATGCCTTCTCCTTAATAGCCTGGCAACTGGTAAGGTTTTGTAAAGCACTCTCTGCCCCGAACTGAACATATATTTTATGCGGATTAACATATTTTATTTCCAAGATGTCTGTTATATTGTTTTGATGCATCAACCGTGCAAACGCAAACTGTTTAGGTAGTTCTACCGTGGATGTAATGTATACTTCAGGTTTACAATCATTCATCACTTCATGTCTGTTCTCGGATGAATTATTTTCTGGATAGCCTGGACTATGTCTTCCTCTTCCCTCTTTAAGTTTTTTTCCGTCCCGACCTACCACGGACCAAATCCCCTCATCATCTTCACGACCTCTCTTTGAACTCGAAGCATTGCACTCCATAGCTTCATCCGGTAGCGGCACATTTCTCGGAGAAATTGACCTTTCAATTTGGTTTTCCAAGTTATTTCCTTGTAGCCCGCTCGACAGATCCCCATCTTCAGTTTCACTCAAATCTGAGCCCTCCCCCATAGTCCCTAAGGTGCAAATTAATATGCACTTTATTGTTTACAGACAAATACGTTAAGCCGACCTGTTTATAGATAAGAGTATTTAACAATAGATGTGGCTACGTGTTTACTACTCGCTAGTTGCAGTCGGAATGATACTTTAATTTTGAATTCATATCTAATTACCAATTTTATCAGCCTCCGTAGCCTAGTTGGTAGTGGTCCTGCCTACGATGCTGGAGGTTCCAAGTTCGAATTCCGGCGAGGTATCATCATCGTCGCTTAGTACCCAATTCTGTAATGCTAGTAGTGCGGTTTACACAACGCATATTTTGGCTACGGAACCCTAAAAGTTAATTATTATAATTATAGAATGATAATGAGCTCGAGAATAGCATTCGTCGATATCAGAGGTTGTAAAACAGTCGGGTTGAAGATACGTGTGATGTCTATAGTCACGTCGACTTGGATTGATTATTCTAATCACATGCTCTAACTTATCGCTGTCGGAACGAATACATTTGAGTGTTACTTTGTTTACCTTTGGAAAGATAAGTTCAGTACTCCGAGTTTGCAAGTAGTATTTAGGTTAGTTCGCCGTGTGGTGACGGCAGTGAGAATACATTTATCACCACCCCAACTCCTCCCGCGGGTGTCGTAAGAGTCGACTAAGAGATTGAAGTGTCACTGGGCATTATTTGATAAAAGATTGATGATGGGCAGCAGCGTCATCATACTGGACACATTACTGCGATCACCAATCCGCTTGCCCAGCGTGGTGGTTATGGGCATTTACCTCCTGATGCGTCTATACGCATAGCATAGTTAATAGAGAGGCCTACGTCCAGCAGTGGACTGTCATAGGCTGATGATGTGATGTGATGTGTTTATAGGTTAGCGTTTACTCGATACGTAACGTAGGGTATCTCTATCGCTTCAATACATCAGTGCGAGAGTGACAGTCTTCATAGACTGCTTTAGAATCCAATAAACGTTATTCTTAAGTAAGAACCACAGGCCACAGGTACGGGTACAGTAGCCGTACCATAAGATTCCGCTACGTTGTTAACCAGGTGCGGATCCAGAAGTTCGTTGAGGGGGGAGGGGGCACTGCCCTATGATATGATAGTATTTTATACTTAAAACAGCACTTAGCCATACATAAGTTCAGTGTGAGAGGGGGGCAAGTGCCCCCATTACATTTCCTATGGCCTACTTGGGCGAGTTTTTTTAGTAAGTTTAATTATACTACTCGCTCGCTATATAAGTACCTATACATATTATACATACCTATATCTACTGACTATTTGGGGAGCGAGTTGAATAAGAGACGAGCGACGACCCAACCCCTTCATACATGATTCTTTGTAAATCAATCTGTACTGTAGGTACTTATCACTCTTATCAGTATCAGTATGGATGGATAGTAGGAAGTTCAGATCGAAATGAACGAATACATACATACACTTGTAGTGACACTAAGAAAAACCAAAAATCTAAATAATTAGGAATGATGTTCATTCATTCTATCATCTTAGTTACGAAACGTTTATGAATAAGAGGGTAAGTAGGTAAAAGTACGTAATAAGGCTGCAAATAATTAAATCCTAAAAAATATGTTGGTACCTAGTAATCATTATAAGCACTCGTATCGTCCTGCGAAATTAAATAATGCATGTTTACTTAACTATCTTAAAGCCTTCAGACAGCTAGATTTAGCTAGAGCTTGGGACGTTAGTCAGACGGACAGACAAACAGCGCGTCGGCGTAATGAAGATTAACTAGGTAGTTAGTACTCATTAGAATTCACACATCTATCTAAAGCGGCCGATTTTTGCCGGTCTGAGGGCCTATCGCGAACCACGAACGAAGAAGCCTCTCTCTCGCACTGGTGAGTTCGTACGCAAGTGTCACAGAGAGGGAACACTTTGTTTGTGGTTCGTGGTAGGTTCTCCGATCTGTTAGCTTAAGATGTTTATACCTTTTGATTTGAGTGGTTAAATAGGGCTACCACGATATGTTATACGGAGCGAGCAGACATAATATTGCCTAATGGTAAACGATCACCGTGCGTCGCCCATGGGCACTCGCAACACCCGTGGTATTACAAGTGCGTTGCCGATAATGCCGACCTTTAAGATGGGAATACGCTCTTTTCTTGAAGATTTGAAGATCGTAACGGTCCGGAAAGACCGCAGGCAACAAATCATTCCAGAGTATAGGCGAGCGACACAGGAAATTTCTAGAAAAACGCACGGTTGAGGACTGCCAAACCAAAGCTGTCGCGTAGGACGATGGCTTAAAGAGAATATATGTATAGTATAACTAGCGACCCGCCCAGACTTTACACGGGTACTTTACCTACATAAAAACCTTCCTCTTAAATTACTCTACCTATCAAAAAAATCTCATTAAAATCCGAAACCGCAAGATTTTAACTATGCATTCTAGACATCAAAATAAACAAAAAATATTATGAGACCTAATGTCAAATTCCACAACAATATTTTTTTATTCTTTTTTTTTAGACTTTTTGAATACTTTTTAACATTTCCATATCATAACAACAATTGGTTAAAATTATTTTTTTAAATGTTTTTTTAGGGACAGGTTTTTCCGTCAAGTCTATTCTTATTTTTTGATTATCAGGCAAAAGGAACACAAAAAATATTAGAACACATTGTGGTAGCATTGTAATCAAAAAGAAGTTTAATGACGAGTTACATCGAAAAACTATTTCCGAAAAAAGGTTAATTATCTCTAGAACCAAGCCAAATCCAGGAAATTTTATATAACATTAAATACTCTAAATATGAAATAAAACTATGAAAACGGATAAACTCGCGTATATTAACTAATTTTAACTTTATTCCGACGTTTCGAACACTTTACAGGGTTCGTGGTCTGCGGATGACTGACAATGGAGGAAATTTGATAGATCTACCTCCATCAAAATAAGAAAGATAAGTACAAAACTACCCACCAAAGATAAATTACTAAACCACAGACAATAAATTTTAAGGGGTGGATGTACATACAAAATTTGCAAATTAAGCTAGTTATTCATTACAAATATTTTCAGAATGAAGACAAGAGACAAAATAAATAATCTACGCCGGTTCTATCCCTACGCCACTGCCTGAGAAGTATTTCCTTCCTTTGTATGATTGTATTGTTAGGAAGGTATCCCAAAATTGGGACCGGCAAGAAACTCAGCGGGACAACTCTTTTCAAAAAACATTTGTAGTACATCTTAAGATCATCATGCATTAAACCAAAACATACAATTTTGATTAATAAGGAAATTTAAAATAATTTTGAAAAAATGTTGCCAGTACTAAAAAGGGGGGGAATGGTCACCACCGCCAAATACATCAGCCTTACGGTTTATGTCTAGACTGTTCCTTTATCAGATGAACAACTGGATCCCAAGCTGGTGGTAGAGACAAGCTTCTTTCCATTCTATTAAAGTTTGGATATTTCATTATCTCAATAGCCTCACGCAACATTCTAGGAATGTTTCTCTTCTCCTTAACGAGAACCAAAGGCTTGTCAAACTTAATAGAATGATTCGGTCCATCACTGACATGCTCCCAAACCGCAGACTGTTGTCGACGGTGGGAGCATTGGGACGTTGGGACGTGGGACGTTGCATGATGATCTTAAGATGTACTACAAATGTTTTTTGAAAAGAGTTGTCCCGCTGAGTTTCTTGCCGGTCCCAATTTTGGGATACCTTCCTAACAATACAATCATACAAAGGAAGGAAATACTTCTCAGGCAGTGGCGTAGGGATAGAACCGGCGTAGATTATTTATTTTGTCTCTTGTCTTCATTCTGAAAATATTTGTAATGAATAACTAGCTTAATTTGCAAATTTTGTATGTACATCCACCCTTAAAATTTATTGTCTGTGGTTTAGTCATTTTTCTTTGGTGGGTAGTTTTGTACTTATCTTTCTTATTTTGATGGAGGTAGATCTATCAAATTTCCTCCATTGTCAGTCATCCGCAGACCACGAACCCTGTAAATTGTTCGAAACGTCGGAATGAAGTTAAAATTAGTTAATAACGCGAGTTTATCCGTTTTCATAGTTTTATTTCATGAGTAATCCTCGCGGTAACCGAAGAAAATATTATACTCTAAATATGCTCAGGAATTCAGCATTAAAATCTTGTGGGTTCCTCGCGATCACCTTGCAATGTATATGGTATACTCTGTCCAACAACCTTTGGCAGTAGAAAAAGGGCAATTTGTCGCCTTTTCACTGCCAAAAGTTGTTACACAAAATTTAACTTCGTAACACAAAAAGTATGACGTAAAATTTTGTTTTCATTAAAGGCCTAACTGCAAATACAACATTTTTGGCACCTAACCATGCTATTCAGTTTAGGACCTAATCGTATTAATTGTATATGAAGGGTCCACGGAAAAAAACATGTCCAGTGTTTAAAAAAATCATGGCATATTCATACCTTATTCTGTTAAAAGTAAGGTGGTTTTTCCTTCTGTAATTTTAATTGACTAGACATGTCATGTTCTTTCCGTGGATCCTTCATATAGGTTGCAATTTACATTAATACTTTAATAATCAGTATATCGTATTAAAGTATTAATGTAAATTGCAACACCTTAGGGTTTATGTAAATTAAACTTTTGTTATGGTTCATGAATGCAAAAAAATAAACAAATAATCTGAATCGCATAAAGGTGCGTTCAATCAAACTAAAAGAGCATTCGCTGTTCTAACCTCCCACTCTACGAAATTCGATCGGTGCACAAAACGTGATTGGTTGATTTCGTAGAACAGGCGCTAGAACAGCGAATGCTCTTTTGGTTTAAACGCACCTTAATAATGACATGTTTGGCGCGTGGTGGCACTGAGAATACATTTGCCACCAAACCAACTCTTCCCGTTGGTGTCGTAAGAGTCGACTAAGGGATCGAAGATTCACTTCATTCATTGAATATTCATTTTCATTCACTGAATGTTCGTTTATAGAAGCTTGATGATGGGCAGCAGCATCATCATAGTGGATACACTACTGCGCTCGCCACCTCGCTTTCCCAGCGTAGCGATTATGGGCATTTACCTCCTAAAGCTGGGTACGCATACCACGCATAGTTAGTAGCAGAGACTTACGTCCACCAGTGGATTGAGACAGGCTGATAAATTGACGTGAAGACTAATGAATATCGTACGGATAAGACATAATTGAATTTTGCTTATGCTTTTTGTTGTAATCAATATAGGCACTCAATAACCGGATTTGCCACCTCGTGGTGTCCGTATCATAATTTTTAATGTTAATGCTTATTGAATAAAAATGTCTACCTTCATATGGTTCCTTTAATTCACTCCAGTCCTCTTTTTAGACATTCTTGAGTTATGTAGGCCATTAGGTACAGTCGAGTGCATTAATATACCTATAGACACATTTGTAAGGGATCAGTATGGAGAAGTGTATATTTCGTAGGATGATTTGATACTTCGAATCTTCACGAAAATCCTAGGGGTTTTGCGAAAACGCGGATAATAGGTTAGGTTAGGTTAGGTTAGTTTGCAAAACCCCTAGGATTTTCGCAAAGATTCGAAGTATCAACCTAGGATTTTCGCGAAGATTCGAAGTATCAAATCATCCTACGACATATATATTAATGCCCTTGACTCTACTGTATTTAATTTATTCGCGCGAAGAGAGGGTAATTTTGAATGTGGTCTCTTGTTAGCAATGTTATACTCGTACCTATACTAGGCTTGGCTATATGATTGGTGCGACATTAAGTCACCGCGAGATAGACTATCTGTCCCTCATTTAGTACCTAATATAGTAAAGAAAATGACGGGAAGTCATCCGTATGCGAAGGGAGTCGCATCGACATACTGTCACACCAATCATTTTTTTTTGTTTAGGAGGAGAAATGCTTTACGCATACCGCCCGGGTGCGGGAGGGGACCCGAGCGGTTATGTGGGACTCCCGTTTGGCTAATGAGGCCTATGGTATACCCACTAAAAAACCCCCCCATATACCACCTCGACGCCTTTTTGGCCGGGTTACGAGAACGCTCTCGCTTACATTCGCAACCCCGCCGGCGGCAGCTGCTTGCTGGCAGCTCCTTCGCGGGTGTCCGAAGACCCTCCACGCTGGGCGCGCCAGATGGTTGGGCGCGCCTCCCTCCTCGGTCTCCATGATGCATTGTGGCGGAGCCTCCCGAGACCGCCACAAGGAGACCGTAGGTGCCGGAAGATTTCCCGGCACCCGGCGGCATATCAGGTTTGTGGTTATGCCGCCGACCACACTTCGCTGCGGCTACAGAGGATAGGGCGAGCGGCAACGACAACACCGACACTCCTCTTCCTCTGCGGTCCACCTCGAGCGGACAGTAAGCGGGTAAATCTTTAAAACTAAGCAGCCGATTTTGAGGCGGTTTTTTTAAAGGTATTTTTAGTAGCAGTATTGGACCCATGCAAAGCCGCGGCGGGTCGCAAGTTTCAGTATAAGTACGAGTACTTCATTGACTGTTGAGCTGATCCTATTAATTCTGGCGAGAAAAATCGTCAATAAATATAAATCGGCCCACATATTGATTGTAAGCGATAAATTTAATTTAATGCGAACACAGGCGGCGCAATCAAAGACATTACGGGGACGATCGACGCCGATTTATTAAGTTAAAGTTTCAATTTGTCAAGATTCTTTTAATCCCAGATTTTAACCGTTCAATTTGGTGTAATCTGTGATGATTACACTGTTTCTACCTACCCTGGCGTAATGCCGAGGCCCCTAACTGACATTGAAATCCATCGTAACTCAACTTTATTTTTGTAATATTTAAACACTTAAAAGAAAATGGGAATTAAACTCAGAGCCTTTTTCTAAAAATTAATAGTTTCGTCAGACATCCAATTACTTTCTAATAAAATTGTATTGATATAAAATGATATGCGCCGCTCTACAATGTTAAACATGTTAAAACAGTTACCTACTGATTATTTTTTATTAAGTCGAGGGTTTTTTCATTAGTACCACTTTGTTTTTATCTGAAAATATTAATAACACGTTGGGTTCGGGCAGGGAACAAAATAACTACAATAATATGGGTAAGGACAGGTGAATTCTTTCATGTACAGGATGTATTTTAAATGGATTTAGTTTTAGTAATACTAATTCGATGGAACCGCATCAGGTCCTTTCTGTCTTCAATGAATCCAGCAATAAATGACGTACGAGGATATACCTACACTTTAGGTAGCTTAGTAACTTACGCCGTCAGTTGGGCATTTTCGCGAGAAGAGATCCAAAAAAAATTTTTTTAAGGTAGGTAAATTTAACGTTTTTCCTACTCAGAATAACGAGTCCTTTCAATCTAGGAGAAAAAAAGTACAAGAAAAAAATGGTCCCACATTTTTCATACATTTTACATGCTCTCCACTTTGTAACCGCCGTACAAAGTGTTTGAAAAACGGTTACGTAATAGAAACAAAAAGTTGGGACACTTTTTTCTTCTAGTAGGATCGAAAGAGCTCGTGATTCTGAGCAGGAAAAACATAAAATTTACCTGTTTCAGAAAAATAAGTTTTTGGATCTCTTCTCGCGAAAATGCCCAGTTACCTACCTACAAGTATATGTCATAATACAGACGTTCATAAACATTTGAAAAATCTGAAATTCGTTTGCCCGTATAATTTTTAAAATTTGCATTTGTTAGAGATAATCCACATTAAAAAATATTTGTTCTTGATAGGGTAAAGAATTTGATTATTGAAAAACGCCCGAGGTTCGACTTCTTATAAACATTAAATTAAAACGTTTACTATTATTATTACTTTGCATTGTGCAATACATTATGAGGAAGGTACAATGTAGTCAGAAGTATGTGTAATAATCTGTAAAGTAAAAGAAATAAATAAACACGCTGTATGTTCAAGGCTGTTATCGAAAACCGTGGACATTTTCGTAAACTCAATACTTAATAAAAGGCGTTTTGCTTCATTAAGCGAATTTAGACCCGAACCAGTTCATTTGAGTACAATCATTCTTTTTACGATAATGTGCCCAACCTTAATGGTAGTTCTTTGTATGCGGCGTGGACCTAATATTGGCTTAAAAAGTCGAAAAAACTCTGAAACTTGTGGATATCTGGAGTAATAGCATTCCGATAAGCAAATTCTTAAGGCTGTTTTCCATTAGTCGCACGTAATTAAAAATATTAAAATTTTCATTAGACTTGGAACGAGAAGCTGTTGGAGTTCATCACAAAATCCATCAAGTTCAAGGAATACCACAGCCGCCCATCATAATTATGTACCTACTTGTATTCTATTTGGTATGAGAAGAAGCGGTAGAAAAAATGGTTCTCTGATGTTGTTATAATAGTATTCATGACATATATTTGTCTTATTCGGATTCTGAAATTGTCCAGTTGGAATTACCCTATAATTCTAAAACCTGGTCGATTTGAAAAAAAAACGAAGCGGTTATCGCCGAAAATATTAACTAAAAGTGTACCTACTTCTCTTGGGAGCTTTATTATTTTTAAATTACCCATTGAACGACAGGTACACTCACATTATAAGATTTCAGTACAATAAAAAAACCATCGTCACTTTACATGGTACCTGATTTTTTTAAAATATATTTCTTCCACTTTGTCGACACGACTAATATACATACCTACCTATTCCAAATTTCTAATACTAATAGACTGAGCTAAGTAAGCTGTGGACAGACAGACAAACTAACGGACACACGGACATGGCGAAACAAGAGTTCCTAGTAGACTAGTGACCCCTAAAACCCGGAACCCTAAAACACAGAAAATTAAGTAGGTACTTTTGATTAATGTTCACTTTAGGTCCATGACTATAACAGTTCACCAACCGATATGAGAATAATAATAAACAAATAAATATCTTGGGACATCTTGCTCAAATCGACTTAGTCCCACGGTAAGGTCAATTAAGGCTTGTGATGTGGGTACCATGGTATGTAATAGTAATAGGTAAATACATATAAATACTTGAATACATACAACAGCCACGACCAAAGAACAAATGTTTGTGATAAATAAATGCAAAAATAATGCTCTCGCCGGGATTTCATCCCGGACCGGAACCTCCAGCTTCGTAGGCAGGGTCACTACTAACTTAACTAGGCTACGGAGGCTGACAAAGAGGAAGGTATCCAGCCATTCTCAAATAATTGGTGAGAAAGCAGCCTAACTTTCGTGACAAACTTGTATCCCTTGCCACAGTGGCCACTGCATACGCAAAACTGACAAGTTTGAGAACCAGTAAGACTGGACGGCTAAGCCATTTGCTACTTGATATTACACGCGAAATTACTTGCGTTTTGCTCGCAAATATTGCGTTATGTTATGCTGAGTATGTAACAGTTTTTTATTTCAGATGATATGCTAACAATTTAAACATTGTGCCTGTTAACTGTCTCACGAGAAGGGAAGATTTCGTTACGTTTGAATACCACGAATGGCTTTAACAAGACAATTATGTAACATAATAAGTATATCTCTGATGATTATAATTTAAAAGATTTGAATTTTTCGTTAAAATTATTTTATGGTCAGTAAAACTGACTAAAAACTGTGTATTGAAATATCGAAGGGGAGGTCCTTAATTTTCTTGCCTTTGGAATTAAGTTTATTACTGTCGCAAATTATTTAATTTATTGAAGTCGATGTTGTATTCACTAGTATTCAGTGTGCCAGTAGAAAATGAAAAAAATGTAAATAAATATGGCAGACTTTAAATATCATTTGTTGTCTATGACATGCTTATCCTGAAACAGGGGCGCTACCGCGAAACACGTAGTTCGTTAATTTCGAGGCTCATCTGTCAAAACGCTACTCGGAAACTCTTTCGTTCTTGATTGCGGCCACGAAGTACGTGAATGTAACGAAGTCGGTCCGTAAACGCTACCACGAAAGGCAATATGCGGAGTTTTTGACAGTACTTACTACGTAAAGAAACGTCAAATATGCCGGCAACTATTGAGCTAACGTCCTTCTTTCGATGATCTCAATGTTGCCGAAACACGCCACTTTTTCATTTTCTCACGACTTTTGTAATAGTAAATAAGTCTTTAATTTTAGTGATTTGTTATGATCTCGAGCTTAGAAAAAAAGAGTAAATATATTGCTTTGCACGTGTTTTAGAAACTTCATTGAAAACTATGTTTCGAAGCGTGATTCACGGTTTTTGTAATTCATCACATGGTAATTATTCGATCATTATGATTATGACATTTATGACCGTTATGACATGATATCGTCATTGTGTCGTTGTCGTATGTGAGTATTGTGCGTTGCTTTCGTTGTTTTCGAGATATTTTTTTCTGTTGTATTTGGTAGGCGTTTTGAATACTAACAACAAGGCGGAATTCGCTGCGTAAGTAGTAAACGTGTTTTAATGAAATACGTCTTATGTTTAGGAGATAGAAAGCACCTAACGAACGGTTTACAATCGCGATATTTAGTTTTAGTAAAATGGCTGCAAGATTGTTCATCTTACAAGAAGCTTTGGATGAAGAAAGAAGGGAACAGGCTGCTCGGAGACGGCATACCCGGGAGACCTCAAAAATTATTCATTTGCCTGACCCAGAGTTCATCAACACCTTTCGGGTCACCCGGCAGGTGTTAGAAACTCTGTGCGCCGATGTGGTGCCCTTGATGCCGCCCCAATGGCATAGCCGTGGAATCGACCCTGTGGATAAGGTAAAACATTTCTGAATGTGTATATATATGGCCAAAAAACTAGCCTAAGTATACTGAACATTGGTGCTGTAATGAGAATGAGACTTAATACCTAACATTTAAAGGTCTATAGTATAGGTTTAGAAGGTTCACATAAGTATGTGATATTAGCTCTAGTGAAAAGGCGGGTGCCTTTCCACAAGAACTAACCTGAATGTATATTCATGATCTGAAATTGGTAATCATAATATTCATAATACCTACACAATCCTTATTATGTTCTTTACCTTTACCACTTAAACCCTACCACTTATAGATGCCATAGATGGGCACATAGGTATTATTGACAAAACAACAATTATTTTTATTAGGTGTAGTGATCATAAAATTGATATAATTTTTTTAATGTTAACATTTTTTTTTACAGATTTTAATATCATGAAAATTTTATGGTAGAGCGATTACCAGGGTGGAGTGGGGCGAGACCAATGGGTGCCGATGTCCCAACAAGCGGTATCAGAGTGCCTAAAAGAAGTTACTACTGCCTTAAACGACCCAACTCTGACACATAGGCATATCCAATTCCCCCAAACACAGGCAGCACGGGGTTCCATTAAAGCAGGGTAAGTACATTAACTTCTTATTTAATTTTACAACAAAAAATTCTATGTGTGCGAGTTGTAAGCAGATAATTAATAAGTAGCAGGGGGGTTTCTCTTGCATTGGAATAAATAGAGATCAGTGGAGTCAATATTATAACAAAAAACTAAAGTAACTAAACATTACAATAAACAAATACTATAAATAGAATACATTTTAATGTTACATGGTTACACCCTAAAATAAAACAACTCAGACATAACTTAATGCCCGTATTCGTAAGAAACTTCTTTTAAACCACATATTCTTGAATTTAACTTGTCAGTGGGGATACTTGTGAAGAGCTAATATGCAAAAGTATGAGGTGGTTTTAGTGACAATGGTGATTGCTTTCCCTTAGAGTATGGTCAAAGGCGCCTAGCCTTGTGAGGGATTGCATATACCTGAGAAAATTGACTGGTGGTTGCTAAGACCGAGTGGCCAAGCGAATCGGCATCAGATCTTGGTCTATTTTTCTTTGGTTTATGATATCCAATATCTATAATTTATACAGTATTAAGTAGTGTGATAACTGGGAAAAAAATAAAAACGCTAATCAAAATATTTACTAATAAAATAGGTAATTTGATTTGAATGTCACAAATAAATAAGATCCAGTAAATAAGAAATTGTATTCAAATGTTATAAGTTCATACATATACACAATTGCGTAATGAACAGTTTCATACAAGAATCTTATTTTGCAGATTTTTCAATTTGGAATCCCGGGAGTGTGTGGCGCAATAGACTGCACCCACGTGGCTCACCACAGACCACATGATTTTGAGGAAAGGTTTTTCAACCGTAAACATTTTCACTTGTTGAACGTACAGATGGTAAATAATATTATTTTATTACCTAGAATACCATACATAACTTCCACTCGACATCAGAAAGGCACAGACTAAGTTCACCTTCAAGCGGATATTATGCAAGAATTCATCTGACAAATTGTGTGATTGATTATTTGCATGGTATTACTTTGTTGGTAGCAGAGATCGTACGATTTCCAGCATTTTTGGTGGAATATGGTATATTATAAAAAGTATTGATGTAAGTGCATAGTATTAGATACATCTTCAAGTATCTAGATATTTTCTTTTTTTTTTTCGAATACAAAAGCCTGCACCATACAAACCTTTATTTTAGCCCAATGGTTGACTGGTAGAGAATGCCTTAAGTCGTTAAGTCCGCCATAAGTACTTTTTTATTGTGCAATAATGTTTAAATAAATAAATATAGGGTGGGCCAGTGATAAATTCACTTTTGTCTCGATCTCCTTTGTTAAAATGCATTTATCATTTGCCCACCTTAAACACATGTATTCTTAATGTATATACAAAACTTTCGAGTACCAAGTGTGGCCTGCAAATACATCATTATTCATCATCATCATCATCATCATCAGCCTATGTTAGTCCAGTGCTAGACGAAGGCCTCTCCTATTAAACTATGCGTATAGACGCATTAGGAGGTAATTGTCCATAATCGCCACGCTGGGCAAGCGGATTGGCGATCGCAGTAATGGGATCGCAGTATGATGACCCTGCTACCCATCATCAATCTTGTAGAATGGTCAGTGATCCTTCAATCCCTTAGTCGGCTCTTACGACACCCACAAGAGGAGTTGGGGTGGTGACAAATGTATTCTTACTGCCGTCACCACACGGCAACATCATTCAACATCATCATTATTACTTCATTCTAATTGGGTACAAAAAAACTGTATCTATTATCTATAGCTATTTATTTCATTATTAATTTGAATATGGTTTGAAAAATAGTCAAAGGAAATAACTATAATTTGAAATTCGGTTTCAGATTTGCGACGACCAAAATCAAATATTAAACGTTGACGCATCGTATGGCGGTGCGTGCCACTCACGACGCGTTTATATGGGACAACAGCGTCATATGCGATCATTTCGCTGAGCTGAGTGGTACTGGCGAGACGGCATACCTTTTAGGTATCGTTTGCTCTAATAATTATTATGGGATAATAGGGTGTTTCATTTTTCAAAATTGTGAAATTTTCTCTGACTTTGCTCACGCCCTAAGTTTCTCTGATATAAAAATGATATATTTCAAATTTTATTGAGATTGGATAACGTTTAGAGGTTGCACACTTTTGAAAGTGGAGCCAAAGCCCCATACATTACGAAAAAAAATACTTTGTTATAAATTCATAAAAAATAATGAACCAACACTAAAATTACTTGGGAAAGTAGATTCTATCGTCAAATATAAAAAAAGGATTTTATTCTTTAAGCACGTGTGTGAATTTACTTTAACCTTAATATGGTATTATTTATAAAGTAACCTAGATCCCGGTTTTTTTTCTTAATTTTAGGCCATAATTGGATGTTTACATATAGTACACTAATCTATTATAGTTATGAATGTAGTAAAACACTGGGAATTAGGTTTTCATAAAAGTGCCCTATAAATATTTTTTAGAATTTATTCCTACTTCCAAAGAATAAGTTCTCATTTTTAATATATTATGACATTAAATTCGACTTGTCCATTCTTTTTTAGTGTTGGTTCATTATATTTGATTAATTTATAAAAAAGTAATTTTTTTCGTAATGTATGGGGCTTTGGCTTTACTTTCAAAAGTGTGCAACCTTTAAACGTTGTCCAATCTCAATAAAATTTTATATATATCATTTTTATATCAGAGAAACTTAGGGCGTGAGTAAAGTCAGGGAAAATATCACAATTTTTTTTTGCCCATACAAAAGTGAAACACCCTATGGAATAAGAACTAATATTAATACATGTAAATACATTTCATGACAATACGAGTGTAGTTAAAATAAGAACGAAACTACATCGATTAGAGCTTACTGCGGACCCTTAACACTGTGGGACAGTACGCCTACAGTCGTTTGCGATTTAGGCTTAACGACGGTTAGTTGAAAGTAGTGTCCCTCAATTTATTAAGAAGTAAATAAACAAATCTCATCTTAATCTATGCAAATATTGCACTGAGAAGTTTGTTTTCCTGCTACGTACGCACGTTCATGTCGCTCCTATTTTTTACGCCACGCGGTTTAGGATTTTGAAGATACACTTTTTAAACTCTCTTAAGTAATTTGATGTTACAAATTTTAGGTGATTCCGGGTATCCCCTGCGGGAGTACCTGATGACCCCAGTTGACGGCGCCGCAGAAGATTCACCGGAAGGCCGTTATAATGAAATTCAAAAGAGAGCGCGGTCTACTATTGAGCGGACGTTCGGTATATTGAAAGGTAACATATATTTGGATTTAAGACACTGGTCTCACCGCGAGCTACTAAGCTATGAACTATGAGCTATAAACATGAACAAAATATATGCACTCCCGTGTAAATAAAAGAGACACGGGAGTGCGTATCTTTTGTTCATATTTATAGCCGATAGTTCATAGCTGAGTAGCTCGCGGTGAGACCAGTGCCTAAAGTATAAGGGGATATAGGTACAGGTCAATTTTGTTTAGTTAATATTCACGTTATTTTATAGATAATCTGCCTCCTGCTGGAGGCTCCGGGTTCGAATCCCAGCGAGGGCATTATTTGTGTATTTATTTATCACAAATATTTGTTTCTTGGTCGTTGCTCCTTATGCATTTAAGTATTTATGTTTAGGTATCTATGTATTATATATTTCGTCGTTTGGTACCCACATCACAAGCCTTCATTGAACCTACCGTGGGATTAGGTCGATTTGTGTAAGATGTCCCAAGATATTTATTTAATTTAGGTCTCAGTCACTGTCAACCAGTATTATCTCGTCGTGTTCAGCGCTAAATTTTGTACGCAATGTTTTTTTCTTAAGTGGGACAGTATGGGAAAGTCGGAAACTATAGAAGATACAGGGAAACTATCTAAGAAAACATAAGGTATTTTTTGGGGAAGACATTTTTGGTGTATTCAAAATTTTGGTCAAGTACGGGTAAATCCTAAAATAGTAGATTACATGTCAAGGCTGTTTAAGTGGGAAATGTCTCGGATGACGTGTAATTGTAGACAAACATGTGATCTGAGGCTTTTGCATATAACGACCGAAGTGTGTATATTATTTTTCTGCTCAACGGAGCCGGCAGGCGGCAACTTTCTTTAACGCAGCGGCCGGCAAAGTTCTGTTTGCCGGCCGGAGGGCAGAAAATATATACTATTGATGATTTTTTTTAACGCAGATTGACGTCATTTCATGCGTAAATCGTTTTATAGTATCGGATAGGAAAAATCTGAACAGTACAAGTTTAAGAAAACTATTTCTCATATTACGTCTACAGTAAGAAGTCTTCTACTGCAAGCAGAAATAATCTATACCGAAGAAGCATTCGTTCCGTCCGTCTGCCGTATAATATTGTCTCGTCTCTCAAAATATGTATATTTTCGTTCCTCTTTAAGGTCGTCGGAGAGGTTTGCTGGCGGCACGGGAGCTCTACTACCGGCCCGACACGGTGGGAGCGATAGTGGTTGCGTGCAGCGTGCTTGGCGGCGCGTATGAAGCCGCTGGAGCTGCAACGCGGCGCTCACGCCGGCCGGCACGCGGCGCCCGCGCACTCGGCGCTGCGCCGCGGCCGCGAGGCGAGGGCGAGGCTGATCGTCAACCTCGGCAGGCAGTAAATGTCGAGAGGCAAATAAATAAATATCATGGGACTATCGTACACGAATCGACCTAGTCCCAAGGAGAGCGAGATTACAGATTAGATTAAAGACACGTTTTCAAGTATTATTTAATGTCAACAGAATGGAGATTATCCGCTAGCTTATTAAATTATTATAAATACCACAATTAAACGAAATTAAACAATAAAACAGTTTATGATGTCACTGGTGCTATGCTTCAGTATACATATATTATTGTTTCTGCACAGTGATAGAAATGAAGTTTGTTTGTACATTGTATTACTTGTACTAAAAATAAATAAATGAACAGTATATGCATAGATTTTTATTTTGAACCTACAAACAACTCTTGTATCTGTCTGTCGCCGCGGGCCGTAATCCGTAATAATAAGTACAGTCAAGGTAGAAGAAATAGATGCGCGTAAATTGCAATACACGACAAAATTATAATAAAGTCGTGGATACATACTTTTGCACTCTGTCCGCATCTATGTTTTTTTACCTTGAATGTACCTTAACACACCATCAAGTATTTTTAACCAACTTCAAAAAAGGAGAAAATTCTCAATTGGCCAGATTTTTTGTATGTAATTTACTCGATACCTCCGAGAATCATGAACAGATTTTCAAAAATCATCAATTTTAAAAGTTAGATTCACCTGTACCGATATTTCTTTATAATACAATTTGATATGTAGGTCCAACTTCTAAAAAAAGGTCAATCGCCGAATCCAGCTCTATTGGGCAGCGTTCGGGAAACAAGAACTTTCTTTTCGTCCGACTCACCTCAGTGACTCAAGATGAGTCTTCAATTAGCGTGGAGTTATAGATGATTTACGGTGCGGAAACGTGGTCCTTCACCATCGAACTCATCTCAAAGTCCCTCGACGAGCTATGGAGAGTGCTAAACTTGGAGAAGGAAATGGACCAAATTCAGAAATGGAAATCCGTATATGAACTGAATTCACCGACATAGTCCTCCGGACTCGGACTAGCAAACTGAAGCATTGGGCACGGGCAGGGCCATCTGATGAAAGCAAAATGTCCTCGAGTGGAGACCATGGTTTGGCAAACGCAGCGTAGGACGTCCACCCACAAGAACAAGACGGACAAACTACTTTATGGAGATTGCCGGGAGACGCTGGCTGCAGGTCCAAGTAGCTTCCAACGGTTACATATGAAGGTCCAGAGAGGAGGCCTATGTTCAATTAAATAGTGGAGGTCTTATGGCTGAGATGATAGTGATGATGATCGAAAATGAAAATTTTTCATCATATCCTAAGTCTTATATAATTATGAAAAAAAAAACATCAATTCTATTTTATTTTAACGTGCACCTATCTACTTTTTTGAGAAATCGTTGAATGAATTGTAAAACTCATTTTAGGTATGTTCTCATAGGAATTTACATAGATAATGATTGATTGGTATGTATTTTAAGGTATTTTTCTTTGAAACTCACTTGGTTTTTAGGATTCCATAATAAGCAAGGAACCCTTATAGTTTCGCTATGTCCGTCTGTCTGTCCGTTCGCAGTTTAGCTCAGTGACCGTTAGTAGGTACTGGTAGTCATTTGCATTTTGGTTAGGTACATATTAGTCATGCAGGCAAAGTGGTGAAATAAAAAAGAAAAAAACTAAAGACAGAAATAAAACAGTTAAGGGAATAATATATGTATATTTTAAAAATGTATTTTTTTATCTTCTTCCATATTTTTTTTCCAATAGTCGACAATAAACAAATAGTAAGCCAGTTTCAATGGAATTTGCTGTCTTTGACACATATCGTGAAACACGTAAATTTATTTTTATATTAATACTAATAAATATCAATAATTTTAACTATACATGTTTGTGAACTTAAGGTTTTAAGTTGGTGATAAGACCAAACTTGTGTTCTGAAAGTGCTTGATTACAATGATTATGAAATATTTTAAATTATGCGCAGTCTTGATCGACGCCTTTCCGTTCTTCTACTGCCTGAAAAGAAAATACGTATAATCATTAGTTACATCAAGAAGTGTGTAATCCACTTCAGGCCATGATGCATATTATGATATTCTTAACACACTTGCGAGCAAAAAATAAAATTTAATACAATATAATATTAAACATTGGAATAAAATTTCTAGGAATATAGGACCTCTCTAACTACTACGATGACAATAACAGGTTTGTTCAGAACTTAGAACCAAGTGATTATCAGTTTTTTAAGGCATCTGGATAAAAGTACATTATACTGATTTATGTCATTTATTTATTGGAAGAGTAATCAGACCGTAATCAGGGACTTAGCTCATTGATAGTATGATTGGGTATGGAGAAATGAGTCATATCTTACTGGATGGTCGCAGTTGCTTTTCTTCTCTGGCCTCGGCTCCTTCGCCATGCACCACCTGCTGTTGTAGTGGAGCAGCATAGAGGTGGTCCATATCCAGCACCACTTCCTCTTCATAGAGCTGCTGCTGCTGTTGTACAGCCTCATGCACCTGAGTAAGTAATTGTTAGTTTGTCCTAGGTATATGTACCTATATAGGCGTCTACAACTATGAATGTAACGTCTCCGATTGTAATAAGCTTCATAATAACTAGAAAAATGTGTATTACGCGATTTTTTTTATATTTTTTATGGGATTTATTTTAAAGACATATGAAAACTAAGATTTAATAAGCTAGAAGACATTTTCAAAATATTTTGATTGATGAGAGTATTGTGGCTGCAGGTAAGTTTTAAATTGTGAAGCAAGGAGTCAATTTAATTTTGTAATCGGAGGCTTTTAAGTGTATTCAAAAAATAAATTAAATATTTCTATGACTGATGACATTGACAGGTCTCTTATAGCAATAGTATTAACAAACAAACGACAAAAGAATTAATAGCTCTTGTGAGTTGTAGTTACTTTACTACTTCTAAGACATAAATCTTACATAGAGAACTTTGCAGGTGCGATGATTAGCATAATGCTAATAACTAGAAATTTCCCAAAAATAAAAACTGAATGAAATGCAATACCTGAAACGGATTAATGAAGGCCTGGATCTGGCGACCGCCAAAACCTTCTCCCATAATTGCCAACACCTGGAGATCTATTTCGTTGAGTTTAGAGGACAACCACCAGTCCCAGTGGCCACACGGTTAAGCTCAGCCGCTCTGCCTTTGGCAGTATATTTTTTATCCGCCCACACCTATTTAAAGAGAAGCCAAGCTACAAACACAAATTCAAAACGAAACTAACCAAGAAGTAAATGAGAGAAAAATGTTTACTGCAATATAAATAATTTTCAAGAAATAAAATCTTAAGTTATGGAAAATAGTATTTTTTACCTTTTGCCATTGTGTGGCATTTTTACTGCCCAATTGAGGCCCATTGAAGGTCTCAGTGAAAGGTCTCAGTCCCATCGCCGTTTGGACTCTGTGCGACCCTCAATAATCTCAATATGCCTGAGGTTGCCTTTCCCCAAATCTGGGTGCTTTGTTAAATAATCACAGGTGATGGTTAACTGGTGGCACGCTGTAAAAAATAAATAAAGACGGAAATTATATGTTATCAAAGTGAGCGAATTTAAAATAAAAAATCTCATTTTAATACGAAATTAAGTACTTAGTGCCTCAGTTTTTATACTTAAGGTTTAATTAATTGTTATACAAGATAATTATAGAGCTTTTCTTACGTTTATAAGCCGAAATCCTATTTTATATTTTAAAACTTTAATCTTTAATGGTGACTGGCGACTGGTTTTGTACTTTTGACAACTTTGACACTTGCGTTCATTTGATGCTTATTTTAACAAGGAACGAAAAAAATCTAATTAAGCGTGAAAATGAGTTAAAGGAGTAGTATTTAGTATCGCATCATATTATCCGTTCATAATTTTAATTTTTAACAATTTCTTTAACCTATTTTATGTTAATTACTACTTTACCGGTTTTTGATCGCAGCGTGTGATGAAAGTGTGATGTCGACTTAACGGTAGTTAACGGAACGTTCATTATTTTCATTCACGTCATAGATTCGTCCGAAAGAAGTAGAATCGAAGTAATTTCATGGTAACGTTTTCAATTCTCTTTCGTTCGATTTTAGTTTCGGACGAGCTTGTTTCGTTCGATGTTCGCGGTAGGGCCCCAGGCTTGTATACACAGATAAAATATAGGGAAGATTCCGTGTATTAAGACATACCTGAACAAACTATTGTCATCCTTTACCATCTCAAGATGTATTCCATAATGAAAAGAGACAAATAAGGTAGCTCTACTTGGTCTTGAATTCTATCAATGACTCCATTTTCTTGAACAATGCTACCAACCTGACTAGATAAAATGTCATTAACTATTAGTGTTGTCCAGTCTTCATGGTATGCTTTTATCGGCAATAATAATATTTTTACCAAATTAGGTAGCGAATACAGTAGGAATAAACCTTATTTCCTACTCAGAATCACCATCTTCTGCGATCCTTAATATATGTCATGATTTCTAAATCTACATTTTAGGATAAAAATAAAATCACAAAATTAATGAAATTTTATCTTTAATTCAAATGTCAATTGTCATAAGAAGTGTTCTGTCTAAAACGTATGCCACTAGTTGGCGCCACATAGCGATAAGGTTTCGCTAAGAAACAATTATCTTGCCTCAAAGAAAAACTAACTAGAAGGTCATTTTATTTTTTTACATAATTTTATTAACCCGTACAAATCTTAGAATTTAGACAAGTTTCTGGACCTGACGCCTCAGTGCTGCCGCCCTGGTGAACGGCATTTCAGAAAACCCTCATTATAACATGTTTTATGGAACTTATCATCCCTTAAAGCATACCTAACAATTTTCGTATGATGGCTTCCTTGTAATTAATCACATGTGTGTCATTATTAAACTAAACTTAATTTACTTTCTGGTTGACATGACATTGGATGATTACCAAATATGGTGGGTACTACGTCAGAATGTAATCACTTATGCGCGTACCCTTGCCTGAAACAACAGCTTCAAAATGTGCGGAGCATATATTTGAATACTTTTTAGGGAACCAGTCGTCTGCCTTTTTGATATTTTTGACCCATAATAGCCTTTGTTCAGTGTCCTGTGGCAACCTGTTGGAAATTAAAAACATCGATTCATTTTCTGAGTTGGTTATCAATACATTTATCGATATCACGATCGGTCTCTTAGGTACAACACTATGCGATACAAATATTTGAATCCCACTATTTAAAAATTACATTACGAAGGCAAATACGAATGGTTAATTCACAAAACTACACACATGTATCCGGCAACAAATATTGAATAAGATTTTCAGTTACTTTTACCTTAATAAGGTTTGAAATCTTAAAATTCAAGTCAAAACCAAATTACGGGTGAAACGTAATGTCTTTATTTTGTTCATTCAGGTAACCCTGGCGGTTTTTACACCCTGGAACCACACAAGTCATCACTTGTATCACATTCCGTGCACTTATCGAACAGAAATATACATGAAAAGCTTTATTTTAATCACTTTTACTATTTGCGGTTTAGGTGCACTAGTATACCCAAACAAAGATCGTTGACAGGCATTGCCGGCGTCACCCACAGATAATAATAGACTCGGTCTATAAATTTATATGTCTATGCTTGTATATTTATTTTTATAGATAGTTCCACGAGAGTTGAGGTCACGCACACATCAACATGTCATGTAAACACACAGGGAATTTGAAATTAGTGTTCTTTTTTCGTACTGACAGCAAACCCAATTGCAACTGTAAGATTGACCAAAAAGTTTATGCAAGGGATTTTCTTCAATATTTTGACGCAAGTCATTCATTCAATCACTAAATTTTTTTTCTCTCCACTTCTTCGCTTTCACCTCGACTCTGGTGAAATTACTTAGAACTACAATGTATGTGAACTCAAGGTTTTAAGTTTAAGTTGGTAAATAACGAAGATTGTGTGCAGAAAATGCGTGAATACGAAATAATGCAAGTTTTTAGGTTGGTTTACATGTGTTTCTTTTTCTATTGGCGTACGGAATAAAACAAAATGTAAGTCGTTATTTGAAGTAGTTATGTTGATGTGACAGCAATAGGAAATAAATCAAGCAATACAAAAATAAAACCATTTATTCATACAACAATATTTTCTAAATTGCTTTGTAAAAAACAAAGTACGAAAATATTAAATTCTTCTAACCTACTTATATCTTACACACCTATTCTATATAATCATCAACAACTGTTTAAAAAATAGTAACATCCAATAAATATTTGAGCCTCTAAACCGTACCAAGCACCAAAAACATTCGTAAAAAAATATTATACATAGTTAAGGTCTTATTTTCTTTGATATTTTTATACTACTTGTTTATGTTTCCCATGTTTTATTTATTGTTACGTTGTATTTTTTTATATAAATATGTAATAAATTGATTTAGCTCCAAGGAAAAGTCTATCAAATTAAGGCCTTAACGAAGTACAATTTTTTTAAATCCATCTAAATACCCCTCTTGGAGCCACTAGGCATAACATATAATTTAATTGCACAACCGGCCGGTCATTGTATAATATACATCATTATCAACAAAATATATAACTAAGGTTAATAAAAAAATCTTACAGATATGTTTATGACAATTCCCAGTTAGGAGTTAAAATATATTTTGTTTAATATTATGGTTAAACATGAACATACAATTACATCAATGGTGGGCTGTATGATTAAAACCTAATATTTATACAATTGCCATGAATATTTTTTAAAATGTTCGTAAAATGTCGTAGCATTGAGGTAAAATTGGAGTTTAACCTTTATTTAGGTTACTAACTATGCGTTTATTTTATAGTTTTTAGTAAAACAAAACAAAGTAAAAATCAAACTTCCGTAAAATAATGAAATGAAAAATGATGAATCACTTACAACAACAACAACAACACTATCACTATTTACATTTACATAATTGAGTATTCTGTACATGGTTGTGTCACAGACAAGTAAACAATAATTACTAAAAGCCTCTTAAACAATAGTTGTCTAAATTAGGCTCATTAAATACGATACATTCAGCGAGGCCCTTGTCCTGTCGATATACTTCGTATTGCGTTGGAAACTCGCTAATATTGTTACCTGTATTGAACTCAACAAATAAAGAGGCTAGCAATCATTGTTATTTACTTATCTCTAGTTCTAATTAACATTCAACAGAGTGAACGAACGGGGGGTCATCCAATTTTGTAATGGAGGCGGCAGAGGCGCGCCCGTCGCGACCCGCTATTATCGAAATGACACTTCTATGCTCCGAGTCACTGTCTCCACTTAAAATTATATTCGTCTCACCCATGAACCCTGAGTCAATCTGTTCTTGACTTGGTATCCTTTTCTGTCCTTCGTAACTGTACATTCCTAACTCAGCCAGCATTTGTTTGGATTCATCAAAGTTACCAAAGAAAACGGAATCTGTCTCAACACTTTCCCCTCCAGACTCACTTCGACCGTCGCAGAGCGATTCTAAATCATCAGTATCAGATTCAATTTGTAGTGGCGGTGTCTTATTAGTTACAGTTATAGATGGCAGCATTGTGTGTTCAGGTACAACAGTTTTTGGCGGCCGCAGTTGCATCAAGTATCTGGCTCTGCGCTTGGATTCGTTCGAGTCTGTACTCATGTATCCAGAGTCTTCGGTTTTGTAAAGTTTTCTCAGATCAGTTCTGCGTGATCTGGTTCTGGGCAGCCTGCGTCCCGAGCGACGGGCGTTAAGGTTCTCGGCTCTTGAATAAGGCGGGAATCTATCCCTCTCTTCTAAAGCTCTTCGTCTCTCACCCGGTGGACTTTCTCGAGTTGGAGTGGAAAATTTAGGAGATAGATTTTGCTGTCGCTGTTTAGGAGGCACTGGTGGCCTTATTTCTTGCACATTGACTTGTCTTATCAGATCAGGAGTCTTTAGAGCAGCCACAAATCGGGATACCTCCTCACTTCCATAAGGTACACTACCTCGTCTTTCATAGAATGACAAGCGTAATGAATCGTCTTGTACTTTTGTTTTAGCTTCATAGATTTGTCTCAAGCTACCGATATTTCTCGTGAATCCAATATCCGGAGACTTCCTCTCCTCACTGTCTATTTCCGTAGATTTGTGTTTGAAGCTGCCTCCAGATTTCAAAAGAATCTTATCTACGCGTTTCTTTACCTCTCGTCTAGGCTTTCTATCTAGTGTATCGGGATCGAATTCTTCATTCAAGTTACGCCTGTTCTCCACTGGAGAGCCACTGACTTTAATAGTCAGTGCACCAGGTGTAGGTAAGTTATTATACAATGGTTCCATGGTATTTATAAAGACTTCGCTCACTGGTAGACTTCGATTTTCATATTCGGAATTTACCGAGGTTGTACTTGATCCTTGAAAACCTTCAACTGCTTTCCTCACATCGCGCCAGCTTTGTGACAATCTCTGTTTTGGCGTGGGAATATTTAGCTGGTATGGTGTTATATCTTTCATGGATATTTCAGGACCACACGCTAAAGAAAACCTTCGCTTTTTCAGTAGATTTTTTCGCTCCAAACTGTCAAAATTAATAAACGGCTCACGCCGTCTCATTTCTAACAAATTATCGTCACTGAAATAATGCGAGTCAGCGGCTAAAACCGGAATAACAATTTTGGGTGCGGTTTTTATTTCTTCTGTAGTCTCTCCTCTACGACATTGATTTAATTCCTGTATTACCGCTCGCATTTTGGCCTTTACTTCTGGAGCGACAGGTTCTTCTTCATCTTTTGGGATTGGTGGTGGCATATCTGGAGGTGGAGGCGGTGGCGGTAATCTTTTCCGGACACGTCGAGTAGCGTGACTCGATGGACTTCGTTTATCAAGAGTAACCATTGATGGAGCTTTAACTTTTGGTTCTGTGTTTGTACTGCTATTATCACCTTTCGTACTTATTCTTTGATCTGATCCCCGTCTAATTTG
Source organism: Thaumatotibia leucotreta (assembly GCA_025490895.1). Lineage (NCBI taxonomy): Eukaryota > Metazoa > Arthropoda > Insecta > Lepidoptera > Tortricidae > Thaumatotibia > Thaumatotibia leucotreta. Next base: position 1,235,840 of record JALPQI010000005.1, on the reverse strand, counting down.
TTTTCTACTATCTACGTGTACGTGAGGAATGGCGTGTAAAACTTCTTGTAAATTTGTCTCCGTTATGTTGATAGGTTTTGGCACTTCAATCCTGATTGGCTCGGGGCTTTGTCGAGATGGTTCTGGATTTTTAGGTTCATTAACTCTCGGAGTTCCACTGACCTTGGCGACCGCTACTGGTTTCACAGACTTCGTTGTCTTGGGTGGCAATGGCACATCATCTAACCATTTCCGCACAATCTTTTGCTTGTAATCATCACTTACACATGTTTTGCATGAGTTAGAACGAACCAAATCCACTTTGGCTTTCTGTTCTCTATCACTGCTGTCGCATCCTGGACATCCACCGCAGTGGATAGCTCGTCGACTATTTTCGCGTTTCAAGCTTATGGCGCTGAATCGTCGTCCACGTCTCGCGCATGGAATATCCCAGCCTAAGTCAATAGTATGATACAATTCTTCTTCTGGGATATCTGACAAAATCGGAATAAATCTCTTTGACGTCATTTTCTCTTTGGCGATAGACATGACCTCTCGAATCTTCACGAGGAATTCCAGAGCGGCAGGGGGTGGATTCTGAAATAACAAATTAAATGTTTTACTTGAGATTATATGCCTACCAATGTCAGTTACGATTTATATACAACAATAATAATTGACCGCTTACCTTTAAATGTTCGATTTCAAAAAACACTGGATTGAAGTACAACTTTCTTCTAATGGCAGGCTCGCCATTGGATTGCGGTTGTTGATTTGCTGCATTCTCTACTCGATAGTCTACAATAGACAAGTCTGAATGTGGAGCTCGCTCGAGGGTATCTGGAGAGGCAGAGCGCCTTTGCAGTCTTTCTGTCAGGCGCTCCGGTGTGGATGTGGCCCGCACTGAGGGTCGAGCTGGCTTCTTCTTCAGACGACTGTTGTGTACCATCGCTGAGACCACGTTTGGATTCATTTTCTGGAACTAATGTAAAGATACGTTACTATTTATTAAATCATAATTTTTACATATCGTCTTTACTTTGAAGGCGGCTTGCATGAAAATACCTATGAATCTTATCTAGGCCTATCAGGAAAACGAAAAATATTTACGAATATTTCGGCTTCTCGAAATAATGAATGAAAATAATTACCTTCTGCGAACTGTACGAGTCCATGGTTTCTTCAGTGCGTTCACTGACGTCCGATAATCCTGCATCATTCAGGAAATCTCCGTCCAATTTCATCAAGGGATTTGTTTTCATTCTCTGGAAATAAAATGTCAGGTAAGATACAAGTAGTTTCTGAAGTGGGTTACTTACAGCAAATATTTTAACTATAAGTAGGTAAAATTAGTTAGTATTCAGTTAGGCGAGACTTTAGACATGAATGCTACTTACCATGCTATCCAACCCTATTCTAGAATCTAACGTAGAACCATTATCAGTGGACATTGTTGATGAGAAGTTCATTTCAGGGTCCTTCTCCTTCCTTTTCTGCCTCTGTTTGTAATGAACGTAGAAAACAATTCCTGCTGCGTACACGAAGACCAGCATTAGGACACAAACTCCGATGGCTAAGGATTCTAGAACGCTTAAACCTTGGCTTTGTGTCGTCGTCGGCTCTGCTGTTACGATTTCTCCAGCATGAAAGGGTATCGAACGAACGTCTGAAAAAAGTGAGAAAATAATTATGTGTGAGGACACCGCTGCCCGTTGCGCTAAGCATTATTTCTATAGAAGAACTTTTGAATCTTATAGCAATAGGTTCGTGCATGGATGCAAAAATAAAGGCAGAACATCTCTTTTTTGTTTCTATTTAAATATTACTCCATCTCGAAGTAAAAACCAAAGATTTAACAGCTTTGTACGTCGAATTCTGAATTTTTAGTCAATATTGAACTTTGACGTTGTATTTCGAAATTAAAGTCTAACTAAGTGACTTCTGTTCTTTTCAGAAAATTACTAACCGATGTTGTGTGAAGGACCTGCCACATGAAAGGCAGGGCAGGAGGCAGCCAGTCGGGATGGTGTTGGTGCCGAGCACAGTACGTGGACGGCTACCAGACGGCCTTCCAGACGATTGTGAAGTGTCGTCGACCAGCGCCACTGCGAATGATAAACTTACTAACCGATGTTGTGTGAAGCGCCTGCCACACGGAAGGCAGCGCAGGAAGCAGCCAGTCGGATTGGTGTTAGTGCCGAGTACAGCACGTGGACAGCTACCAGACGGCCTTCCAGACGATTGTGAAGCGTCGTCGACCCTCGCCACTGGGAATGATAAACTTACTAACCGATGTTATGTGAAGCGCCTGCCACACGGAAGGCAGCGCAGGAAGCAGCTAGTCGGGTTGGCGTTGGTGCCGAGCACAGCACGTGGACAGCTACCAGACGACCCTTCAAACGATTGTGAAGTGTCGTCGACCAGCGCCACTGCGAATGATACACTTACTAACCGATGTTGTGTGAAGCGCCTGCCATACGAAAGGCAGGGCAGGAGGCAGCTAGTCGGGTTGGCGTGGGTGCCGAGCACAGCACGTGGACAGCTACCAGACGGCCTTCCAGACGATTGTGAAGTGTCGTCGACCAGCGCCTCTGCGAATAATAAACTTACTAACCGATGTTGTGTGAAGCGCCTGCCACACGGAAGGCAGCGCAGGAGGCAGCCAGACGATTGTGAAGTGTCGTCGACCAGCGCCACTGCGAATGATAAACTTACTAACCGATGTTGTGTGAAGCGCCTGCCACACGGAAGGCAGCGCAGGAAGCAGCCAGTCGGGTTGGCGTTGGCGCTGAGCACAGCACGTGGACAGCTACCAGACGGCCTTCCAGACGATTGTGAAGCGTCGTCGACCCTCGCCACTGGGAATCGAAAACATTTTAAGACTACCTACAGAATAAAACTCGATGTCACATTCTAAAGTAGGTATGACAGGGTAGGTAAAGTCAATTTCAAATACGAAGGCCTCTGTTTTAAGTGCCTCTTAGTTAGCAGTGGCACTTTTCTCGGACTTCTGGCGTGTAAGTTCGCTTCGATAAGTCTCCGTCTAACAGTAGAACTACTCACAGTTAAGTTCAAAGAATTTCTAATGTGTTTTGAAGACAGGAATGGTTGTTGACTCGATAGACGTGCAATTCTTGACTATCAATAGACGTGCAATTCTTGACTATTATAGGATCAGTGGTAACAAAAGATACCTGGCAATATCCTTTTGTGGCGTGATATTTTATGCATACATCGGTGTATGACACGTTCCAAATTGTAGTGGACCAATTAAATGACAAATGTTTCGAGTGGCATGGGACCTTCGTATTTGAAATGGACTATGTCTTAAACCGGGGCAGGATTGTAACTCGCGACACGAACCGTGGAATTCCTTACTTAGCCCTTCGCGTGGCAGACACCGGTCGGCACTTTTCGTCTTAGCTGGCGGTGTCCCGCTCACTCCAGGAAAAAAAACTCCGTAAAATGGCAGTGGCCGGCTGCGGTACCAAATTAGAGGTACTCAGTTTTGAAGTGAAAATAAATACCTAAGCCTGTATTTGCACTGTTCTAACACGTAGCAATCGAAATTGATAAACAGAGATGACGAGCAGGTGCTCAGAAACGTCAGCAAAGCTTTACTTTCTTAGACACTTCACTCTGTAAGTTTGGTTGCACGATGGTGTTTGGATGTACAAAACGTGGGAGTGTTTCATTCGTTTTTTACTATTTAAAGTGGTATTTCGAAGAGAAATTTGTGAAAATAAGATGACTGGGTAACTAATACATATAATTCTTAGACATTATTTGTGTTCTGACTAGGTTTTCATTAATAAAAAACGATATTCATCAGGTGCTTTGGATTCGCTTGTTGACATACGCGCCAAACAAATCATATTTTGACGCCAAATATCAACATAATTATTTAAACTATGGGAAAAGTAGATTAATCAGTTCACAATTAGGTTAATTCTAGTTGCAAATTGATGCAAATAAAACACAATTCGACGAAATATTCAAATAAATCACACTCGGCACTAAACGGTCAGGAACGGGACGCTTGCCAGCTTGGCCAATATCAACCGCGGTCGCCATTTTGTTCGGTAACTTCATAATATGGATAAGACTTGATTTGAGTATAAAGGTAAGAGATATTTTATTCTGACGGATATATTTACCTGGCGAATGAAAAATCGGCCCTAAGTTGGTGGTAAAGTACGAGTAAAAACAATATAAAATCAACTTTTGGTACTACTGCCTTACGTTACGTACAAATTACATTATAAAAAAACCAATACCGCTGCGGGAATTTGCCAGACAATTTGCACTAAAATAGTCGTATCCATACTATGATAGTCGCTCTTAGGTGTCTTCTGGGTAGAAATTCCTTATTTTCTTTCCTGATTTTTCAAATATTTTTGTATTATACCAGGTTTTGCTTTTCTTACATTCTTTTGTAAATGTAGTCTAGTTTTAGGAAACAAATCCTTAATCTAAAACGATGATTATTTGTGACAGTCATAGGTCGTTGGTTGCTTGTATCTATTTCATGTCGTTTTTTTTGGGGTTACATTTTATTGCTTATAGCTTAAAAAGTATACATTTCTTGAAAATGATTGTTTGCAAAAGTAAGAGATTATAAACCAATCTCACAAATAAATATAAAACACGGGTCACTTGATCCACACTTTTCTCTGAAACAAGCTTGTAAAATGAGCTATTTTATACTGATCGGTGCGGCGGCTCTCGCTAGGGCCAATATTTGTGAACCTTCTACTTGTAAAAAAATGTTTGATGTGATGTGTTTATTTCAGTTATTTTTCATAAATAGTGTATATAGTTGTACACCAACACATTTTATTACCAAAATATTGCATAATTTTTGAATTATGGAATGTACCGAAAAGTGGGGAAAATCTTTTATCTCTAACTTTAACGTTCTATAATATTCTATTTCTAGACTTTAAGCCTAATGTTTGCTTAGGATCTGGTAGCATATTTTGTCGTGATTAAAATGCTATGCAATATGTGAATCAATTACATACAAAAAAGGAGTGTAATTGCAGTTTTTCTAAAATGCTATAACTGAAGCAAAGTGTCTCGCCAAACCCCTGCCAGCCAACGGAAACGTTGCAAAAAATGGTCTGCCAGCCGACTTCATTTTATTTCTGTCCCGGAGCAGGACACCGCCACGCGAAGGGTTAGACGTAATGTATGATCTTTTATTTACCTTCTCAAATTGTATATGAGAACATAAACTTCAAATTACCGAAACCTGAAGTAGAAATCATTCCCGATCCATCCACTATACTAGTGACTCAAGAAATCGAAAATTCACCAAAATGTATCTGCCATGTAACTGATTGATTTGTTTCATATTATTTACATTTATTAGGTCCTTTATATTTCCTCGTTTTATAATTCATTTAATAAGTGAACCACAAAAGCTAAGGCGAAAGAATTTAACAGAACGCGCTGGTAAATATTTGAAAGTGTGAAGATGATATCGGAGGAAATTTCGTTCCTTTTCGGGCGGCTTCACCCACCATTGATGGCATCAATCGGACAGCGGTCAGAACGCCGGGTGTTGAAACGCCGATGAACTTTCAGATAAACGCAAAGGCGTCAAGGAGCAATTTGTACAATCCTTCCAAATATACCGCGTTTAGATGTCTACACGATGATAGCATATATGACCGTATCAGGAATTCTTGGCATCGCTTTCCGCACATTGGTCTTGCAAACCAACCAGCTAAACTAAATTTTCTTAAACTATAGGGTGGGCCAGTGATAAATGCATTTTAACAAAGGAGGTCGAGACAAAAGTGAATTTATCACTGGCCCACCCTATACTAGGCACTAGGAGTATGGGTAATTTTCTTCCGGATTTCCTCCACTTTTTTGTCAGTGGACTTTGATTCTAGGGTATATGGCGCTGCATTTTTTAGAGAATATCATTAGATTCATTAGCATTAGTCGGACTCTGAATGTTGCGATGCATATTTTTCGCTTCTTAAAATAGCTTAAATAAGCCTAGGGTTGTACGCCGATTTTTTTAGGCCTAGGCCTAAGCCATTAATTTAGAGGTGCTTAGTTATAGGTAATCGGAACAAGTACCAGAAAAATGGTTCCATACATTTTGGTCAACCTATCTTAGCACATTCTAATGGAAGTGTCGGTTTTTTTCTCGAGTTTTCATATTTGATCCCATAGTAAAAGTTATTCGAAATCATTAATAGATTCATGTTGTATCGCCATTTTTGTAATACCCTGTAGAGCTAAAACATTCCGAGTTCCGCTAGTGTTCCAACGTGTAGGTATAATACTAGTATGTTCATCTTTTTTGCTTTGATATAAAAGTGACTGTATTTTCGCCTTTTTCTATATTGTAATCATAGAGAATCAATAAAGGCTTTTTATTTTATTTATTTTCGCCTGGACATGCTAAGCACTGTAGAATAAGAATCTCAAGACACATGAAAATCAACGGGTAGGCATCAAACGTATGTTTGCGGTTTTTCGGCCACATAAGTGATACTAAACGACTACGATGACATTAATCTTACAAAGTTATTAATTGCAACAGGTTTTATGTGGACTACGGTTTTTGCGGCATATTTTTGAGTGTTTTATTGACTTTAGATTTGATCATGAAAACATGCGTTACGTAACTTTTCGTGTAGCTAATAGTTTATTTTTCGTACGCGTATGTATACTCCGCTTTTCATTTGTTATACTTTTATTTATGTTATTGTATTATATGACTGTATAACACAGAATTAATAAATCAAATAGAAATATGCTGAGTGGAATAGGCCTTCTAATTATTTCTGTACCTATTGCTGTTTTTATTTCTAACCATTTTTTTTTCATCATCAGCCCACAGTCGTCCACTGCTGTACATGGGCCTTCCCCAATTAGTAATTAATTTACTAGAGTCAAATTTGTATCATGCTAAATATACTTGAAACCAGTCTTCTTGTTGGTCAATTTACTTAGGTATATAATCTATTAATTTAATGTAGAATAAGAATAATATTGGCTATGTAGGTATGTATTTAAGCCCCGGTACCTAAGCATACGATATATCCTATAATACATACTTGAGACACAAATCTGTACACATTACATATGTATGTAGTTATGTAGGTACGTACAACAAATTTCGTGAACAAAAAAAATGTTTTTAAAACAGATCTTTTTTACGCTTGATTTCAAAAACTCTGAAACTATATGCGGTGTCTGGAAATAACTTAACATTTCATACATAGACATACATATTATCCCTATACATTTTTTTTTCAAAACTGTACCTACAATTCATATAGGTATATATTCATATATTTTGTGTAAGATGTCCCAAGATATTTATTTATTTATTTATTTATTTATTTTATTTATATATATAAATTAAATGTAACTAATCTAACTAGCCTAACCTATATCAAAGATTGGCCCTTGTGGCATTGTACCGAGGATGCTAGCGGCATTTCCTCGCTGCATCTCAATACTGATACATAATAACTAATATTACTCCATCCACTTATAAAAACATCCAACGTAGCAATCTTTAGAAACCCGAACTGTGTAATCCACATACCGATACGAATAATCTCTCGTACTATAATCCGGATCATAAAGACGATATTACCGTTTATCAGCATTTTACCGATCTCGTTTATATCACTGTGACTTTTATTATGCCTCTGCGGTAGGGTTGCCAACCGTGCTATATTACCTATACATGGTGCCCATGAGGAAGGGGAACAGTTAAATAGCATATTCCTGATCCTATTTTAAGACTAAAATGTCATTTATATGTACTTTTCTGAATTTCCCCTAGTTTCAGAGTTATTACTATCTACCTAATTGAAAAAAATATACTTATGTTTTATTGTTACTCACTACAAAAGTCCTTTTTAATGGCGTTGATGCCATTATGGACAATAGTCTTACTATCCTCATTGATAGATGTCAAAAAGTGAGAAATAAAACCTTTCAAATTGAGGTTTTTAGAAAAAAAACTTATAACCAATTTTATGTGCTAGTTTTATAAATAAAATTTACGTTTTATATGAAAATACATTCAAAAATTGTAAGAAGAATAAAAAAAAATAGTTTGTTCCAAACTTTCCTCATGTGTAGTAATTTTTGTTTTCTTTCTTTTGGCCTCAGTGCGTGATTAAAATTATTCCGTCTCCTCATGGGCACCTTGTATAGTATTGTACTATATTTCGTCTCTCTGTACTATATACTGTTGAAGAAAAATATAGTACGCAAAAATACTATATTTTTTGGGGGTCCGGGTCACACTAATTGTATCATATACGAGTATGCTGCTGATGGGGATTAAAAGCTCCAAATTTCTAGAATGACTCCTCGCTACTCAGTCAAAAGTAGTCTTATGCAATAGAAAAATAAAAACTTGACAAAAAGTACTATATTTTATTACAATGTAGGTACTATTATGTTTTCGCGTGTTTTTTAGAAAATGATTCATAATTATTTTCGTTATCTTGTTTCATATACCACTCTGTCACGCTTTTAGTTACTGTTTCGACTAAGTAAATAAAAAAAATCCCGTGCACTTTTATTTTTTTTCACGCTAGATTTTAATCATAACATAAGAAATTGAAAACAAAACATCGTCTCATACAAAAATCACCACAGTGTCACGTTTTTTAGGGACACAAAATAAGACAACGAAAAGAATTTTGACCCAAGTACTATAAATGTCTTAAAAATAATTGGTAACCCTACTCTTCGGCCTTGTCGATGATCGGGACTGGTTTTGAGGAAAATCAGCGACAATTCGACGACCACGTAATTTTTGTTTATTTATATTTCGTCGCTATGCTTAGTTGCATACTCAACATCAGATCTACCGCAGTCAATTCATGGAAATCTCGCCTTTCTCTCACTCGGAATACGGGTGTTTCTTCTATCTAGTGAGAGTAGCAGACACGATATTGGTGAAGTACAGCGCCAATTTATTGTAATACAAGTTTAATCTGTACCGAACTGGTCTGTACGATAGGTACCTGATTATATCAGATAAAAGGTACACGACTACTGTTTTCCTTTTTATCGGGCTCATATTTTCACATATTGAGCCCACTCTTTATTAAGCAGGCATTTTTTAGGATAAGATGTATTTTCGCCGATTTACGCTACCTACTTTAGGTACTATCTACAGAGTTAGGTACATAAGTAAATTAACTACCAAAACTACTAACTAAAATTTCAAATTGTTTTATTGATGTACTAATTAAAAAAAATCGGTAGGAAACAAAATAATGACATAAAAACCCTATAGATAGTTAGGACACAATTTTGGCCAAATTGCACATATTTCAAAGTTATGTAGGTATCTAATTTGAACGGTTAAATTCATGCGTATTTAGTCAAAACAGGCAACATGTTTCAGTATTCAGTATATTTATTGCTTCCACAGGAAATACATGATGATACATGTACTAATTGCGTAGAACCTAAGGGCTCCATTATCAAGCAATGAGCCTGTATAGACAAAATACACGTGAGTTTAACCGTTTAATTATATTTAGGTATTGTCTCAGGAAATCTCACCTGCAAAAAAGTACTGCCCTCATCCCGATATAATCCAAAAGGCACATCGTTGTCGAGGAGATCGCGCAGAGTCACCCATCCGGACGGGGAGAGGTACTGCGCACTCGTTACTGCGCACACCGCGTCTTCCACGTCTGAAACAGAAGGAGTATTTCAGCAACTCTGACAACTCCGGTATGGTCTAGTGGCTAGGATACCTGGCTCTCACCCAGGAGGCTCGGGTTCGATTCCCGGTACCGGAATTCACTTTTGTTAGATTTTGACAAGTATAAGTTATTAAAGCTCTAATTTGAAATGGTTGCCAAAATTGGCTATGTAAAATTTTCTGATGGTATGAATATTATATTTTTCCCTGATAGCCGTCGTCTTAAGATTCAAGAAAATGCGGCTCTTTTATTTTTATTTCCTATAATTTGTTAATTCAAGACAATGGCCATCAGGGAAAAATATAATATTCATACATTCGGAAAACTTTACATAGCCAATTCTGTATCTTTCGGCTTCTTAAATAGTTTTGACTTTTTAATTAGTATATTACAATATTTATTTGTCCATAGAAGATAAGATAAGATAAGATATATTTATTTGCAGAAAAAGGGTTAGTTACATGTCTTAATATTAAGATATAGTTCCACCTTTTCCAGCTGTCTTCATACAGCATGCAAATGTATTTAGAGTAGAATTCAGTAATGTATTATACTCAATTTAAACAAGTTAACAACTTAATTTACTAATATACATAATACAATGAAAGTCTGCGGATAGCCAATCCAGGAAGTAAGGCATTAAATCCAAAACCACTTACTTACCCGTAAAAACAATTTCTTTCGAAGGATACATGATCTGTCCCTTCATCGGCAGAAACACCAGCGGGATCTGCGGCTTCGTCGCGCCGCGGCCGAAGCTCGCCATCACGCATTCTAGAAAAATATATTTTGCAAAGTTTTGTTTCCTTATATCAAACACAAGTCTATCCAAATTACAAGCTTATATCGCTGAGCATCCATCTCTCAAGAATCTGGCACCGTCATGCGTGAGTTTCTTCCATGAGAATCATCTCACTCATTGATAAATAAATGTCTTGGGATATCGGTACCAAGCTACGATATACCTATATTATAATTGTAGATATATACTTACATCATTATAAATATTTAAATATATGTATTGACAGCCACGACCAAGTAACGAATATTTGTGATCAATACACAAATAATACAGTCATAACTTAGACTCAGCGTAGTGGTATAAAACACCTTCTCCACTGAGTCTATTTAAAACGACATACCGTCTTTATGGCCGACGCACGTCCTCTGAACTGGTCATGTCTGGAATATCCTGGCCACACAGGCACACGGAACCCTCGCTCAAGGGCAGAGCGGACCCATGAGGCTCTTTCATACACGTGACATAAGACACCATCTACACTGAGTCTATTTAAAACGACATACCGTCTATATGGCCGACGCACGTCCTCTGAACTGGTCAGGTCTGGAGTATCCTGGCCACACGCCTGTGAGCCTGTGCCTACACGGAACCCTCACTCAAAGGCAAAGCGGTGCCATGAGGCTCTTTCATACACGTGACATAAGACACCATCTACACTGAGTCTACTTAAAACCACGTACCGTCTATATGACCGACACACGTCCTCTGGTCTTCACGGAACGCGGGAGTATCCTGGCCACACTGACAGACACAACCTTCGCCGCCCATTGACAGCGCGGTGCCGTGCGACTCTTCCATACAACGCGTCATACCACAGTCAGAGCCTGGAATGTAAGTGTCATAAGCATAAAATTCGTACATCATTTATGAATGTTAAAGCATTGAGCCATTCTCAAAAAGTTGTACATTTGGATCTCGTCTTCAATATTGGTAGCAAGATCCACCACATTTCCCACAAAGTCCCAGAAAATTTGTATGTAAGTTTCCTTAAGAACGCTCGTACCTACACCTGTAAGTTCTTACGAAAGTTACCTATAGGGACGAAGCTTATACTAAGGAATGAGAGGTGAATATCTCATTCCTTAGTCCCGTCCTTATAACTTACGTAAGAACTCACAGATGTAATCCAGGCCTTATATCGAAGACCTTGATCCAAATGTACAAACTTATTGAGAATTGCTCTGCTGAGGATATAGGACTTTTTATAGTAGTACTTAGTGTCCGTGATTATTGTAACAGGTACCTATTATAATCATAGGCATGTCTGTAAAAAAATATATAAATTATGTTTGATTCACGAAACCAGTTTGAAATTCTATTTTAAGATAAATATGTAAATATTTTCGAAACACATATTACGACCGATACGATATATCACAAAACTGTTCTAAACAAGTGGGTCAAAGTGAAAGTGACACACTTAAGTATAATGCATTAATAAATAAATGTATTTCAAAATATTTTTTCACTTACTGACGAGAGCAAAAGCATCTCCTGTAGCGAATCTAGTGACGTTCGCCAACGCCACCTCTCCGCCAGGCGCGGAAGCGCTGACACCAACCGCCAACAACAGAAGAACCATTAGCGCCATCTCTCTTTGAGTGCACGCAATCAATTCACAAGTACGCTCGCTTAGTCATTTTCTGCTTATCGCTAGGTGGCCTCCGACATTCGGAGTCGCATCTTGCGTGCATTTTTGTTTTTTTTCGTCAGTCATCTTCGTGTTCCAGTCCAATCTATAAAATAAAAATAAAAACATTTGTTACAACTATTAATTCCCTAAAAAACTTTGTAGCATGTAGGTACTAAAGTTCAAAACTATCGATCTACTTTCACAATTTTATTTAAATATACCTACGTAAGTACTAGATATGTACAGCAATTAAAGTACCTACATGATAAATTACAGGTTTTATGATTAAATAAACTAATAGTCCGTAAATAAATATTTGAGTAACCATTGAAACGGAATCCGATCATCCTACCACGTAAGCTGAGAAGCTGACACAAAGTTTTAAACTTTATCCCCATTTATTTTCGGTTAAATATGTATAACGGCTTTTTAATGCTAACGAGCTAGGTAAATAAATAAAATAATATCACATTCGTACCTAATCAATATTCATGCCCAAGAAAAAATCAGTTATCACATACACTACTTTCGAAAACTTATAAAGTTTGTTTACCTTATGAATAATGTATGGTATATTTTAAAAATCATTTGAAACTGTAAGGCACTAAAATAAATTATATCCTAGTTTTTCTAGACTGGCGAATGTGTCTAATCAAGTAGGTAATCAATAGACCGCGCATAATTTGCGCGAAATACCGCAGACATAATAAAAATGTATTTTTCGTGGAAGAACAGTTTTTTTGTAATTTATAAAGTTCAGTGACTTACTTTGAAGGTTCAAGTTGAAAATTTAAAATGCATACTGGAATTAATTGTACCTACACCTACCTAATGTTTTCAAAATTGTAAGTAACTATCTCGTATCTATATCTACCTACTGTCAATGCAATGAGATATAATTTTTTCAATACAGATGATACTAATTCTACGTACTAGTGCGAGAAGTGGTTTATTTCTTGTCAGCTCGAAACTTCGGAGGGCCGTCTGTACTGTACTAAAAAACGTCGTTTGATACACGTGCGAAATTAAGGAAGTTCGTGTTCGTACCGTAACTCGTCATGATTATTATAGAGTTGCGATGATAAGATGTAACCCTATCAAGTTTGGATTCGTCAGACTCGTTATTTTTCTAGACTCTACGCCTAATAAATGATTTAAAAAAATATGGAAGTTCGAATCGAAATGACTAATTCGGTAATAGGTAATTAATACTAAGTAAGTACGATCACTGCCAAGTTTTCCATGGCGATCAATGTATATAAGCATTTATATTCAACAAAGGCTTGTTTTTCGGTAAATTGTAAAACATGCATACAATCCATTATCTAAAAAAATATTTTATCAATAGTCTGATAGCCCTGCAAAAGAGTTCAACGTTATTTCACTGCTCTTAGTATTCTTTTTAAAATTATGTGCGTGTGATATCTTAAAAACAATGATTATCTACGTAGACTAAATAGATAAGAGACAACAGGAAATGATTTTATTACAACACGTTAAAATGTAAAAACCGTGCATCGGAACAAACCCACGCACATTACATTAATAAACATTATTCTGATGCTCAATCCATTCAAACATCGAATGGGATCCCATAAATACAGTTTTATTACAATTTAGTAGTTTAACTCCTACCGCCTTGTTTTAGAAATAGCGGCAACAAAAGATGATAGAAAACGGCCGCGCATACATTAGCGATAATCTCGTCGATTTGTTGTTGAACAGCGATATTTACGACTTGGGTCGCGGGTCGAGCTACTGCATTGTTGTCTTTATTGTTTTATTCTTCGAGCGCTTGACACCTTCACATTAATCAGTGGATACGATTTAATTCATTGATGACAAGATTGATAGTGAATGAGTGTTTGTCATTCATTCAGTGAGATAAATATCTCGTACCGTTGGCTATCTAACAAATTAGTAAACAGACTGATACATTTTATTATTTTTACACATTAAATGCCTTTTTTTAAAATAACAGTCGTGTTTTATTTTTGATGTTTGTTATCTTTATGTAAAGTCAATGCGAGTGAGACTATCAGGAAAGTCCATCTACCAACTGATTTCCACCTAACTCAATAAGACGTGTTCCTAGTTCATACCAACGATTAGGTACCTTAGGTAGGTACCTAATCTAAATAATAGTAGTGGTCACAGAAAGTGCCTTAAACATTACGTGTATACTCGGAAAGTACGAGGGTTGCCTGGTGAAACCCGATAAGTCGAGCAAACCGTTCTTTGAAATACGAACTATATGACACTTATGCGAGGTTGACATTTCAATTAAAAATTATCTTGAATTATCGGGTTTCACCTCGCAATATTATATTTATATTTAACTTAACTAAATATTATTTATTTTATTGCATACTATAATTATTACGAGTATATTCACCTCCACATTTGAATAGATTAGATAGGTTTTTTATTATTTTCTGCTGTAATTAGCAAAATTTTTAGTTATTTTGACTTTACTTGTTACTAACTATTATTAAGCTATTAATTAGTAATATCGTAACCCCGTTTCCCAAAGTTCGAAGACTTTATTTTGTACTTAAATTATGTTTAAAGATCTTGTTTTGCAGTCTGTTATTTTCGATTGAAAAATCGATGATGTGCTTTAAAGCCAAAAAAATCATCATTAATTTAGATGTAAAGTAATCTCCAAATCTTTATCGATTTTAGGGCAGCTCATTAAAGTTTCGTTATTTCATTCAATCCATGACAGCCCATGCAAAGTTTCAATCTAAAAATAATTGATTAACAGCAAGTAGCCATGGTCATTAAGAGGTTAAGAAGTTCAAAACGAGTAATAAACTACAACGGAGCGAAGAGAAGGTAAGCTATAAAAAATAAATAAAATACAATCAGCGGATAAAGTGAACAAAGTTTTGATCGCGATCATAATGCTTTCTTTATATCATAATATGATCTAAGTAAATTCGAAAAAGTGATAGCGATATATATTATGAAGATTATTCAGAAAAAAAAACGCCGACATTGCTGCAATAGACAATTCTTCAGCTTCGTTATAATTTTTTTAATGAAAGTTTGAGACATTTTAGTGCTCTCCTATTAAGTTAGAATAAAACGCAATAAGTGTAATACTTATCCAACTATGAATACACTTAACGAACGGGGATTTAAGAGATTCCAGAAAGCACCTGAATAATTAAGTAAGATTGTTATTTTGTTATTATGAACGAAATTACGTAACTCTTTCAAGTTTTGGGTTTTTAGACTCTCAAAGTAGCTACAGTCGGTACCTACTGAAAGATTTTGAACAATAATTTGTTCCTGCTAGCTTCGTAAGGTGCACATCATCATCATCATCAGCCTATCTCAGTCCACTGCTGGACGCAGGCCTCTCCTACTAACTATGCGTACAGACGCATTAGCAGGTAAATGCCCATAATCACCACGCTGGGTATGCGGATTGGCGATCGCAGTAATGTGTCCACTATGATGACGCTGCTGCCCGTCATCAATAAAATCAAAGAATGGTTGGTGACACTAATTCAATCCCTTAGTCGACTCTTACGACTCCAGCGGGAAGAGTTGGGGTGGTGTCAAATGTATTCTTACTGCTGTCACCACTCGGTAAGGTGCATTCAGACCAAAAGAGTATTCGCTATTCTATCCCCCACTCTACGAAGTGCATATTCATAATAAGTCGTTCGAGGCATGAACGACGCGGGCTTTCATTTCGCCAACCGAAGATCTTCCCAAATAAAAAAGGCTAACAAAATGTAAATAAATATCATGGCACAATCGAACACAAATCAACCTAGTCCCACACTAAGCTCAATTAAGGCTTGTGTTGTGAGTACTAGTCAAGCGAGGATATTTACAATAGATAGATACATACAAATACTTAATAAATACATATAAAACAACCATGACCAAGTCACAAATATATGTGATAAACACACAAATAAAAAAACTATCGTCGGTACTCGAACCCGGAATCTTGAGCTTCTTAGGCATGGTAACCGACTCAGCTATAATAGATCCCGAAGGTAGTCAACTTCCAATTAAGAACTAAACATTATTTTCTATCTTCAGTTATAAATAACCCACCTCGTGAACTGAAAGGTCATTAAACATCTCAGTTTTATTATAATTGGGATCAGAGGCCGTTTTTATGCGCTAAAACAATCTCACGGGGTCAAAGCTCACTTCATTATTGTTTTAATTACGACATTTAAATGTACCGAAACTCCTTTGAGGAGTATTCCTTCGAGAAGCATTTCCGAAGAACTTTCGACTTAATTAAGTTTCAATTAACAATAATGTAAAGCTAAGTCTCAAAAAAACCTAAACTTTTTTAGTGTGGTTAAGAAAAACCTGTTTCACCATTACATAGGTAATATATGTGTTTTATGAAGAAAGTTTATAATGATAGATGGTAAAGTATATTTTGTAGTACAGATGGTGTACTTTTTAGGCTCTAGTGCGAGAAGTGGGTCATTTTACGTCAGGTCCAAAACTTCGGAGGGCCATCTTTACTAAAAAACGTCGTACGAGACACGTGCAAAAACGAAATTCGTAACTCGTGTCGATTTAAAACACTCCCTATCGGTCGTGTTTTAATACATCGCCACTCGTTTCGAATTTCATGTTTTTCGCACTTGTGTCGTAATGTACTATTTCAAGACGTACTAATGTAAATCATCAGGAAGTTCTAATGTTTATAATATAACTCTTTACGACCTAACTAAAGCAAATAATGTATGTAGCAAAATGCCACTTTACGCTTTAATATTATCACTGTAAATCGCTTACCGCACAGTATTTTGCTTAACGAGTAGGTATAGGTAACTGGTAGGTAAGGTAGGGAATACGATATAACATTATTTGATTCGCGTTTATCTTATTATTTTATTGTGCCAGTTTTAAAAAAATATTCGTATTACTTGTTTACGAGCCTAAGAGATACGTTCCGTTAAATCCTACAGAAATTACCATTCCACACGTCAGATTGGAAGAGCTTAAATTTATATACGACATACCTTCATTTATTACCCAAATTCGGTATACATTTTGTAAAAGGTAAATGTAGTAATATTTTCTTCGGTTACCGCGAGGATTACTCATGAAATAAAACTGCGAGCGACAGACCACGAACCCTGTAAAGTGTTCGAAACGTCGGAATGAAGTTAAAGTTAATTAATATACGCGAGTTTATCCGTTTTCATAGTAAATTTAGTAATTCTTGATTTTCTTGACACCTTAGTGATCAATAGACGACGTCAAACGGCAGCTATGGAAGACGAGGCCTAAGTCCTCCTACGTCTAAGATACGCATAATTCCTCAGGCCTAGAGAGCTACCATCACCTCTTAAATGTTAGTTTAGGTTCGACATGTCAATTTTTAAAAATTAATCTATGGAACTCACACATCTCGATTCAGTTTAGGGGCCCATTTCTCCAAAGCTTGTAACTTGTAATACAAGCGGAAGTCCTTATCTGATTCACACATCATCACATCATCAGCCTATGATTCGTCAGCCTCCGTAGCCTAGTTGGTAGTGACCCTGCCTACGAAGCTGGAGGTTCCAGGTTCGAATCCCGGCGAGGGCATTCTTTGTGTATTTATTTATCACAAATGTTTGTTCCTTGGTCATGGCTGTCTATGTATTTAAGTATCTATAACTATGTATCTATCTATTATATATATCGTCGCCTGGTACCCACATCACAAGCCATAATTGAGCTTACCGTGGGACTAGGTCGATTTGTGTAAGATGTCCCAAGATATTTATTTATTATTTATTTATTTATTTATGATAGTCCACTGCTGGACGTAGACCTCTCCTATTAACCATGCATATAGCAGCATTAGGAGGTCAATGCCCATAATCGCCACGCTGGGCAACCGGATTGGCGATCGCAGTAATGTGTCCACTGTGATGACGCTGCTGCCCATCATAAATTTTTTATCAAAGAATGGTAAGTGACACTTCAATCCCTTAGTCGACTCTTACGACACCCGCGGGAGGAGTCGGGGCGGTGACAAATGTATTCTTACTGCCGTCACCACACGGCAAACCTCACGGCAGGCTTATCTGATTAATAGTGTCAAAAAGATACTGCTTGTATTACAAGTTACAAGCTTTCGAGAAACGGGCCCCAGGTCGTAAGCTGAATCGCATTAACTAGTAGATCGTGGTAGTGAAGCTCTATTGCTTGTAACCCCATCATCAAAACAAAGTTCGGGTTTGCCATATAGCCGTATCATGAGTTGGAAAGTCAAGGATATTTACGTTAGGTTTTTCTCGATACGTAATGCATTCTATCGCGCTCGCACTGACAATATTAGAGCGAGCGAGAGGGATAGAAAGTAAACGCGCGACAATAACGCCGCGGCAGCTCATAGCTACTGAGCTTAACCTAATCTCAACCCAGATTCACCGTGTTCGGAGTCGGACCGAGTTCGGAAACGGTGTAAAGGACGGTATGATATTGATGATGATAATAGATGACACCCATTTGTCACTATAACATAAATGAAGAATCGTCAATCGATATAATCGGTCAGAGATAAGTACTCATACAGCCAACCAAGCTACATCTGCATTTATAATTTGTATTCATAAGCCTAAGGAATAATTTGGTTAACGGAACGCCAACCTTAGGTATATATTTTCACTTTTAATCGATATATTTGACGCAATAAATTTTAATTATAGATTTAAGAGCTGAAAATGGAAACCTAGAGATTTCTTTCAACCAATTAAGAACCAGTAATACGCACATGCCCATATTTGCCGCTCATGCTTCGGTTCCGCCCTAACTTCTCACGTCAGGTAGGCAAAGCATTTATTAGAATATTTATCAGTATCTCGTAGTAATTAATGACCGTCGATACAGCATCGATAAATAACTTAGCACCAATATTACGGCTCATCTCTCAGGTTTCACTTTTATTTCAAAGACGCCGACTCTATACTTATTGCCAAATAATTAGTTTTTAAATCTCTCTTTGAGCTTCTTGAACACATCTTGAACTTTGGCTACCTACCTATTTAGTTAATGCATTTCGAATTTACTATGTTTACTTCATAAACATATATCTAATATATATGTTATGAAGCAATATTGATGGATAACATTTTTATAGATACATTAGAGAAATACTAGTATTGAAAGAATATAGGTCACATTTTTAGACATAAGACCCTCTCTTTGTATAGAAGTGTCGAAAGAATTTATTAATACGCATAACCCCATTTTTTTAATTTAATACCTACCCAGTAGCTTAAAAAACAGAGGGAGGAGAGACACTTTTTACGACTTAGAGCTGATAGCGCGAATACGGTTCACTTAAAGTAAAATTTCTTCTAGAAACATTTATATCATTTTAAATGACCTTCCCTTCGATACCCCACTCGAGCATTATATGGAGGGCCCCAACTGAAAATATTTTTACACTACATATTTTGTGTTCATACAACTCGCATCATTATCACCTTTCGTTACTGCAGTAGGTACTAGGTACTCATAATAGTTTCCGAGCAAATCGGCTGTGACAGACGGATATGACGAGTCTATAAGGATTCCATTCCATTTTGCCATTTTGGCTACAGAATCCCAATAAAATGCACTGCAATGCACCCCAATAACAAATTGGTACTTTTAACCCACACTACTTATCTGAATAGATTTTATAGTACATTGTGCATCAAGGGAGGTAAGTACGAAATTACTAACGAGAGTGTTAGAAGCTCGACGCCGTTAGGCGGAGGGCTTTAATGACTCGAGTTAGTATTCCGCTTACCTACCGTGATGCATACAATGTTTTTCATCACACTTGCCGACAAAAAAATAAGTTTTAAGACATTATATTATTAAATGACGTACCTAATGACATTTCTATTACCCCCTAGGGAATATAATTTTTCTATTACTCCCGCTACGCGCGCAAGCAATGGCGCGCTTAGACAGCAAGTGTGATGAGTGATGATGATGAAAAGTACGAGTACATTACAGGCCGGTAAATTTCATCAAATTATGGTATTTATCAGACGCTTATTTATCAAACTGGCAAGAATTTTAGATGCCTACGAAGAAATGAAACTTACTTTTCATAATCTTAAACACGCGAACAGTTACTTTAATTCCACCATAAACGTCTCAAAACACCGAATTTTTTACATAAATACAGAATCCGATACCTCGTAATTTAATGGATTCGTTGAATGTATTAGAGATACATATACTAGCTCTTTGGATATCGTTCTATGAGGAAAATATGTAAATAGCTATAATAATATATTTGACATCTAAATCGACACTTTCCTAATAACATGACACAGTTTTGGTAATGTATTTAAAACATTTTAGGGCCGATCAGAGGTAGAACTTTCAATCTATGTTTATGCTATAGAAAGTGGCAATAATATTGCATAATTAATTTCAATTAAAATAATTAACACCTTACCCGCTTATTTATATACACAATTTTCATCTCCCAATTGTGAATAGGTACGCGGTTTGACTTTTCGTCACAAATACCTCAATTTTCAAAGTGGTTTGGAAGACGAATGCGTTTATGAATACCAAAGCAGGTTAGGGTCTATCGGGCCAAACATGTCAGATATTTAAATATTTCGGATGACATTATATTTTGGTATACTGAGGGACTATCTACTGGAACACTTAAGAAGGTCGGAGAAACTAGTAGCGAACTGAGATGCCACAATCTTACAATAGTAGCTAACGGGTGGTTGAAGAAGAAAATGCTATAAATTATATGGTTTGTGTAAATAGGACTCACCTTTGATTTCACTTTTCCGGTAAATCGTAAAGGTGTTCATAGGTACGAGTATCAATTCGACTCCTTTTGAAAGATACAAACTTTATGATTAGAAATCTTACTGTGACTTTAATGATCGATTTGCATCATAAACATGTCATAATCTTACGTAAATCCTCCAAGTCCTACGATAAAGCTAGGCGTCCACAGACCCGAATCGTACGCATTGGACGCATCGCATTTAGTATTCTTTGTATAGAAAGCCATACAAGTGCGTCCACTGTCCCGCACCGTACGTATCGTAAAATCAGTGGAAGAAATGCGATGCGATGCGTCCGATGCGTACGATACGAACGTACGCCTGGCTTAAGCTCAATTATAAATGGCTTTTTTTGTATGTAATATGAAACGGAACGCCTATCTTTGGTAGACCATGTCATACTACATATTTTTTTGTTAAAGCGGTAACACCCCGCCGCATGGTGACGGCAATAGGAATACATTTGTCACCACTTCATCTGTTGGTGGGTGGCGCAAGAGTCGACTAAGGGATTGAAGTTTCAC
The DNA here is from genome assembly GCA_025490895.1 of Thaumatotibia leucotreta. Classification (NCBI taxonomy): domain Eukaryota; kingdom Metazoa; phylum Arthropoda; class Insecta; order Lepidoptera; family Tortricidae; genus Thaumatotibia; species Thaumatotibia leucotreta. Next base: position 1,214,391 of record JALPQI010000005.1, on the reverse strand, counting down.
GGGCCATTATTTTCTTGAGGATGGACCTGCTTGCCTCCTAGTGCGTATATACCTACGTATAGGTTTATAGAAGAGGCCTATTTCTTGGCATGATAAATCTATAACACATTAACGATTTATTATGTGTAGAATCTCAGTAAACATTTGACTATGATTGTACATTTTTCAGTAATCAAAGCAAAGCAAATGTGCAAGTAACGTCTCGTAAAACGGTTTTGAAAGGAAGATTTTCAGTCTACTACTAGAAAGAGAGGCCTATTTCTAGCAGTAGATTGAAATAGGCTGATGGCATGATAAATCGATAACACATTAACGATTTATTATGTGTAGAATATCAGTAAACTTTTGATTTTGGTTGTACATTTTGCAGTAATCAAGACATAGCAAATATGCAAGTAACGTCTCGTAAAACGGTTTTGAAAGGAAGATTTTCAGTCTACTGCTAGAAAGAGAGGTCTATTTCTAGCAGTAGACTGAAAGAGGCTGATGGTGTGATAAATCCATAATACATTAACGATTTATTATGTGTAGAATATCAGTAAACTTTTGATTTTGGTTGTACATTTTGCAGTAATCAAGACATAGCAAATATGCAAGTAACGTCTCGTAAAACGGTTTTGAAAGGAAGATTTTCAGTCTACTGCTAGAAAGAGAGGCCTATTTCTAGCAGTAGACTGAAATAGGCTGATGGTGTGATAAATCCATAATACATTAACGATTTATTATGTGTAGAATATCAGTAAACTTTTGATTTTGGTTGTACATTTTGCAGTAATCAAAGCAAAGCAAATATGCAAGTAACGTCTCGTAAAACGGTTTTGAAAGGAAGATTGCAACAGTAAGTCGAAAAGAAAGTGCACCAATTCTGAATTACCCTTTAAATGACGGTATGTTCGTTACACGTAATATTCGCCTGCAACTTCCGTGTTCAGATGTTTGGATGCGCTGATTGGTCATTACGTAAATAATTTGATATTTCAGTTTAATCGAATGAGGTTATATCGTAATATTAATTGCTTGAATTGATATTTGTGCAATGTTGATCTCACTTAAAATAAGGCCCATTTAATAGTATTTTATGCAACTCTTGTTTAAGAGAGGTCAAAAAAGGTGAGTGGCGTGGGTAACAATTTTTGATCATTTTTTGACTCAGTTAAACAACGTTGCATACAATACACGAGGTATCTTAAGATCCAAAAACGCACTGCGTGTATGCCTGAATGAGTTTAAATAGACAATATAGACTTATCTTGACATCTGTAAGGTAGGGGCTTAAGGGTGTGTTCACGACCCTGTAAATGACAAATAAAAGTACGGGAGTAGAAAAAGGTTCTTAATAAAGCCTACTGCGTAATACAAAAAAAAAGTCAATTTAGCAGATAGCAACCGTATAGAATATTAGATTTGGTTTTGCTAGAGCGGGATATTTAGTTATTACTTAGGCTTTAACACAGAATATATAAAGGCTTTTATACGTATTAAGCACGGGGCTTTAGCAGCATCATGAGTACAACTACTTACGATTGTATGTGTGAAAATTTATATTGTGGCTTTTAATCTCAGATTATTACTACTTCAAGCTTACGGTTAAATGGTCAGCTTCAGCTATAAACCAAGTTTATCTGTCTATTACGTTTAATCGAATCCAAATATCTACTTATTGGTTTGTAAAACTTACATGTTACATTTTCATCGACAAAAGTGAAATAATCAGTTGTAGAAAATGTGCATAAAAACGATAAAACCGGCATTTGAAAAACATTTACCGTTTTTATTCGATATTAATTGGGTGTAACAAAGTAACAACCGATTGAATAACGTTGATTCTATGAAATTGATTGCCTTAGGTATACGATTGGATTACATGTTTTATTTTCATACCAAACAAATCCCGAAGTATTAAAATGGTAATCGATCGAAAAATCGATATTAATATGGTAATATTTTATCACTGAAAATTATCATGCCAATATCTAGATATTGCCATAATAATATGATTGTAATAAATGGATAAGATTAGCTTTATTTGCAGCTAATGTGAGTATACATATTTGTCGAAAAATAACATAAGATTTTTTTTTCCAATTAAATACCAAAATTAATAAAAATATCGAAATAAAATTAACTGCAACGGCCGGTAGAGGGCTAATAGTATATTGCAATATGTTTTTAAGTATTTTTACTAGAATCTAAAAAAAAATACGAAACATTTGAGCCGTAGATTACAAATAATACCTATAGGTACACTACAAAATTCCTAATACACTAACGCTTTGGAAATCAAAGCTGCAAAGCCTCTTTGTACTTAATTTTTATTTAAATTGTAACGGATAGTATAATGAATCCGTAGTTTCCGACATAAAAATTCATAATACTCACAGTCACCATACATAATATTATAAAAATTACGGCATATTTTTTAAGTAAACTTTTTACAACACGACAATGTTTTAAACAATAAGTATGTAAGTAGGTAACAGCGGTTTGATAAGACACGATATGCTTGCTATAAAACCAAAGATTACCATCAAAGTCAGTGGCTTGACTATTAACTAGACTAAGAAGTGTTCTTTCAAAAGAGCTTATTTCTCTATGAAAGCCATATGAAAATAAGGCCTTTTGAAAAACACTCCTCAACTGTAATGAATACATAGTAATAGCTGCCTTTGTAATAGCGATCTTTGATTTTACGAAGCATAAAACTAAGTGTATGTAAACTAGATACGTAAAATATGAGAAGCAATATAATTCGCATTTAGGTAGTTGTACTGATAAACTCCTCCTGCGGGTGTCGTAAGAGTCGACTAAGGGATTGAAGTGTCACTGACCATATTTGATTAAAGATTGATGATGGGCAGCAGCGTCATCATAGTGGACACATTACTGCGATCGCCAATCCGCTTGCCCAGCGTGGCGATTATGGGCATTTACCTCCTAATGCATCTATACGCATAGTTAATAGGAGAGGCCTACGTCCAGCAGTGGACTATCATAGGCTGATGATGATGGTGATGATGTACTGATAAATATCGAAGCAGCCAGGGCAGGGTAGCCACAAGTACTGTTACCGTCAACTCAGAAGTTCGCAAATTTCCGGGATTTGCCTCTGTCACACCAACGAAGGCGTCATTAGAGTGACAGAGACAAAATCCCTAATTTAGCCTCGAAATGCCATTATTATAAATTCTAAAAACGAAGCCATGTTTCCTAAGAACAGATTTCAATATCTCGCATAGTTTGTATTAACTTCCCCATACAAAGTCAAAAGGGCCGGCGGCGGCACTGAAGTATTGAAAATAAAACTTCATTGTTTAAAAACAATGCATTTTATTAGTTTTAGATATCATGTTACTTAGTGACATATACTATTTAAGAGCTACACAACCGATATCCAAATGAAAATAACGAAATTTTATTTTTCAAAAAGTGCAGGTTTGATGCAGTTTTTCTTTTTAATAAAATTGGTCTCATGGTTCCTAAGACAAGATGTCGCTGTCTGTTATGGTTTCCAAAACCTCCATACTGACCCATTTGGATTGATCAACCCTGGATACTAGTTGTCGTACATAATATACCAAAGAAAGAATACAGAGTTGACCAACGCCGGAATTGGGATCATAATTAAAAATAAGTAAATATCTTGGGACATCTTACACAACATACCTTCGGCGTTGGTGAAATCGGGATTATTGCTAAGATTTTAGAAATGGAAAAATCGAGTCCCATTCGAAAATAGAGATACCTAGTTTTAATATTTTATCACAAAATATATCGTTTTGTTAAACGATCAGATAGATACATCCTGACCAAAAAAATAGTACATTCCAGTGATGTGATTTTTTGGGACTTATTGTCAGAATAGGCCCACTAAAAGGTTTTTGGAAGTAAAAAGGTTGAGAAAAATTTGAAATCACTTCAGATAGTTAGGTGCCAGATACTAGAATTACTAAGTACTACCACACTTTTAAAATTTGATCTATTTTATAAAAAAACTCTAGAATTATAACTACCGTGAGACTCAAACATATTCATGAAACATGTCGAGCAATCATCGACCTAAATACGTGAGTAACCCGGTTCCATAATATAAAAAAAAAACTCTAGGTGGCCTATTCTGCGACCCGAAATCTTACTGGCTATGGAAATGCTCTTTTTTTTCGCCACTGTATACTTTCATAGAATCTACATTTAAGCTTGTACAACTAGTTTTTCTAGACTTAGGAAACGTGTGCCTGCCATACCATAGTCAGCATAGTTACGAGATAGTAGGAGGAGCTTAAACTATATGGAGCGTTAACTTTCCTGCCTGACCAGTGGTACCTAAAACTGTTCGTACTGATTACATCTTTATGCAACTGTTGTACTGGTACCTAATTAGGTTTATAGACAAAAAATACTTGTATCTCGAGGAACAGATCACACAATTTTATTTGAGTAACAGTTCACGAATATTTTATGAGACTTCTGGATGCTTAGCCAAGTTGCCAATCGCTAGCGCTTGGTAGCGTATCGTAGTTTTCCCTCTCTGTCACTTTTTCATATTAGTGCGACAAATACAGTTTAGTATTAAGCGTTAGCGATTGGCAACTTGGCTAAGCACCCAGAGCAGAGTTCCGACTAACGAGTTAATATGTAGGTATCTAGGCACAGTCGATGTCAAAGATATCATTACAGTTTAGGTGCCAAAAATATATTTGCACAACCTTAATGTCAAGGCAATAAAGTCGTGTAAATATATTTTTGGCACCTGAACCGTAACGATATCTATTGACGTCGACTGTACAGTAAAAAAATTGGCAAAAGTTTCTACCAAATATTGGCACTGATCACGTCCAGTACTGCAGGGCATGATAATAAATACCTGGGCCTTATAACATTTTCTGATTGTGCTTAGTGTTCTTTCTAAAAGGAGTCAATTCATCCCACCATCGCCAGTGATTTTGGACTTGATGTCAAATTAGGAAAAAAATACCGTCGATACAGCTCGCAAAGCAAGAACTAAATTGAGACTGAGCTAGCACGTCTGTTGGTAGCAGAGTGGATTGTGTAAAGAAATACTAGAGAGCACGCCGTTGCCTTTCGGGCTTCTAAAATCCATATTCATAATACAGTTATCAGTGATTTACGGCTTATTCAAAGGTTCGAAAATAAAGTTTTATAAATAGAAGGCAGACCAATCTAAGAGCAATCTCACAAGGCGTTAAAATTTATAATTGATAAAGGAAATCGATTTGAAGGTGTATTCATACTCGCACCAGCATGATTTGCAACGTTCTAATGATCTACGGATATCGATCCAATATGGCGCCCGTCCGGTTAGATCTTTGCATAATTACTTTACATTTAAATTTCGATCCCAATAATACGGAAAGATCAGTAAAAGTGTGTCAATTATGCATGTAGTGAAATATTGGTAAAATCCGTAATCTGTGTCAGAATTTGCATCAGCTACAAATTTGTTGCTTTAATTAGAAGATATGTCACGAAATTTATAGCAATCATAAAGATACTAAATCCTCAGTTGCTTGTATTTTGTATAAGTATATGTAGCGCTGGTCCAACGGTACCTATAAGGTAAAACCGGTAGTCATTCTTTGATTTTTTTTTATTCTTTCCAATAAGTTCCTTCGTTAGACGTCTTATTTTTACACTTGTCAGCACTCCCTTTAAGCATTGCAAGCTGATTATTGTTACATACAAATATAAGACAAATACTTATCAATTTCCAGAAAAATCGCCAATAAATCGATCATGAAATTTGCTTGTAAAGGTGCGTTCAAACCAAAAGAGCATTCGCTGTTCTATCCCCCGTTCTACGAAATCAACCAATCACGGTTTGTGTAAAGATCGAATTTCGTAGAGTGGGGGGTTAGAATAGCGAATGCTCTTTTGGTTTAAACGCACCTTTAGGGACAATAAGCAATTCGAAGGAATACTAGAAATTCGACTGCAAGAAACTGAGGATATCGCCAAACTGAGCCAAAACTCTGTTGGTGCTCGCGAGCATTGCGAAAGATTTTGATGCTGTATTTAATGTTATATAAAATTTCCTGGATTCGGCTTGGTACTCTGTGGTTTCAGAGTTAATCCGATCTTTTTTGGATATTTTTTTTCGACGTAACTCATCATAAAACTTTTCGTTGATTACAATACTACCACAACGTGTTCTAATTTTACCACACCTTTGCCTGACAATCAAAAAACAAGAATAGACTTAACGAAAAAACCTGTCCCTAAAATTAAGATTAAAACATTTTAACAAATTTTTGCTATGATAAAAAGTACTGGTGGTGTTAAAAAGAATTCAAAAAATCTAAAAAAAAAGAAAAAAAGATTATGACACTTTGTCGGGGATAGTGCAATACCGCGTAACTTATTTAACACGTGTAGATAAAGATTAGATTCCATAGAAGTATGTTTGAAATAAGAATCTTATTGACATGTGTCAGATACGCGGTATTGCCACAGAATATGTATTGCACTATGCCCGACGATTCGTCATTAGGTCACGTAATATTTTTTCTCAAACATGCAATGAAATGTTGTCATTATGTTCGTCATAATAGGCTTTAAAGTATGACGTTGCAGGCGGATGAGCTCGAGATATTAGTAAAGGATTTTCATACGAATTTAACGGCCTAGGCCGGTAAGTAATATTTTTTTTAAACATGGCGTCGGTTTTTATGGACAGGCTAAACAGCTAAATTCTGTTTTTTTTTATTGTCGTATTTTTTATTTCATTGCATAATAATTATGTTTGAGAAAAGCACTATACCTACATGCCTCGCCGTGAAATGGGCTTACCGGCTTCGTATCACTGTCCATACCTACTCAGCCGATAAGCCCACTTTTCCCGGCGTCTGCAGTAATGTACTATTGTTTATTTTAACGTCTAGAATGCATAGTTAAAATCTCTCGCAATGCTCGCAAGCACCGTGTATCAATCAGTTGTATCTTTATTAATGTCGTCGTACAGCAAAACTGTAAATTGTATATTGCGTCACGTCTCTTTGAAATTGCCTCGGATGTGCCGGAACGAAATGAGTATGGGTAAGCATGCCATTGATTCGTTTTACAGTTGTGGCTTTTATAGAAATATAGCGACAAACTTCACTTCCGATGGTAAGTAAATTAACAGTTCTATTGTTAGCAATGGTTGATTAATGATAATGGCACATTCACTTTCATCGTAAACTCTAAAAAGATCTCATGTAACTATTAAATCGGTTACATAATATCAGTATTAATTACCTACATACCTATATAGCTACTAACAAAACGATATAAAAAAGACGAGAACACAATTTTTCGGTATACTAATTATATTTAGTATTCCATGCACCATTAGAAAACAATAATAGTTATTTGTTATACAAGGGTGCAAAGTTGTATTTTACCCGCAAGTATGAAATTGTTTTAACATACGAGAAGTAAAATACATTTGCACCCGTGTGTAACACAAAACTTTTCCCCTCACTATAGCGAGGAAACTCAAAAAAGGTAATTATTTGTTCACATTACAATCATTATCGGGTTAGTGATAATAATTTTCCAAATGCATCATGTTTCATGTATTTAATGCAAGATTTTGTCGCAGTAAACTTAGCACGAAAAAGTAAACGCAGCACGATTTCAACACATTCCTGTAGTTGCACACCAATGCCAATGCATTATTAAATCATTCTCATTCATTATTTTTACAAAATTATAACAGAACACCCTGAAAGTTGTTTAGTTTACTATTTTTATGCGTGTTCGAGTCGGTAAATAAAGATTAAAATCTATAATATTCTTTGACAATGTTGACGTTGACATTTTCTGCGTTTTGTGATTGCATCTAGTCATCTTATCATCATTCACTAAAACAATTGTTACTTATGGAATTTTAGGATTTTAATGTTAAAATCATCATATTATATAAAGGTTTGTATTTTACACTAAATTCTCAAACAAATTATTTAATTATCATTAATATGGAACAATTTCCATGCACATTTTACGTTTTGTTATTCCAAAACCAAGGTCATTACTTTGCCACACAAGTGAATAATATGCGTTTTTATACGTTCGTATTAAAGGATAAACGAGCACTTTACGAGCTAGTGAGGGGAAAAAAATTATGGCTCTCTTTCAATAGCATAACTTGTTGTTTTGGACCGTGATACACGTTCGTAGATTAACTTTTACGTTACTATATTGTCGAACCGGGTTACTCACGTATATAAGTCGATGATTGCTGGACATGTTTACGTTAATACTAATAAAATATCAATAATTTGAACTGAAAATATATGTAAAGTCAAGGTTTAAGGTTTTATACTGATGATAAGACCAAGAATTGTGTTCTGAAAGCTCATGATTATGAAATAATGCAAGTTTTTTACGTTTGTTTACATTGTTTCCGTTTTCTGTTGGCGCACGGAATACGTCAGAAGGTATAAAATTGTTCTAGGGTCAATAACCACGGAGGAATCAGTTAAAGAGTATTTTATGGGGTAATTACCAATTCTTTGTTCCTTACCCATCTTCACTCCGTCGGAGTTACTCAGTGAAGATGGCATTTGCGAATGCGAACAACGGGAACTCAAAACATCCAATTTACATGGTAAATAACGCGTATGATTTAATCATAGTCATTAATAATGTAAATTACTATATTAGCTTAAAACATTTAGTTACTCATTCTGTTTTTCTTTGATAGCCAGCGAATTTTGGCAGTAGGTAATAAAACAATTTACAAATAACCACCCGAGCTTGTATTATTTCAATTTACCATTTGTTTTACTGACAGATAACACTTGTTATTGGACTATAAATGAGGAGTGTATTTTCAAAAGGGCTTTATCTACTCTGTCAACAAAGGTTATTGTTTTTAAACGGTTTTTATTAACTTCACCGCGTATCAACTGTCGTCGATGCTTCAAATCTTGTGATCGATTTTTCGACCATTTCTACTGCACCGAAATCAATAAAATTTGGAACTCTTATCAAGTCCCCGTGACAATGCAATATTATAATATTTGTATCCTTGTATCCTCAAAGCCTGATGCTGCAGACGTACTGCTTACCTTAACCGAGAGTGTTAGACACGTGAAAATGAAAGTATAGCATGTTTGGCATAATCAAATACTAACAGCCTGATCTTGACTTCCAACTCCTCACTCCTGATGCTGCAGTACTGCCCACAATAACCGCTTTCCGGTTTTTCTTTTATCGATATCTTGATTTCAAAGAAGTTCTTTAGATATTAAGTAGAAACATGCGAATTTAATACAAACGTCCAACTCCTCAAATCTGATACTCCAGGGTTACTGCCTGCTACAACCGCTAGGTTTAGCGATATGTAGATTTTGAAGTACTGCTTTAGATATTTGGTAGAAACATACTGATTTCATTATCATCATCATCATCATATCAGCCGAAAGACGTTCAGTGGTGAATATAGGCCTCTCCCAAAGATTGCAACACCGGCCCTGTGCCACCTGCATCCAGCGACCTTTACCAGGTCATGAGTCCAGCTTGTGGGGGGCCTACCCACGCTGTGCCTTCCGGTACGTGACCGCCACTTGAGAACCTTATCGCCTCAACGGCAATCGGTTTCACGCGCAACGAGTCCCGCCCACTGCCACTTCAGTTTAGCGATTTGAAGAGCTATATCGGTTACTTTGAGTCTGCTGCGGATGGTTTCATTTCTAATCCGATATCACAGAGAGACTCCTAGCATAGCCCTCTCCATTGCCCTTTGGGTGACATTGAGCCTTCTTATGAGGCCCATTGTAAGCGACCACGATTTAGTACCGTATGTCATCACTGGCATCATACACTGATCAAAAAGTTTCGCCTTCAAACCCTGCGAAATATTGGACGAAAAGATACAGACGGATTTAATACTGACTGCCGACTCATCAAACCGGACGCTGCTGCCGTAACCGCCAGGTTAATCGAAATGTTGAATTTAAAATAATGCTTTAGCTAATCGATAAAAATATATGTACATTGAATACTCACTTCCAAATCCTAACCTCTATTAGTGTGCCATAACCGCTGACAGTGTGGGTAGTTCGCGTTGGACGTGGCGCCGGACCTGCGGTGCGCTTGTTGATAGTGTGAGTTCACTCCTCAGGCCTTCGGGTTCACCTGCGGCCCTCCGTCTAAAAGACTGACAGAGTGAGTAGTTCGCGTAGGGCAAGCTATTGGGTCCGGCTCATAGACTAACAGCGTGAGTGGTTCGCGTAGGGCAGGCCGTCGGGCCTGCGGCCCTCCCGCTGATATAGTGACAGCGTGAGTGGATCGCGTAGGGCGAGCCGTCGGGCCTCCGGCCCTCCAGCTGATAGAGTGACAGCGTGAGTGGATCGCGTAGAGCGAGCCGTCGGGCCTGCGGCCCTCCAGCTGATAGAGTGACAGCGTGAGTGGATCGCGTAGGGCGAGCCGTCGGGCCTGCGGCCCTCCAGCTGATAGAGTGACAGTGAGAGTGGATCGCGTAGGGTGAGCCGTCGGGCCTGCGGCCCTCCGGCTGCTAGACTGACAGCGTGAGTGGATCGCGTAGGGCGAGCCGTCGGGCCTGCGGCCCTCCCGCTGATATAGTGACAGCGTGAGTGGATCGCGTAGGGCGAGCCGTCGGGCCTCCGGCCCTCCAGCTGATAGAGTGACAGCGTGAGTGGATCGCGTAGAGCGAGCCGTCGGGCCTGCGGCCCTCCAGCTGATAGAGTGACAGCGTGAGTTGATCGCGTAGGGCGAGCCGTCGGGCCTGCGGCCCTCCAGCTGATAGAGTGACAGTGAGAGTGGATCGCGTAGGGTGAGCCGTCGGGCCTGCGGCCCTCCGGCTGCTAGACTGACAGCGTGAGTGGATCGCGTAGGGCGAGCCGTCGGGCCTGCGGCCCTCTAGCTGATAGTGACAGCGTGAGTGGATCGCGTAGGGCGAGCCGTCGGGCCTGCGGCCCTCTAGCTGATAGTGACAGCGTGAGTGGATCGCGTAGGGCGAGCCGTCGGGCCTGCGGCCCTCCAGCTGATAGAGTGACAGCGTGAGTGGTTCGCGTAGGGCGGGCCGTCGGGCCTGCGGCCCTCCGGCTGCTAGACTGACAGCGTGAGTGGATCGCGTAGGGCGAGCCGTCGGGCCTGCGGCCCTCCAGCTGATAGAGTGACAGCGTGAGTGGGTCGCGTAGGGCGAGTCGTTGGGCCTGCGGCCCTCCAGCTGACAGAGTGACAGCGTGAGTGGTTCGCGTAGGGCGGGCCGTCGGGCCTGCGGCCCTCCAGCTGATAGAGTGACAGCGTGAGTGGTTCGCGTAGGGCAAGCCTTCGGGCCTGCGGCCCTCCAGCTGATAGAGTGACAGCGTGAGAGGTTCGCGTAGGGCGAGCCGTCGGGCCTGCGGCCCTCCAGCTGATAGAGTGACAGCGTGAGTGGTTCGCGTAGGGCGGGCCGTCGGGCCTGCGGCCCTCAGCTGATAGAGTGACAGCGTGAGTGGTTCGCGTAGGGTGAGCCGTCGGGCCTGCAGCCCTCCAGTTGATAGAGTGACAGCGTGAGTGGTTCGCGTAGGGTGAGCCGTCGGGCCTGCGGCCCTCCAGCTGATAGACTCACAGCGTGAGAGACGCGCGTAGGACGTGCCGTTGGACCTGCAGGTTGATAAGACTGAGAGTATGAGTATACCCCTCGGGTTCGCGTAGGGCGTGCCGTCGGGCTTGCGGCCGTCAGGTTGATAGACAGAGAGTGTGAGTCCCTCCGGTTCACGTAGTGCGTGCCATAGTGCCGTCGAGCCTACGGCCCTCCGGTTGATAGACTGCATGGATTGACCCTTGGGGCCCTCGATTCGCGTCGGACTTTCCGTCAGACCTGCGGTCCTCCGGTTGGTCGACTGACAGTATGAGTTTATATTTTATAGTCTCGAAATTCGACTTGTAAATATAATGTGTACAATATAAAAATTTAAACTTGATTTTCTTAATAAACCAAATTGATTGATAATAATTTGTCAGCCTCTGTAGCCTAGTTGGTAGTGACCCTGCCTACGAAGCTGGAGGTTCCGGGTTCGAATCCCGGCGAGGGCATTCTTTGTGTATTTATTTATCACAAATGTTTGTTCCTTGGTCATGGTTGTGTACCTATGTATCTAAGTATCTATACGTATCTATCTATTATATATATCGTCGCCTGGTACCCACAACACAAGCCTTAATTGAGCTTACCGTGGGACTAGGTTGATTTGTGTAAGATGTCCCAAGATATTTATTTATTTATTTATTTATTTATTCCTTATTATCAGATCTCTGTTTTCTAAGGTATTGTATGAATAAAACGTCCATTTGAGACACTTCGGCCATTCAAGCTGACATTTTTTTAGTGTCGGATTTTTAAAAAAATCTATTTAGCAGGGATTCCCCTCTCGTTACACATAAAATAATATCCATTACGTTTACATATGTGTCGTGATTAAAGCGCGAGAGTTAAACGCTATCATGCATAATTGTATTGCGTATTACAAAGAACATCTTTGATCTCGAATAAGTAGGTATATCATCGGAAATTAACTTTACAATTGCACTAAAAACTTGAAAATAAAATAAGTAAAAAAAGTTTTAAGTTAAACGGTTTTTATTGCACCAAAAACTAGAAAATAAAAATTAGTTGTAACTAACCGTAGATGCTACTTTCTGTAGATTAGTCACGTGAAACTATTATCACTGCAGTCTTCCCAAGTTGGATGCTGAAAGCCACGTTTAGTCTCTATGTCAGTGGATTAAGCGTTACCTAATCGGAAACTGTTACCAAACTAAAATAAAAACGTGGGGCGTTATTATAACGAAACATACAAGTTCAAAATATGTAATTGTAGCTTTATTTTGCAATTAATCATCATCACTTCTACAGAAGTAAATAACTTTTATCAAAGCCTGAACAAAACTTATTACACTACTTATTGCTGTCTTGATTTCTATGTTTGTTCTTAAATAACAATAGTGACTTAATCACAATTGCGTACGCCCCACGTTTTTATTTCAGTTTGGTAAAAGTTTCCGATTAGGTAACGCTTAATCCACTGACATAGAGGCTAAACGTGGCTTTCAGCATCCAACTTGGGAAGACTGCAGTGATAATAGTTTCACGTGACTAATCTACAGAAAGTAGCATCTACGGTTAGTTACAACTAATTTTTATTTTCTAGTTTTTGGTGCAATAAAAACCGTTTAACTTAAAACTTTTTTTACTTATTTTATTTCTTCTCATAAGAGAAAAAAATCTCTATTGTTGACGAAGTGGAATGTCTAACCTGTCTAAAGTCAAACAAAGCTCATTCGTATTTTTACAAAAATATGCGTATTCCTTGAATATTTCGTTAAAATATAATCATAAATCGACTAAGCGACTGTTGATCTCCAAACGGTTTTCGAAATATAACTTTCCGAAAATAATGGACAACCTATGTCTACCAATGATATCTGCAAATGTACAGTCGACGTCAAAGATATCATAACGGCTTTATAAGTGCTAAAAATGGACCCTCCCCTAACTGCCATTCTCATAAAATATATTCAAGATCATAACATTAAACTTTGATTTCCACAACCGTATATCTATCTGCATAATCCACACTATTTTATTAATTAATAACTAAAACCAAACTAAAACTGTATTTCAGCTTCAGACATTGGGATAACCTTTTTTTTTTAGTGATTCATCCGCTTTGTTGCTTGCCTAACTGTCATCCGCTTCCCGCTCTTTTTCATTAATACTCGTGTTCGTCTTTTGTGTGTTTGTTTGTTTGTGTTGTCCATAATACGTATTTGTTTTAGGTTTCCAGCCTATCCTTCCACAAAACCAAAATTTTACCGAACATTCTCCAAACTTCTCCAAAAGTCTACAACTCGACATTGGCAAAATCCACCTTGCTACCATTGGCAAGGAGTGAAAGCCATGCATGCGGAAAAAAAAAAAAAAAAAAAAAAAAGTGCTAAAAATATACACGACCTTAATGTCAATAAAGTCGTGTAAATATATTATTGGCGCCGAAATCGTAATTATATCTTTGACATCGACTGTACATACATTATCTGCAACGTTGCTTATGGGAAGCGATGGCGTACGCTCGCAAAATCACGTGATTTACTTCACAAGACTATAATTAACCTTTTGCCGCCATGAACTTGATATATAGTCAGTACCATTTATACCTTATGCGCCATATAACTTGATGCTCAACTAGCTGCTCACATTAAATTTTATTGGTTGTTTAGCGTAGACGCTACTTTATTATATTTTATTTTTATCAGCCTCCATAGCCTAGTTGGTAGTGACCCTGCCTACGAAACTGGAGGTTCCGTGTTCGAATCCCGGCGAGGGCATTATTTGTGTATTTATTTATCACAAATATATGCTCCTTGGTCATGGCTACTCTACAT
>JALPQI010000001.1:0-18316 GCA_025490895.1 Thaumatotibia leucotreta | reverse complement strand
CGAAAGTACCCCAACCAAAAAATGAAAAAGTTAAAACAAAAAATAAAAATAACCGGTATCCTAATCATAAAACAAACCATTCCATACGTAGGTCAAAGATTAACTTATGAAGTGCATTTAATTACGTTTTGTAACTGACCAAAGCTTTCTGAAATAAATGCATTTAGAAACGACTCTAATAATGAATTTGAGGTGTCAAAAAACACGTTTTTTTTTTTTAAGAAACTGGCTGCCATATTTCCATCCCTTCTCGGTGGTGAGTTATCAGTGGCCGTGATACATAAAAATATGAACATGTTCGAGTGTCGGATAGCGGAGATATGACCAATGTACGAATGCTCCTGCTGTACGAATCCTACCCATCCTCCCCTACTCGTTTTAAACTAGTAAACAAATTTCATATCTCCAAATACAATTTGCTTCTATTAGATTTGTCGAAGTATGTTACCTATCTCTGCTACCTATTCATGGAAACGCTTTATTATAATAAGTTCACAGCTATTTACTACAGAAACAGTGTGCACTGTGCATTATATTTTTATTGGTGACATTTATATAATAAAATAAATAAATATCTTGGGACATCTTACACAAATCGACCTAGTCCCACGCTAAGCTCAATTATATGGCTTGTGATGTGGGTACCAGGCGACGATATATATAATAGATAGATACATATACTACACTTGAGCCGTGTGGTGACGGCAGTAAGAATACATTTGTCACCACCCCAACTCCTCCTGCGGGTGTCGTAAGAGTCGACTAAGGGATTGAAGTGTCACTGACCATTATTTGATATAAAAGATTGATGATGGGCAGCAGCGTCATCATAGTGGACACATTACTGCGATCGCCAATCCGCTTGCCCAGCGTGGTGATTATGGGCATTTACCTCCTAATACGTCTATACGCATAGTTAATTAATAGGAGAGGCCTACGTCCAGCAGTAGACTATCATAGGCTGATGATGATGATGATGATGAAGATGATGAACATATACTTAAATACATAGACGGCCATGACCAAGGAACAAATATTTTAAATAGGTACACAAATAATGCCCTCGCCGGGGATTCGAACCCGAAACCTCCAGCTTCGTAGGGCAGGGCACTCCCAACTAGCAAAATATAGTCATATAGAAGTTGAGACAACGTTTTGCATATAACTTCTAGTCTAATTTGGGTTGGTCATATAAACGTAAGGTAAAACGGTTATAAAAGGCGAAAGTGGCGCAAATTATACGACTTATTGGTGAGAATAAACGTTAAATAAAGGTTTGCATGGCGACTTTAAATCGTTTATTAAAGGTATTGTAACGATTAAGGAATGACCAAAACGTTGTATAAAGAGTACAACAAAAACCTTTACGCGACCTAAATATCAAATAAATGTTTTATTACTGACCATTTTGTTTTATAGAAGGTTTAGTATAACCCTTACTCATTGTTTATCGGACTTTTAAGTTACATAAATGTTTTTAAGTTTTTATTTATAAAACTGCTCCTGACATTTATTTTAGATATGCGCAAAACTTGGTGTGTGTGACAAAAAAAGTGTACGGAAAAAATAATACAAGGTAATTTTATAAGATTTGTAATAGAAATTATTGTTCTATATATTGAGCATTTGCACATTTGGCGTGAGCTGAATTCGTATGGGAAGGTCACTTTACCGTTAAAGTTTATGATGATATACAGTTTTTTTGCTGTCGCGCTCTTAATATATGCGAAATAATTATAATTTATAACAATATTTCTTCATATTTTATTATAGTTAAGGTTAGCCATTTTGGAACAAGTCATGGATTTATACTTATACGACTACAATATAACTTTATCTTAAGTAAAGGTTTTTATAACGACTACAAATTGTCCGCCATTACTGAGCCGCCGTTACTAGTCCGCCACTTCGTTTGTACCGTTTTCCACGATGTAACGTCCATGGTTTTTTTTCTTTTAAATAGTACTGTGATGCTCACGAAATGGCGACTGATGTTTTATAATATTAATTTCAAATCGACTATAAATTGCATGATGTTTTATAACCGTAACTTAAAATCAATTTAAAAACATGTAGTCCAATAAAAGGAATATAACGAGTTCGGCAACAACTAAAGGTTTTTCAAAGTTTTTGTTTGACGTTAATATAACCAACTGTTGAATAAAGGGGTAGATAACAGTCCCGCTGATATCTTTTTGTCATATTGAAGTTACCTTCAATACCGCTATATAACTGTCGAGATAAGGTTTTATGATATCACTTATACAACAATAAAATTATGTAGACGTTGTAAAAATGACCTTATTACGACGGTTCTGTTTTTTCTAAACCCTTTATAAGACGAAAACGTTTATACAACTTTGAACATCATTAAGTAAACGTTTTCTTTAAAACCTCTACATGATTGTTGTATAATTAAGTCGCAAAAACGTTTATTTACCATAGTAATTAGACTATTTGGTAGGACGACTAAACTATCAGATTTATAACGTTTATTTGACTAACAGGTTAACTAAAAACGACTATAAAAACTCTTATATGGCTAAAGGTCGTATAACTCTTGATTTATATGACTTTCTTTGCTAGTTGGGCTACCAACTAGGCTACGGAGGCTGACAAAAATATTTCGCATTTTTTTCTTTTTAATAATTATGGTATCACCAATCACCATTGACCTTGTTTTGTATCTTTTTTTTGCTCGTATCTCTGCTCTCGAGAATTTAAGTGTACATAATAATACTCTTGTAAAAGACTTTATCATAAGTACATTTACGCTTCCCAAAATGTCTTGATGCCAAATATATTCGCCTATAAGCATGAGTGAAGTATTGCTTCCCTGTCACACTTACGGTCGAATTCACAAGTGCGAAAGAGAGGAAACACTTCGTTCATGATTCGCGGTAGGGCCTCTACAAAGTCAAAGTCAAACTATTATTTATTCAAGTAAGCTTATTAATAAGCATTTCGGAATGGTCTGACACTATCAAGAGAAAAAATCTACCACTGGTAGATCTCAGGATGCTTAGCCAAGTTGCCAATCGCTAACGCTTAGTAGCGTAGCGTAGTTTTTCCTCTCTTTTACTCTTTCATAATAGTGCGACAAAAGCTGTGCCTTTCGTTTACGATTGACGATTAAGCGCTAGCGATTGGCAACTTGTCTAAGCACCCTGCAGTAATCTCAATTCACTTTTGCGAGCAAGATGCACTGCTAGTTGCGTCAAAGATCCGCGAAACAGGCAACGCATCTAGATCTTTGAACGTTAGAATCTGTTGGTCGTATTTTAGAATTTTTATTAGAATAAGTTGCGTTAAAGACGCCATGTGTTTCAGCCGAGACGGCTCATACATCACGGGATTATGAAAATGAGACGAGCGTGATGTATTGGACGGAATTTTGGGCCTCTTGAAATTAATTTGCCGGGACCGAGTCGAGTAACAAGTCTTTCGCACGCTGGCGTCTCAATTTATATTTTGACATTGGGATTTAAAATTGGTCGGAACTTTCGCGTGAATTTAGTGACGAAATGTCATGGCGTGATTGGTTCTTAATATTTGCGATTTTTTTTTTAGGGTTTAAAGAGAAGAAGCTATGATTTGGAAATGCGTGGAGTTTTGATATAATGATAACGTATATTATGGTTATAGCCACAAATCGTTAGATTTTTAGCAATAGGCATCTGAATTCTGGCTAGAATATTTAGTCTGGTTTCGTCATTTAACCCTCTTAATTTATTGAAATGTATAATGTAACATTATAATATCAACAATTCCCAATATAACATTTCTCTGTTCAATTAATATCTCAATATTATAATGCTGACTTCTTGCTCAACCATTTTTTTTAGTGCCTACATTTTTTTCGGACATTCTCCTCTTCACATTATGTAACTAGTTATGTGATCAAAAAACTTTAGTTCACGAGAATTAAAAGGACTTGATGAATTATTTATTGTAATTATAGATACGGTAGATCAGAATTTGTCCATCGAAAACCCCTATATCTAAAGCCGCGTTTCCGTTCCGCGTTTCAGTGGAATGTGAGCCTCCCTGCCGAGGTTTTTCCCGTTGGACTACAGTATGGGGTTCTTCAAAAGAGGAGTGTACAAGTTCTTATTGGGGTCGGCAACGCGCATGTGACACCCCTGGGGGTTACAGGCGAGCATAGGCTACGGTGAATGCGCTTTCCGTCAGGCGGGCCGTATGCTTGTTTGCCACCGACGTGGAATAAAAAAAAAATGCAGCTAGTTCGCGCCAATATATGCGAGTAGGAGCGGGATGGATAGATAGTAAACACACGTTAATAACATAGCGGCGTCTCATGGTAGGGCTACTGATATTGTTTCTGTGGAGGCAGAGCGACTCCCGATAGTAAAAAATGGGCTTCAGTTTGTGGAAGAAAATCGCGTTTTTATTGCGGTCTTGGGTATCTTTTGATGACAAGGAATGCTATAAAAGACAAGTTACGGCCATGGGACAGAACACACAAGATAAAACACTTACGGAAAAACGTACATGTAATATAATGGCCTTAAATGTGATTAAGTAGATATATTTACATGTATAATTAGATATTAAGATTGCTAGTGTAATGGGCACGTTTGGGCCGGGTACGTTTCGGGGTGTTCGTGGTACAAGTAACTAGCTATTAAGATTGACAAAGCCTGTTGCGGATTTCATCTTTGTACCTAATTGTATGTGACGATGCCTATTGTTGATATTCTGTTGTAGCCATATCTGACGAAGCCTGTGTTGCGGATGTTGATTGTGATTTAGATTCTAATTTATGTATTAAATATTTTTTTTTTCTTTTTATTAATATTATATTATCCAACCGCAGTACGCGTTGGGCTTTGGCCAAGGGTGCTCCGGACGAGGACCCTCTTAATGGGTCGAAACATGTCGAGCAATCATCGACTTAAATACGTGAGTAACCCGGTTCGATAATATATCAATATCTTTAAGTCTCACGTTAGTTATAATTAGATATTAAGCGTCGATCCATACTAATAATTAGATTATAAATGCGAGTCTGTCTGCCTGTCTGCCTGTCCTTCTGTCTGTAAAGAAAGAGGTTGGTTTCGCCTGAAAATCCCTGTGCGTGTGTAGGCGAAGTCGCGGGCAGTAGCTGGTTATGTATAATAGACAAATATAAATCTAGTATGGGTGCTTAAATACAATACAGGGTGGTCATGAGTATACCGACAAACTTTACCAATGCATTTTTGATGTCAATAGAAGTAAAAAAATATTATAATTATGTCATATTGTTATTTTTGGATAAAAAAAAAACATTAAATTATAGGGAAAGACTTTTTTTTAATGTTTTCTACTTATTTTGTTAGTTCAAGCTTTTTTTTAAACTTTTTCTGCTTTTCTCTAACAATGTCAATGAGTACCTATGTCAAGATAAAAACTCATAGTGTAAGAATTTTAATAGTGCAGGCATTTTTCAATGAGTTATGCTCGAAATAGTATTTTTTAAAACATGTAATTAGCTCTGAAATTAAGCCTAAACCCGAAAAGTTCATATGACATTAGTGTCAAAATATGGCCAAGAATACACCCTTCAAGTTTGTCGGATTATACTCTTTTCACCCTGTAGAAATCAACCAAGACAGCAAATATTTTTGAAACCTGACGCCGTATGGCCTAGTCCGAGTTATTCTTCAGCCGAGCTACTCAAGACCTACAAAGTTCTATATGCACATATTGATGTACTAGGTAGTATTTTACGAGCCGAACCGCGACTTGAAATTCAAAGCAGCTTCCGACAAGCTTTTGAATAAGTAACTCGACGTCGTATATCCTGCACTCGATTTTGGTGACGTTCGTGGTGAGTACGGGCAAAGAATTTCTGCTATTGGAATGTAAACACAATTTAGATCAAATTATAGTACTGTATGTCATCATCATCTATTTAAGTCCTAGGTGAGGTGGATTATGATGGTCCCATTTTTACCACTCATACGTGGTCTCACTGAAAGTTACAGAATCTAGGAATAATAAATAAATAAATAATAAAAAAAATTACAATCAACCTAGTCCCACGGAAAGCTCAATTAAGGCTTGTGATGTGGGTACTAGGTGACGATATATATAATAGATAGGTACATCATCATCATCATCATCATCAGCCTATGATAGTCCACTGCTGGACGTAGGCTTCTCATATTAACTATGTGTATAAACGCATTAGGAGGTAAATGCCCATAATCGCCACGCTGGGCAAGCGGATTGGCGATCGCAGTAATGTGTCCACTATGATGATGCTGCTGCCCATCATCAATATTTATCAAATAGTGGTCAGTGACACTTCAATCCCTTAGTCGACTCTTACGACACCCGCAGGAGGAGTTGGGGTGGTGACAAAATGTATTTTTACTGCAGTCACCACACGGCCCAGAAAGTTGCATTATGCAACTTTGATTAACTATGATAGTTGACAAGAATAACATGAAAAAATTCTCCATACATATTTTGTCCTATGTATCGCACAACAGGATGCTCTTTTATCAAATTACTAAGTTCGTTACAAAACAAAATGTCCCACACAGACGCTTTGAACCTGTAATAAGCAGAAAAATTGCAATTTTCTAGATGATCCAAAAGATTCCCCTAACAAGCTTTTGTCCTTGAAATTACGTTTTTTCCACGATTCAAGCAATGAAGGAAAACCGCAGTAAATGTAGGGGAAAATCGGCTCACATACCCTAAGATAAATTAGCTTGTTGTCAGTGAGATCAAACTAAGCTAAACTTAGCATTATCATCACAATTTGAGGTATTCTTATGAAAATTGATTCTTTTCAACTTTTTAGAACAGATTTTGGAAATTATTATCTATGAACATTATTCCTGATGTATCAATATCGAGTTAGCCTACTGATGCAGTTGTATAATGGAAAGATACTTCGTAAGGAGATTTTATTTTTGACTGAACGCTCCAATTTAATAAGCTCAATGCAAACACTACTAACGTTCCAAAACACGTTTATTTTATTCTATTCTATTATCTATTTGCATTTGAACTTTAGCGTTAAGAATTAAGTTACATTTTTTTGTGTGGATAAAGTGCAATAATCTCAATACTGTAATTAACATTGTGAAATGGTATCATTGACACACAGTACTTCATCGAGTACAATTTATGAAATATCTGAAATTCTCGTACTCTCCCCTCTGAAAAATGATGACACAGTTGAAAAATAAAAGAAAAATAAACCTGACAATGAGCTAAGCAGCACGTTGAAAGGTTTCTTAACACATTCATTATCCTTAATCGTCTATTCTCTTTTTCTTGCTTATTCTTTAGCTACGAAATTGGTTTCTTTGAAATTGTATCGGCGGGTAAAAATAAATCTTTAGTCTTTGTATGAAAACATTGTTGTAATTTACAAGTAAGGCAGTTAGAATGTTGTCGAATTTGTAAAGTTTTGATGAATGAATGAAATTAACTAAATGAATTACAGTTACAGGTAAATTCAATAAAGCTGGCACGAATGGAATGAATGAAATGAATGACATCTATCATTGTGTGTATGCGGTCGTCCTATGTACCAACCAGTATCTACTGTCATTAAGACATCCACACATAGATACTCTATGTCACTTACTCGATCCATTCGTGCCAGCTTTCGTGAATTTACCTGTATGTATAAACTCATAGTTATCGATGTTTATTTGACTTTATGCCACGTCATGGCAAAGCTTTTGGTAATTAGTTAAATTCATGAATAGTAAATTTACTACCAGTATTAATGAAATTGTTGAATAAAAAAGCAGAATACTCAACATTATTAATTTAAATGCTGGCGGATATCCAGACGATTATACTCCAATTCAAATACCATGGCCCGATGCCACATAAAACTTTGCATTGGCATTGGGCCATGGTATTTGAAATGGAATATACTTACCTTGGAGTATCTTAAATTTTGTACACAAGTACCTACAGATTAATAAAAAAATAGGATGGTGACCTAAGTCTTAGGGTAATTCAGACTAGACTTGCACGAGACCGGTAATTTTGGTTAAGAGAACAAACTAGCATAGTACGAGTTCATAAAAATGTGAGCAAATCCAAGGCTTCAAAAATAAATGAGCATAGAAAAGTCAAATCAATCAACCAATCAAAAATATGTGTCCATATTATTTGTCATATTAATCTGAACATGTGTCGCATTATCATTGTTATCTTTGATGTAGTAGAAAACATAATATCCTGAGTAGTTAAAGAAATTATGTTAAAGTGGTTGCTTTGATAACTAATACCATCGTTGTTTTGATCATGAAGTATAAAATTACACACAAACATATAATTTACAGCTGAAAACTACAGAATTTTAACGGATTTTTTCAGTTTCTTAATTTACAAACTGCCCATCACTATTCGGGACTAGATATATTTTACGAAAAAAAAACTTTTCCGTGTCTGTATCCATAATAATTTATTTAAATATCTTTTTCATAAAACTTGATTAATAAAGGCATTCAAATTACGAGAAGTCAATAACGATAGAAGATAAAATACACTTTTTCTTTCCCCTGAACTCTTAAATAAAAAAAATCTTTCAAGGCACCTTATTAGGTTCCACTTTTACAAGTAAACACTCTTCTAGGTCATTTTGTATAGTTTGTCTATGGCTGAAATACATCAAACAGGAAAACCGATTGAGTTCTTTCGGTCATCGATCAACCGGGACTGGAAATTGGGCGAGCGAAATACACAAATTGGGGCTCTACAATTTACCGCAGATGTTCCTGTTAGATAGAGCATGCTTCGCCTTTATGGGTGAACATCTGAGCGTTTCAACCGCCTACTTTTGGTGGCATTATTTTTGCCGAAGTTTCTAAACGTCTCAATGTTATACTTCGTCATTCGTATAAGGTGCCGTGCCTCCTTCAAATGACTAAGTAGCACATTGTAATGAATAGAAACTTCGGCAAAAATGATGCCACCAAAATTAGGCGGTTGAAACACTCATAATTATATTCACCCTTATTGGTTTTTTCTGCGTATTCTTCACAGAATAATGAGATCTTACGTAGATCGTATCGTCCAATAAATACAAAAGCGACACAACTCAAAAACCATGAAAATTTGTTTTATTGCAAAAACGTGATCATAAACACTAATATTTTACGTGACACTGAGACACCTGTCGATTTGACGTTAGAAAGTATCAAAATTATGCGTATGCCCTTTTTGCACTATCACTCTTTCGAGACTAATTTCAGTGCTAAACCGCCATTTTGTCAGTTGCGACTCGACCGTCAACCAAACCGCACGACATTTTTGTGAAAAAGTGCCATAAAACAAAAAAAGAAGTGATAATGTTAAGAAATATATAAGCAAAAGTGCCACATTTGTAGATGTGGCCGTTTCGTATAAAAAAAATACGTAAAATATTATGTTTCTTTATATAAAAAGGAGTCGCAAAACGGAATGTGGCAGTTTTAATTTTGAAATATCCTATCATATTGGATTTACCTTACATTAAAACTGCCGTATTTGGAATGCAACCTTTTTGAATTAAAAATATATTCGAATGCATCAATCACAGGAGCCATATTTGTAAATGGTGCTGTTTTGAATAAAATAAATATATTATGGTTTAGATTTCTTTATAAACAAAGGAGCCGCAATACGAAAGGTGGTTTCATTTAAATATTTAAAAAATCGAAAAAAGATATGCTATTTCAACGTACGTGTATGTGTACAGCTTGTCTCCACTCTGGCCGTCCCGCAGCCATAGTCTCCCATTGAGATGGATTTATATTAGCCCTCTTCATGTGACGCTTTAGCACATCTTTAAACCGCAAAAACTGACCGCCTTGTCTGCGTTTTCCGTTTTGCAGTTCGCAGTAAAATATTCGCTTTGCCATTATGTCATTGGACATACGGGAGACATGTCCACACCACCGCAGCTGCCGTTTCATTAAATAAGCCTCAATTCCAGCAACATTAGCCCTTCTGAGACCTCAGTGTTTCTAACACGGTTCGACCAGTAGATTCCCAAAATGTTGCGGAGGCATTTCAGATGGAAAGAATCTAACGAGCGGATATGCTTGCGTGCTTGCTACTACATAGTACCCAAGTACTAGGGCATAACTGTCATGTTGTCTAGAAAAAAATACGTTTTTTGGTACATTATTACTAATCATAAGTAGATTATTAGGAAAGACTTATTATCTCTGCGATTAAACATTGAAAGACACTGTACTAAACTTTTATATCGGCAAAAGTTAAGTTCTTGTATCAATTCCAATGAAAAAACTAGTAAACTGTCAAAACATATCAATTTAGATCGTTTAGTATGGGATCACAGTAACCACCCCACAAATACAATACACATAGAAAAAACAAGTAACTTAAAATGTACTTAACCGATTTTTATTATTTTAGGTGGGCTAGTTTCGGTTTGTAGTAAAAAATAAGTGGTATCAAAGTAATTTCATTCTCAACAATATAATTTTGATCGCGTTGTATTTATTTTATATTTTATTAACTAAAGGAACCACATTTTTTTATATAGCAGGTTGATTCTTGAAGAAAATTATACCTGAATTTTAAATGACTAAGTGTGTTAAATTCATCAAAATATGCAAACAAAGTTCAAAATGAATCAAAATAACTCAGTTTATGGTACCTATACACATGTTCTGGCAATTAGTATGTTAACAAATAGTAAGGAAAAGTTTTGCTTGGTTCAGTTTTGCTAAAAAACAGTATTTCTATGCTTACGACATGAGCTTATGTTTGCTTTAAATGAA
The DNA here is from genome assembly GCA_025490895.1 of Thaumatotibia leucotreta. Classification (NCBI taxonomy): domain Eukaryota; kingdom Metazoa; phylum Arthropoda; class Insecta; order Lepidoptera; family Tortricidae; genus Thaumatotibia; species Thaumatotibia leucotreta. Next base: position 7,544 of record JALPQI010000001.1, on the reverse strand, counting down.
ATAAATGCTTATTTTTTTGCATTTGTGGCCTTTGATTGAAAAAAAAAAATCAGAGTTCATGTTATTTTTTTATGCAAAACGGACGTATACGCTCATAAAAGTTTATACAGCACATATTACTTTCTGATAGCCAAACATATCAGAAGAGGGTTAAAATGCCTACAAATTGATATATAACACATATAATATTAATGCTGTAAAAAAAAATTGTGAACGAAAAACGAATACAAAATCTTTAAATAGCTCCCCTGTAAAAAGTAAATTTTTGACTTGTGTCGCTTTTGTATTTAATGGACGGTATGTACAATATGCTATAGTACTGCGATTCGAATTTCGAACTAAGGACAGTTAGAACATTTTTGCTAAAGCTTATACATTCGGTGGTTAGTTAATTACGTAGTTAGGTATATATTTTTTTTCCGAATCTTAATATTTTTCATAATGACAAAATTACTAATGAAAGTTACATATTCATAGACCTGAAAAAGCGAATTTGGTATCGTTGAACATTGTATAATTTTGGTGTTAGATAAGCTTTAATGACTTATTTAAACATGTAAATGTCCTTGAGACATTTTGATCAATTTAAGGATTGACAAGACATAATGTCTCCGGAATTTGTGGTTCAATAGTCATTGCATTTACTGCTAACTAGCGTTGAATATGTCAGAAAACAATCAATCCTTTTTTTTCAGGATTGTATGAAAATTTTGTTTTTTTTTTTCCTTTTTTTCTGGATTTTACAGAAATAATCAATGTCACTGTGTCATTGTCACTCCTTTCCATCTTTTTCAATTGACTTTTCCTAAATGACATCGCGTTCTCCTGGTGTGAACATCCGACCTAATTCACATTAGTTTAGAGTTGAAAATTAAAGTGGAAAGGGTTTAGCAGCCTTACCGAACAAGAGGTGCCTTTCCCCACGGATGAGGTCAATATTTTAGGTGGTGTACTAGCAGGCCCTAAGAATACTCCATGCTTAATATCAGCTCTAGATCTTCTTTTGTTTTAGAGTTATTCAAGATAATGTAAAATATACAGGGTGCCGTTGAAAGTGGCATATTTCGTAAACTGTTCAAGTTAGATCAACCAAACAAAATTGTGTGTGATAACAATAAAATAAACTACAAAATGCATATTTTTAACCTGCATCTTGTCCTTATTTTTCATAATAAAAAAAGGTTTCTTGTTTTTTTTCCATATTTTTTTTTATTTCACGCGGAGGTACACCTACAAAAAAAATATGCATACATAGCCACTAATGTCCACTGTATACATAAATGAAAATATTTCCGTAAATCATCGTGCGTCATGCCAAAAAAAAAATTTTTTTCAGAAGTAGTCGTTACTGGCATACAAATAAAGTACCAGTGCAGTGTGAACATAAGTTAGTGTGTAGGTATACAATATCTCGACACTTACCGCACAAAATATCATTGACGTAAATTGACTTATTAGTACATTTGCTTTATAAAAGAGAGATAAACATTTGACTCGTAGTATTGTTTTCGACATTTGATTTGTTGCATTTTCTGTTGGAAAATGGAAAAAATTAAGTGTAAGTCTTGTGAAAAAACGTTAAAAAATATATGTGGAAAGAAAAAATGCATACAAACTGGACAAGAGGCTGATTTATATAGCAAATGCACTAATAAGTCAATTTACGTCAATGATATTTTGTGCGGTAAGTGTTGAGAGATTGTATACCTACACACTAACTTATGTTCACACTGCACTGGTACTTTATTTGTATACCAGTAAAGACTACTTCTGGAATATATATTTTTTTTGGCATGACGCACGATGATTTACGGAAATATTTTTATTTATGTATATAGTGGACATTAGTGGCTATGTAAGCATTTTTTTTGTAGGTGTCCCTCCGCGTGAAATAAAAAAAAATATGGAAAAAAAACAAGAACCCTTTTTTTATTATGAAAAATAAGGACAAGATGCAGGTTAAAAATATGCATTTTGTAGTTTATTTTATTGTTATCACACACAATTTTGTTTGGTTGATCTAACTTGAACAGTTTACGAAATATGCCACTTTCAACGGCACCCTGTATATTTTACATTATCTTGAATAACTCTAAAACAAAAGAAGATCTAGAGCTGATATTAAGCATGGAGTATTCTTAGGTCCTGCTAGTACACCACCTAAAATATTGACCTCATCCGTGGGGAAAGGCACCTCTTGTTCGGTAAGGCTGCTAAACCCTTTTCATTGATTTTTCCGAAATAAAACTAGCTGTATGGAAAGAAACGGAATTTAATCCGGAAAATTTGAACGCTACTGCTGGGTCAATTTTTTTTTCTTTTCTTATTTTGTGTCGTTAAAAAACGTGACGCAGTGGTCATTTTTGTATGAGATGATGTTTTGTTTCCTTTTCTGATGTATGGATCTAGCGTGAACAAGTGCACCGGATTTTTTTATATACTGAATTGAAAGAGCAACTAAAAGCGTGACAGAGAGGTATGAAACAAAAAAATAAATTTGATCCTGCTACCTGACGGAATCTACAGGAGGTTGTCTATGACAATCAGGTACCTTTTGTTGGTCGCTCGTGTGTTTTCAAAGCTTATCGTAAATCTACAATGACAGTTGACGAGAGGAAAGCTTTTTGTGTGGATTTCTCTGTCTACCGAGTTTTGGGTGGACATTTTAATGGCGCGAGGAAATGCGAGAGATCTTTTCACGTTATCCTACGTGCCGGAAGTCGACACTTGCAATAAAATAAGTAAGATGTGTATATAAGAGTTTCGATGTACAAATATTCGTATGTCGGAGTAGCTTATCTACAATTGAATTTAAAGTTTCGTGAGACAGAATAACTATTAATATAACTAAACGAATCAACTTTAGAATAACTTTAAGTTTAATTTATAATATTATTTTATATTCAATTTTGTAAGTGATTTATTAATTTATTGTGTAAACTATGTTTTGATTTTGTTATTATGAAGGTTGTTAGTCAAGCAATCGACTCGTGCTTGACTAATACAATTTGAATTTGGAAGTGCATCATACAAATTGTCTATGAATGATGAGCCTTCAAAGTCACTCTACTGACAGATCTTCACGAGTAAACAATGTTTTTGTAAGTGCATTTGAATATAAATAAATAGTGGTGTTCAAGAAGCGTTGTGCACTTTAACTCCATGTCCAGGGTCCTCGGAATAACCAACGAAAAGATTTTATTAAGTTCTGGTTGAATAATAAATGTAATTATACTAAACGGTTAAGCTCACGTATAGTATATTTACTTACTACGCGCATATCAAGAACTGAGAGTTTACGCCTCGCGCCACGCCGTTAGCCGTTAACCGTGTGGTGACGGCAGTAAGAATACATTTATCATCACATCACCCCAACTCCTCCTGCGGGTGTCGTAAGAGTCGACTAAGGGATTGAAGTGTCACTGATCATTTCTACAAGATTATTGATGGGCAGCAGCGTCATCATAGTGGACACATTACTGCGATCGCCAATCCGCTTGCCCAGCGTGGCGATTATGGGCATTTACCTCCTAATGCGTCTATACGCATAGTTAATAGGAGAGGCTTACGTCCAGCAGTGGACTAACATAGGCTGATGATGATGATGATGATGCCACGCGAGTGCGGCGTGCACTAGACTCTCCAAAACATGTCGTGCTTAGTGACTAATTACACGTGAGTTTAACCGCTTAATTATATAGCTTATCTACATACTTGTATTGGTATACACCACTTTATTAATCACGGTTTTACGCTTTTGTCGTCATGAATCTAGGGCATTGACATTCGGGAAAAAATCTTTCACTCGGTTGTCAAAAGTTAACAGCTTTATTCATTACATACCGGTGCAGACCGGAGAGCCTAGTTGTACCTACCGTTTATAGATTTTTCAAAAAATTTGTTCAGTCACGGATTTTAATTGATGAGCCACTTAGCAGGTTCTTAATTTGGCCGCTTAATACACATTGTTCATTAACTCACCATGGCGATGTTTTAACGTGTCCATAGACTAAAGATTGATAACATAATAGAATAAAACAATGACATCCTTCAAACTTGACATACCTACCTGTTACAAATATTTGAATATGCACAGTAAACCGCCATCTTGAAACGAAATATTTTTATACTTTGCGATTGAATAGTCAAGTCATGAACTCATGACATTTAATTGGTAAATCGAAACGACCCTTGAAATGATAACCTCTTTCCATAAAACTATTCTACGCTAACATGAAGTTAGTGCAGAGTTGCTGACGAGCATTTCCGATAACACGTCACAGTTTGAAAGCTAAGTGCATTGAATGTAGTCTTAAGTTCGTCACTTAACATTTTAGATTCGAACATTAGTGACTGTAAACGAACAAGGATAAGGAGAAATATAATTTTGCTCTTCTATTATACGATGACTATTCTTCCTTTATGAGGATTTACGAGTAAAAGCGACTAAACCCGATTTGCATTACACGGCTAAAATACGCACAACGGCAAGTGGCTCAACAATTAAAGTCCATGACTGTACCTACAAACCAAAATTCTTATATTTTAGGTATCCTATATATTATAGGTCCATCGAAAAAACGGTAACCTAAATCTGACAATGACCCAGCTAGGGGGGCTATCAAGATCTATTCAATGCGATTCATGATCTAAGGAAATGTCACATCGCGATTCATATTAGGTCCTAAACTAAATCGCATTAGTAAATTGTGGTATGCCCCCTGTAGGTTTTTAGCGAAAAGACATTGGCCTATCTCACAGTGCCCGTACCAATCTATCTCTATAAGTTAGGCCAGCCGTACACCCCAATTTCACCACATTGACAAGTGCTACAATTGTAAATTTACTGTTTCTCCAATCGGGGGCGTCTACAGTTACCGCTTACCATCGGGGCCGTGCGTTTGTTTCCCATCCTCATAAAATGTAGTGCAGGAACTTTAATAAATTGGAAGTAAATAACTACTTTTATGTGAAGTAAAATAACAATTTGTCACGAAAAATACGACATAAGCCGAACCTCATGTCAAGGTTTAATGGAAATTGTACTAAACATTGCGACAATTGCCACGGGTTTCGGAAAATAAAAAGTAGTTTATTAACGATATAATAACGTTATAACTAATAATTTTATGTTGGTGGCAAACAAGCACATGGACCATGACCGATAGTAAGCGGTAGCCGTTGCCTACGGGGGTCTGTGACGTAACAGTGATATTTTACAATTATCACACTTGTAATTATGGTGAAATAGGCCACTGGTAAGTTCTTACGTAAGTTATAGGGACAGGGCTATACTAAGGAACGAGATAGTGATATTTCCCTCTCATTGCTTATTATAGCTCCGTCCCTATAACTTACGTACGAACTTACGGGTGTACGAGCGCTCTTAAATAAATAAATATCTTGGGACATCTTACACAAATCAACCTAGTCCCAAGGTAAGCTCAATTAAGGCTTGTGATGTGGGTACTAGGCGACGATATATTATATATAATAGATAGATACATATAGATACTTAAATACATAGACAGCCATGACCAAGGAACAAATATTTGTGATAAATAAATACACAAATAATGCCCTCGCCGGGATTCGAACCAAGAACTTCCAGCTTCGTAGGCAGGGTCACTACCGACTAGGCTACGGAGGCTGACAAAGCTGGCGGCTTTGCTCTTAAAGCAAAGATCTATCGAATGCCAAATATCCCCCTTATTCATAAAAGTTTGTTAACTTAACAAGCCGCTAATAATTGTTTGTCCCTTTCGGTCTTAACAATATGTCCATAAGAGCAAAAGGGCAAACAATTATTAGCCACTTGTTAAGTTAACAAACGTTTATAAATAAGGAGGTATAACTGTATTTTTTTAAAGGCGGTTTAGATACGTACATGTGATTACAGGTAAATAAAATTTCCGCCGATTCTCACAAAATGGAAATTAATGATGTTTCTTTAGGCGCCTTAAATTTTATCGCATAAGGGAGAATGAATATAATGGGTACCGTTATAAGTCTTTGATTTTCTAAGACGCGACGTTATTTTTAGCAAATGTGTTGATTCATGTGCTATATAGGTATATTATGTAAGTTTTATTTGCATTTATGAATAACTATACCTATAGTAAAATGTAGTGATAGTCGTAGTAGAAATATCGGCTTCCAAAATATGTATTGTCATAATTATTATGTATCTACTCATAAAGTAACAAAATACAATAGTAACAAACAGAAAAACCACAATCAAATTTTTTACGACTCATTTTACAAGTAAATTTATTATATACAAGGTTCTCGAGTGGCGACCACGCACTGGACGGCGCAGCGTGGGAAGGCCCCCCACAAGATGGAGCGACGACCTGGTAAAGGTTGCGGGTGTCCAATGGACGCGGACAGCTCACGACCGCTCTTTGTGGAACTCTCTGGGGGAGGCCTATGTCCAGCAGTGGACGTCAATCGGCTGATGATGATGATGATGATGATGAAAGTGTTTGTTTTGCTTTGCATTCAGCTTATTTTAGGTCAAATATAATTAAATTATCTACGAAACAAGTATCTTCAATCTTACTGTTATGAAGTTATTTAAAACATAAGTTTAATTAATAGCTGAACATGAACAAGTGTATTGTGATTGTTGCAGGACTCCGCTGGATGCGTGTGGCACAGGACCGGTCGAAGTGGCAATCTTTGGGGGAGGCCTATGTTCAGCAGTGGACGTCTTTGGGCTGATATGATGATGTTGATGATGAAGTATATTGTAACCTTTATTATAGCATTCGTTAGTATAAAACAAAAAATGTAAAGAAATCTAAGAACTTGCATCATTTAATCTTCAGAAAATGTTGTTAAAATGTGCAATAAAGTCAAGAGTAGGAGTCCAGGAGCGCTACGCAGCGGTCGTGAGTTCGATCCCCGGCTCGTACCAGTGAGTTTTTCGAAAACTTATGTACGAAATATCATTTGATATTCACAAGTGCTTTTCGGTGAAGGAAAACATCGTGAGAAAACCTGCATGCGCTTGCGAAGAAATTCAAGGGTGTGTGCGAAATCCTCAACAAGTACTGGGCCAGCGTTTGGACTACGCAAAATAGGCACGTTTCATGTCGAGTTGCGGAAAAATGACCAGAATACAACAACAACAACAAAGTCAATAGTACGGTCAAATCGTACATTAAACTCGCAAAACATGTAGTAAAGCTGCATTTTTGGTATGTTATTAAGACACCATAGGGCAGTACAAAACCACATTTTGCAAGCAAAAAAAAGTTGTGCTAGCTGCGTTATACGTGAAAAACTGTGAAATTTACTGTCTATTTTTAGTTTCTGATTTTTATAAAAAAAAGCCTTACGTTTTTTGACAATATGTATCAGGTAACGTTTAAAGATGAATGAATTTGTAGCAAGATGAGATATCATGCATTACCGTAGGTCTTATAGTTTCAGAAATTCGAGACTTCAAATAGTACCCTGTTTTGTAAACTAGATAAAATGTTGAGTTTTGCTAACGTTCTTGGTTTAATATCGCCTTACCTAATTACGCTCCGAAAAAA